>CM029641.1:21587429-22002429 GCA_017311315.1 Dendrocalamus latiflorus | reverse complement strand
TTTTCTACCGGTCGATTAGTGCCGCCACCGACTTTCTGTCAATCACCATGAAAACTTCTTTTAGGTTGGCTTCTTTCCCGCGGTATCAGTCCACAGATACTTAACTGCGATGTATTTAGTCATTTAGTGGATCTTTCGAGACAGCTAGTATAAACAATATCTGCGAGTCTTCGGTTGGGTCATAATAATTTTCAGAGCATGCACGCACCGTACGTAGCTAGTTTCAAATACTGAAACCATGGTTGGTATCTGCGAGTCTTTGGTTGAGTAGAACTGAAACCATGGTTTATGAATCGTGTTTAACCGACCAATGGCATTTCTTTTGGAGTTTTGAGAACTCTCGATCAGTGTACCTCATTGTCTACGTACTCCCTTTAATCATCTGTTTACATGGATAAAATTTCTAAATGAGAAGATAGGGTACGTGTTGTCTCTCCTTTAATGCCCTATTTGTTCTCTATATGTACCTTCATTCGTGGTCGTGCATAGCCTAGTCATGGAACAAGTTTAGAAGATTAATTCGTGTCTAAGCAGGGCTAACTATTATTTTTCAAATACCTCAATATTTCTCAAAACTGTATAAAATTGTGGTACGTAATATAGTTCTCGAATGCTATAGCATCTGTCTCTCATTCTCAAGAGCAACGAACGTACACGTACTATATCCGCATCATTCTTAAGTTCAGCTAGCAAAATATCCCAAGCACCACGTTTTAATTTAGAGGCGACTTTGGGGCGAGCAAACATGATTTACTTTGGGACTATGCCATGAATGGCATACTTTTAAAGCTCCTATAAATAAAATGGTAAGAGAATTACCTCTATTTACCAGAACTTGATTAACTTTGCAGTTATTTATAGTAGGTTCTACAGCTATAGGGAACCTATCTGATTGAATTGAAGGGATGTGAAAGTCTTCTCGGCTGAAAGAGATAGTTGTCTCTGACCATCTGGATTGTTTGATAGTGACTGGTGCATCGATGAGGTTTACCTCACGTTCTATGGTCTTCAGTTGCCGCCTAGACACATAGGATGAGGGTCCACCGAAGATCACGTCGACGGTGTGCTCTGGTTCTTGGTACTCCATTTCTTCATCACCATTATTATCCTTTTTGGTGCTTGGTTCAATGATCTCCTGTATGAAAGGAAGGGGTTTGGTGCTTGGTTCACCGATCTCCTATATGAAAGAGAGAGGACCTTTACCTGAGTAGTAGTCTTCCAGGCTCTTTTGCTAGGCATGACAGTTGCACAGATCGTGCCCTGCCATTTGGTAGAGTGGACATGACCTTTTGTTTTTCTTGGATTCATCAGTTGAAACCTTTCTTTTACTCTGACTGGAATAATCCTTTTTACTCTTGGAGTATTTCTTCGGAATCGCAAGGACTTCATTACTACTGGGCTTACGATTCTTCTTACCTTTTGGCGATTTCTCAACCTTCTTTTCTTTCTTTTCTAGGCCCAGTTGAGAAATCTTCTCTATTTGATCGATGCCTTATTCCATTAGACCGTATATTTATCGGTCATATTGAATAGCTCGACAATTAACCATAGAGGGTTTATTGCAATGTCCTCCATAAATCGTCTATTCCTTAATCCAGTCTTGAACACCTGGATAACAGAAGAATCCATGACCTCTGGAATAGAATTATGAACATGATTGAACCTTTTGATATATTATCACCAGTCTCATTGGGTTCTTGTCGGATTCGATGAAGATCATCTTGAGGGTTTATTGCAATGTCCTCCATAATTCGTCTATTCCTTAATCCAGTCTTGAACACCTGGATAACAGAAGAATCCATGACCTCTGGAATAGAGTTATGAACATGATTGAACCTTTTGATATATTATCACCAGTCTCATTGGGTTCTTGTCGGATTCGATGAAGATCATCTTCCTTCCCAGGAAGATCATACGTCCCCTGGAACTTGGCAATCAATAGGTCGCAAAGTTGTTCCTAAGTGTAGATTGATCCTATCAGCTGGTTGAGAAACCACAACCGGGCAAAACCCTTGAGAACAGTCGGCAAATAGTTTGCCATCTCATTGTCACTGCCTCCCGCTACCCTGATAATAGTGGTATAAATATGCAAAAATTCCAATTAATTTTGCTTTCCATCAAATTTCTCAAGATCTACCGGTTGGAACATTTCTGGACTGCGCACCGCTTGAAAGGCTACCGAGAAAGCCCAATAGCCTATGATTAGGTTATGGCGCCTTCTCTAGAAAGGGCTGAATTGTAATCAGTTGGAGACCTATTCCTCCAATAGTCATAGTGGAGAGCTGGTGTCCCTATCCAGTTGTGGACACTCAAGTTTTGTCCCTAACCAGATACGTGGTTCGGATGATGGTGTAGATCATCTGGACTGTATCCTTGAAATCATCTTCCAGGACAAGGGGAGTTGCTTTGTTTTCAAAGAGCCTTCTTCCCATGTGGCTTTCTTAATGAAATCTTTGAGTTGTTCTTGTACATGCTGATGGATTATTCTCAGCCTAACCAGATTGGCCTCTACCATGCGAGGAATCCACGGATGAAGTCAACGTTTGACTTTGAGAATGCTTCTGTTTTCGATACATGTCAATGTGCCGCATGGTTTGCTACAGAATCTCCAATACCTAACCTGCAACTTGAGCATGTCCTGAGGTTTCTGCCAGAACAGGGTCTAGGTTATTTAGAATATCACGCACATGTTGTTGTGAACAGTTACAGAAGGCCTCGGAGCATTCCTATTAGCAGAAGGGGTACAATGACCCAAGTTTTTCCTAGGTTCCTTGCTCCCTCTATGCGACTCATCAAGCGCAGAGGGGTAGAAATAGGTGGATTAGATGGTCGATGTCGGACTCCAGAGCAATGACTCTAGATCCTCTGTGTAAATCACACTAGTCTAGGAACAGCTAGTGCACACAGTGGTAATAGGGATACATATCAAGCATAATGACAAACTTTATTAAATAAAAGAGTGCGACTTTATGGCCAAAGTTTACATCATCAATGCTCATTGGCAAAAGTAATAAAAGATAATAACGATAGAAACAAGTAGATAAAAAGGTGAAGCCAAAGTCTGCCCTAGGCAAATGACTGTAAGACGCGGCCTACTCGTTCTGATCCTCACCATAGTCGAAGCCGTCCTCCTCTGAGCAATATATTTAGCAAGGGTGAGTACATGAAATATACTCTGCAAGTCGCACAGAAAAAATGCAATATTAATGTAAGACTGACAAGTGATGGCTTATAGGGCTAATTGAGCATAAGACAACATTTAAGGAAATACAGTAAATAAATAAATAGAAAATTGCTGAATTTAATACTATAAGTAAAGACTATAATTTAACAAATTAATACCGTTAGCACAAGCACTGACATGATACTAT
The DNA here is from genome assembly GCA_017311315.1 of Dendrocalamus latiflorus. Taxonomy (NCBI): domain Eukaryota; kingdom Viridiplantae; phylum Streptophyta; class Magnoliopsida; order Poales; family Poaceae; genus Dendrocalamus; species Dendrocalamus latiflorus. Next base: position 21,999,058 of record CM029641.1, on the reverse strand, counting down.
AGCCTAACCACGGGTATCCCACCCGGACCATCTTTGTCCAAAAAGATTTCTTATTTCCATTTAAAACCATTTTGTAGAAAACAAAGTCTAATCCATAAAAAATTTTACTCGGCATGCCTATGACTGTGGACACGGCTGTCCAGGATGGTTTATACACTCTATAGAAGTGGTATAACTTTACACACAAGATATGATTAACTCATGTTGTCGGCCACTACATGCTTCTGTAGGCGTGTGACTGAGTAATCACAACAAGGTCTTTACAAAGCAAAACCATTAACCTGGCCACACCTACACTAAGGTTTCACCCCAATAAGGAATCCACTAGATCGAGGCCCCTCTTATGCCATGTGAGACTTCTCTCGTCCTACACCACGCTCACATTCAATTTGTAGCGAGACTCAAGTTGGGACCCGCTAATTAGTCAGCTAGTGAGAGACCATGTGGTTATGACCCCATGTTTGTGATGAGTAATTGACGAGTATTTTGGAAAGATTGAGTTTGGTTTGTGCGTTTCGTACCATGATGGCATTTGGCCCAGTCGGGTTTGGTTAGTCAAACTTGAGGCGTAGTCTTCTTCTCGTTTGAGCTTTTGGGCCATTTCATGCTTGAGTATGATCCATTGATGCTAATTGTGATTACATGTGTCGAGCGGTGCTATGTGATGTGTTTCTTGTCTGTGATGGCTGCAGAACGTCGAGGCGGAGTTGTGGCGAGGCACGGGATGACCGGACTAGGTGCGGGTGGTGCCGAGGTCAAAGCGGTCAAGGTGTCCCGAAGATGACGTGGACTCGAGGTGGTTGCGAGGCTTAAGTGGCAAGAAAGGAGGAAGCTTCCCGGAAGGTGCAGGAGGGGCATTTTGGGGAATACGCAAAGCTGCACTAAAGGAAGTGGATTTGGTTAGAGTTAGTGGGTAAAGTATAAAGATTAATGGGCAAAGCATTTTTGAACCCTCTAGTGCAAAGACTATAAATAGGAGGTGTGTCTCCTGCATGTGTAGGCTGGGATGAGGGGTTGATGGCTTTAGGCTTTTCTCTTTAGTTGGTGAGCAGTTGTTGGGAGGGGCAGGAGGTGGTTCTTTCCCTGTACATGAGTTCTTGAGTGGAGTATGCAGTAGAGGGAGTGGTTTGAGTGTGTGCATGAGTTCTTGAGAGAATCATGTAATCATTCCTCTTGTATCAATCGCGTATGGGGACTCTTATGTAATCCTTTGTTGATTTGGAAAGAATCAATTTCTTTTGAGTTGTCCTTGCCTCCTGTTTTTCTTTGTGTTCTTGCTCTGTGTGATTTCTTCTTTTTGTGATTTGGTGTTGTTTCTTGCTGAGGAGTAGCAAAATGGGTTGTTGTGATCTAGGAGATGCTCCAAGCCATTTGGCTAGTCATTCCTGAGAGCGAACCGCTTTTAATCTCAGTTTTTGCTTCTTAGCCTCCTCTGTTTCTTCTCTTTCTAGGGTTTCTCCCCAGAGGGTTCTTGGCCCCCCTTTTGAATCCCATCATTAAGAGACTTAAGATTAGGGCTTTCAAGTGCTTAAATCATTGCTAATCTTATTGCAAAAGGTCATAAGCAAAGGTTGAGAGATTTTTGAGAATTTTGGAAATCTGTCTTTTCTTTTGAGAAATTTTAGATTTTTGTCAAAATCTTGACTTCTTGCTTTATCCATGATTTCCTTTGATTCTTAAGGCCCTGATGTTGTTTAGAACCTTGTCTGGATCTTTTGGTTCGAGGAGTACCAACAGAACATCACAAAAATCCTTGATTTAAAAAGGTTCAGTCTTTGCTGTTTCGACCTCTGTCTGTTTTCTTCTCTGGACAGATTAACCGGTCAGACCGGTTCTTCTTCGGCGGTCAGACCGCACTCTTCATGGCGGTCAGACCGGGGTCATGCGAGCGGTCAGACCAGGATAATCAGGGCGGTCAGACCGGCATTATGGGACCGGTCAGACCGGCGGTATGCGAGCGGTCTGACCGGCCACTGCACACCGGTCTGACCGGCCAGTAGGGTTTTTGGTGCTGCCTGTTTCTTCGGAGTGCTTCTTCTTTGTTTCTCCTCTCTTTTGTGTTTAGCCAGAGTTACAGTGAGCATGAGATATTTTTCATCATAGCTTTTATAGCTTTTTGGTGAGAAAAATTTAAAGTGACTACTTTGGGGGATAATTTTTCTAGAAGCAACATTCACCCCCCCCCTCTGTTGCTGATATCGATCCAACATCTAGTACTATCCCATACCAGCCTTGTGGTAGTAAGATAGAGCTTTGTAGCAATAGCTCACAAATCGGTCCTTAATTAACTTAGGCACTTCCCACATACCCCTTGTGCCTAGCACCCACGTTGAGCCACCGAGTATCAACGTATGCTAGCAAGCACCACTACTACAAAAAGAGTCATCACAGACTGTTCGGAACTGCCATCACAGACGATTTTTTGAACCATTTGAATTTATGCGTCACTGATAATCGGAGGTTATCATAAACAGTTTGTGAGCCGTCTATGATAAGTACAACACAGATGATTTGTAACTAGAACCGTCTGTGAAGAACACTATCACAGATGGCTCAAACCAAAAACTGTTTGTGATATTCACACATCACAAACGGTTCTAACTACTAACCGTCTGTGATGGGTGAGTATCACAAACAGTTGTAATATAAAACTGTCTGTGATAGTCCTTCATAGAAAGTTTATACCATAAAATCATCTGTGATAATTCATATTTTACCTAATTTTTTTTGCTTTTTGGCTAGTCTCAAGAAATGTTATCTATGCCCTTTGAAAACAAGTAAATACAGTAGCACATTCTATTAGAATCCACCATTACAGCATCACAAGATAATGAGCAGGTTACCTATCTAACACAGCAAGAATATGGCAAGAACACATCCTAATCCTACGAACCCATGGCAAAAATATAGAAGAAGGAGAGATCCTAGCAGTGTATAAGCTGGATGTCCTTGACGCTGACTTGAGCACTGTCTTGGTAGCTAGCTGCTTCTGCAGTGCCTTGCAGCGAAGGAGAGGCGGCGGTAGCATCAACTTTGTGTCACGACAGTGAGACTGTATAAGACACTCTTACGACATTTACGAAAAGAGTGTGTTGTGCAGTCGACCGTGATGTCACAACAGAGGCACTAGTGTGTTGTGCAGTCAACCGTGATGTCACAACGGAGGCACTAACTCATGGCAGTAGTTGATGTCGTCAAGGAACAAGCTAGGAGTGAATGAACTAGCTAGGAGCAGCCAATAGAACTCACGCATCTCGAAGTGAAAGGGAGAGGGGGAGTAATTAATAAGTAGTAAGAGGTGGGAGGAACCGGTGCCTGCCGTTCAATGCGGAGAGAATGAATGGGTGAGATTAGAATCCTGGGGGAGATGCCACAGATCCATGTCGTGGCATTATCAGAGACGGTTTGTTATACAAACCGTCTGTGATAATGCACATATCATAGACGGTTCTTATAAATAAACATCTATGAATTATCACAAACGGTTATTAATATGAATCGTCTATGATGTCTTGCATTATCACAGATGGTTTATACTAACAACTGTCTGTGATATTTTCATAGACGGTTATTAATAAGAACTGTCTGTGATGTCCTGATTTATCACAGATGGTTCGTATAAATAACCGTCAGTGAAAATATCACAGATGGTTGTTAGTATGAACCATTTGTAATAGTTGCAGCATAGACGGTTCACAGGAACCGTCTATGATGTAGCCGCTAGTATAACCTCTTTTGTAGTAGTGCACTCACCACATAACCATTTGCCTAATTCTAAACCAACTTTTATATTTTATTTTGAAACATTCCATAGACTTTCCTGACTCACCGAAGTCAATACATTTGAAAAACTCAACATTTTATGTGAAAAAGTTATCCTAGGCCTAAATTATTTATAAGTAGGTCTAAGCATTTTCTATAAAATATTCTAACTAATACTAGTATACTAACCAGATTTTATTCTAGAGTGACAAGGTATAAGGATTTGCAATATCAAAGGCGTCACATCAAATGGGCATTAACTATGTTAAAACAAGATTTGAAAATATGTTAATAAAATTAAGTATGCAATATAATTTAAAACAAGATAATGTTATTTGCAAACCAATATCAACAAGGTCAAGACGTATAACTTGCCTTGCTCTATTGACTAGTGTGAATCATCGTAGAAGAATTACTCGGAATCATCATAGTCTATACGTGAAATAACCAAGCAAACAAAAATAAAATTCAGTAAACACCAAAGTTTGAAAACATGGTAGATTTGAATAGATCATGATTTTAGATGAATTTAGAAAGTTGAATGGGTTCGATCAGAGTTAGGATGAAGGAGAACGAGATCTTGGAAGTTTAATTCTAAAGAAAAAGAGAGAGAAAACAATAAAATGAATTTTTGGAATTATTTTTCTATATGAAAAGGAAATAATGACATAAGCAAGCATTATTGATTTGGGCTGATTATTTTTTCTAAAGGAAATTCAAGTTTAAATACGCCATGATGATGTTAGCACTTAGGATGACAGGTGGGCCCAGTCTTGTGGACTAGGTCCACAGGACATAGGTGTGGTCCATGGCAGACTAGGGTGGCATGGTGGGTGAGGCGCTCACGTGGCCACCAATAGGTGAGGTGGCGCGCCAGGTGGCACCACGCGTCACCTAGTTTATGTCAGTGGCGGCTTAGGAGTGGCGGTCGCCAGCGCTCTAGTGACCAGTGGTGAGCGGCGGGGTACACAACAGAGGGAGGAGAGCACAGGGACTGCATTGGTGTGCACGGGAGTTACCAAAGATGGCTGGAGGGTAGTCGGTGATGAGCAGGAGGTGGCAGCATGGTGCTCCAATATGGACATGGCTCCAACGGCGCTTGAGCCCGGCGAAGAGGTGAGCGGGGTTGAAGTCGGCACGACAAAGCTGGTGGTGCAGTCATTGAGCCTTGACATTGCTCGGGTTGGCTGGGATTGCTCATCGGAGTTGACCCAAGGCTCGGGGGAAGGCGAAGATGGTGCTAGGGATCTCAGGGACTCAAGAGAGGGGGCTGGGGGTGTGGAGAGATGGTGCGAGGTGTGGTGGTGACGAAGGGCACTTTTTATAGTGCCAAGAGGGAGGCACGTAGCGAGGATTGCTCACCAGAATTAATGGTGGCAGGATTTCGGGTGGAGAAGAAAAGGGAAGGGAGGGGGCTGAAAGAAAGAGAGGCGCGGGGATTAGGGGATTTGAATCACGTGCAGTGCATAGATTCCAAAAGCGGGCGGAGGAAGGAAGGCAAGTCTAGGTCGGCACAGATTCGGGTAGTTAGCGCCAAATAGTAAGGAGAGAGGAGAAGAAGGAAAGGAGGAGGACGATTCTGACCTGTGGGGCTTGGGGTTGGTGAGAAGGAGAGGGGAGGTGGTGACGGCAGGGCCCTGCATGGCGGTGAGGGGGCAAGAGAGGCAGGCTGGCTTGTACGTTAGGCCACATGGGCCTTCAACCACACGTCATGTGGAGGATAGCCAGGCCGGTGGGGAATTCGGCCCAAGGGGATAAAAGGGAATTAATTTTCATTTTTAATTTATAGAAAAACTGATAATTCAATAAAAGATTACAAAATAACAAAAGAGAGCCAAAAATAAAGACTAATGGACTGCAAATAATCACATGGTGTCTTTTCTTAATTCTAGGCTTGAACAAAAAGACAAGGAAAATTTAGAGAAACCAATTAAACTTAATTAAATAAAACTCAAAATTTTGGGATGTTACAGTCAATACCCACCAGTTCTGTTATTGCCATTCCCTATGGGTGATGAAAGAGTGTTCATACCATTTCGAGCACCAGATCGTGGAGGAGTTTGTCATGGAGAACCATGCATGGGATATGCAGTAGTATCTTTGATTGCGTTAACTTCATGCTTCCTGTAGAAATCTCCTGATGAACTCCTATCATAACTGAGAGAGAGCCTTCTATTGCTTCAGCCTATAACTTCCATGATGGGCATGATTGGAGACCATCGTCTTCAGAGGGCAGTGTGGTGGACTCAATCTGATCCAGTGGATTGCTGATCGAATGATGAGTATTATCAACTTTGCATGGCTTTACATTGGAGGTAGTCTCATCGACACCGTGGCTAGGTGCCATCTTGACCCCACTATACATAGGAGCCATTAGCAAATAGCAATCGCCCATGACTGCATTGAGAGTACTTTGACCCTCGGATCGTGGCATCTCGCACTTGTTGCCATGTTTGCTAGTTGAAAGTGTTAGGCTTACTGCGCTGCTTGGGCATACCGACTAGGTCTGAATGACCGGTTCCCTTGGTAATACTAATGACGGGGGCGGCGTGTCTTATTCTATCCAGTCAATCTTGCTGGTCTCAATGACCCGTGAGCCTGGGATGGTGGATGATGATGAAGGAGCGTCATGTTATATAGCATGGATGCATCATCCATGTTGAGGTTAGCGTAGTCAACCAGCTCGATCTAGTTCTCCTTGTGCCAGGTTCCTGCCATAATCACATGGGAGATGTTAATAGAAAGGAGATGATGATGCTTGCTGATGAAAATCTTCAAGGACTTAGCGTCTTCTTCCCCACAGATGGTGCCAGTTATCAACGATCAAGTCACCGATCTTACGAAAATGTGTGAAAGGATGCTGGATTCTGATGATCCTTATTGCTATGAACTAGTTACACGGGGCTTACAAAAGTGATATAAGTAGCCCTAATCTATAATTCTCCCACTGCTCGAAAGTTCTGATTGTCTTGTTGTTATACTTGGACTTAACTTGTTATTTGAGTTCTCATTTAAGTTGTCCTCTCTTGGTAACCTTTAAATAGCATTGAAGGGGTGCCAGTTATCCATTTGAGGAGATTTCTCATGGAATCATCACGTTTGATCGGAGGGGTGGTTGCTGTCAGAGAGAGATATCTAATAATAACTGATCTTCGGTTGTTGTCAATGGGAGATAATTGTGGGGACAATTGCATGGTAGTTGTTGTCAGATATATGAGGCCAAAACATCATGTTGTTTGGAGTGGATAAAGCATGTGCTCTATCCATCGTACAGGAAGAGTTCCCTGAAAGTGGGCCCTTATACCAGTATATGCAATCTCTGAGTGGTTTACTTGTCGGGTAGAGTGAATAGTAGTCCTCCGACTAGTGGTACTTAGGGAGCATATTTGAAAAGCTTACAACCACTTGGTCTTAGGGCCTTAATTAAGTATTAAATCTATATTTAATGGATTTATTTAATCCTCGTCAGCACTTTTACCTGGTGGAAGAAACACATAGGGAAATGTTTTTGCAATGTAACACTGCGGTTGATAGATACATAGTAGTAGTTTTGGCATCTAGATCAGTTCCTATCCTCTTGCATTAGCTAAAGCTCAAATCACTCGTGCATTCCCAAGGAAATGATCAAAAGGAACTCTAGGACATCCAGGGTAAAACAAAATTTCTATTTATTAAGACCTCAGGCATATTTTGGTTGCAAGCAACCAAAATAAATATCACTACACAAGAGAACAGGAAGCAACAAGACAGATTTGCTTCTTGGAAGAATAGGTACTGTTACCCAAACAATATAACATAGACCTATGGTGGTAAATTGAAATTATGTAGTGAATTCAAGCTCACTAATCTAATTTAACATTAAAAGAGGTGGTGTTAGAGCATTAACTGTACATTCTTCAACTGCATAATCTGAATGGAAGTCCCTGGCAAATCACTCGCAAGTCACCCCCAAATTGCCCACGCATGGCTACCTTTGTGCCTTGCCATTGCTCTCCATGACCTGTTGTCCCCTTGGCATCGCTATCTACCCCTCAGTTGATCCTGAAGCTCATCATTTCCCTACAAAGTATCTAATTGACATAGACCTGCAACACAAATGGTGGGAGCCAATAGATTGTAAATTTAGGAGCCTGTAACTAACAATTGTAAATAGACTTTACTTATTGGATTTGCTAAAAAAATCCGCTAGCTAGGGGCTACAATAGCACGGCATGCCGGCCATGGAGAAGGAGAGGAAATGGTGACTTGATCAGGCATGAGGGTCATAATCCCATAGGGAGTGGCTCGAGGGCAGCGTCAGTGTTGGCGGGGAGGAAAGGGAGCAGGGTAGGTCAAGGACGGCTTGGGACTCTCCACCGGCCTTATCACCGCCATCATCGACTGCCACCTTCACTGTCGCTATGGCCTTCACCGAGGTTACAACCAAGGTAGAAGCTGTTATGGATCCTCTGAGAGCTCTCACACTCGAGGAGAGGTATTCAAGGATAGGAGATGAGATGGGGAGGGGAAGAAGACGGTAAGGAGGGGGAGAAGGGAACAGATCGAGAAGGAGTGGGTGGAGCGCCAAAGGCAACGTCACCTAGGTGAAGGAGGGTAGGGAGGGAAGAACAGGAGCACGACCTTGAGGTCTCCACAAGGTGGCCGAGGTCTGATTTCGTGGCACTGCAAGGGCTAGGATGGGGGAGGAGGTGTGGGCAAGGTGGGAGGAGGGAGCGGTGGCGGCGTGGACAGCGTGGGAGAAGATGGGGGAAGAGATGAGTTGGGGCCGAAGAAAGGAGTGGTGGTGGTGCGGACGGCGTTGGAGGAGAAAGGGAACTAGTGAATTGGTGGGGCAGTGGTGGCGGCGCCTAGGGCAAGAGTGTGAGGGGAGAGCAGGAGGGAAGGGGAGAGAGCAAGATGAGGAGGCGATAGCTGGTGCGAGTGGATCGGGAGAAGAGCTAGGGCATAGGGCCTAGAGCGTACATGGATGGCCGGATCTGCCCCTTGGGGTGATCGGACGACTATAAGCTTACAGGGCTTCAACATAATTCTAAAAAACCACGAGCGCTTTTCTACAAAAGGCGTGTGTAAACTCTTAGCCTGCTGGTTCGGCCGAGGTCTTGCCATGATTTCAAAAATCTTAGGGCCTTTTCGCAAAACATAGGACATGGGGCTCGTATGGCTCCCTGATTCCATCTACTTTAAGGTGGTTATATTACTGCAACGATTATTGCAACTGCAACGATTACTGCATTTGGTCTATTCTCTTGGATTAATTTGGATCGAATGATGACAGCATACCCTACTGGAGTGTTTTTTTGGACTACGACTGATAGCTTTTGTTTGCGCTTTGTGACACTACAGCAGATGGCTGAGACGGCGATATGGATGGCGCTCATGGTTTTAGGTTCAGGAAACTGTTTAGAGGATCCGTTTTAAGAGACTGTCCTATTTCAATGTTTAGTTTTTTAACTTTTGAAGAATCTAAAAGCCAGAAAGAACAGAACCATCGTCATACTTCTCAGCGACGGATCCATGATCCAGTTACATGATGTGAATGTCCAGTTACACGTTGTATAAGGATACCATTAGGTTGACGGCCAATGCATCCTCCCATCCACACGTTTTGGTAGGCATCCATGGTGTCCAAATTTCCAACGTTGAAACATTCAAGATGTCCTCTCAATGACTTTGGGAGCCAGCTTATTAATCAACTAATATTCCTAGCTTGGAACGTGCCTAAGAACCCCATCTATCAGATGCCAGCGATGGCAGCGAGAACCGGCAATTCAGCTGCCCCACTTGGTTAGACCGGAAAACTGTGACTTATGGTTAAAATTGTATGGTAACGGCTAAAATTTTATTGTAACTGAAGGTGGTTTATTTGGCATAATTAAATTTAAAAAAAATTAAAAATAGAAAAAAAAATATGCTAGCCCATCACGGACAACGCAAACAAATACGGGAAAAAATTGCTCACGAAAAAACTCAAAAAAAGCCAAAAGTTCAGAAAAGGACGAAATTTATAAATAGTGAAAAATAAGGCAGAAACCAGAATATAAAGCCGAGCCGAAACGAGCGAGATTTGGTCACACTTTAAAGCAAAGTTGTTGACACCTTTCCGGAGATCATTCCAGTTAGTAGTTTGGAATGAAACATTCTGACATCAGGCTATTTCGGCGTACAGTTTCGCGCTATAAAACAAACAATACTAAATATTGTTCTTAATTGTATGCACTATGAAATGTATAGGCATGATTTATGTGCAAAAAAGGATCATTTAGGAGTGCAAACGTAGGTGGGGCAGTGGAGATAAATTCACATGTTTGAACAACGTATAAGCTTTTTTTTACCAACCAATTGTGGTGCAAGTTTTGCGTGGCCCATGTTCTAGCGAGGACTGGGCCAGGTAAATGTGCACCAAGCATATAGACTAACGAGCAGGAGCAAGGCTCCTTTCTGGGCAGAGTAACACGCTTTATCATTGTGGGGCCCATGTGCAGCTTTGATTCTCGTGCGAGAGAACGGGGGACGCTTGAGGCCGGTACCGGAATAGCCGAAGAAACAGATTCCGGCCGGAATGCCCGGTATAGAAGCTATTTAAAGCAGGGTTTTGGGTGTTAGGAAACCTTGATCTGAATTTGAAGTCTTGATCTATAGTAGACACCTCACTACTAGGCTATAAATAGAGAGTACTATTGACTATTTTATATATGAAATCAAAAAAATTAATAAAGAAAGATAAGAAGTTCTCTCTACATCTCTGTGTTATCAATATACTATTTTTTGTTTTTTTTGTAATTGATCTAATTTTGTATTAGTAAAGAAATCGATCAGACTGATCGCCAACGACGGTTCCTCAACACTAGAAACCATGTAGGGCCGGTTCCAGTTTTCGCCCTTGAATGGACCACCCTAAACCAAAACCACCGTTAACCAGGTCGGTAACTGCTGTTTTGTTTTTTGGAACCCTGCTTCCAATGCTTAGATGATCTCACAAGCTCATAAGAGCTAGCTACCCATTCAAACACTCGCCCTTATTTAAGCATGGACTATCAGATACGGCAATTTCTCTCTCCAACGTTCCAAAAAAAATATATACCTAAGCACCTTCTGTCTTGGAGCATTTTTTTAGGCCCAACTGAGAACAGACCTTATTAATCAAGATAGGGGATTACAATTAATCTACTCCCAGAGATTGGGATAGAAAGCTGGTGGTCGAACAAACCAAGTGCACCCCTGAACACTAACCGGCGCCTGATGAGCGCACGAATGCGCCACTTGATTAGCTTCCCGATGTAGGACGTACAGCAACAAGCCTGAGCTCTCTGAGTTGCTTGCACAAATCTGCCATTTCGGTAATAATCGGGTAGTAGACTGCTTGTAACGCCCTTATTTCTCGAATCGTTAGAGATTTCTGTAACTACCCAGAATTGTTCAGCTACGAAATACTATACACGAGTGCACATTATGCCAACACATGCATACAACATAAAAACCAAACTTTATTATAGAAGTATGGCTTAATAAACTAGGTTTTGGACACAGCAGGGTGTGCAAGCCCAAAGTTTATTTTACATCACATAAAAAAGACTCCACAGATATTCCTAAGCGAGGGCGAGACTCAAAGCTACTGATCAACTACACTGTAGGACTCTTCAGGTTTTTCATTGACGGTTTCTTTATTATCTTTCCAATGCTCTTCTGTTAATTGTTTAGCAAGCAATAAATATAACTGTACCTAGCAAGTTATAAAAGGAAACCCTAATTAACTATTTGCCAGGGTTTTCAAGGAATGGAAATATAATGGTTTTATTAATATGGTTGTGGATGAAATTGTATTTGTAATCATTTTGAACACAAGCAATAAAGCATTAACTTCTTAAGGAAATGGGGTTTCAACAAGTTGATTACCAGAAGCATTATGAAAAATACTTATGCCTTGTTATTGAAATCACCCATTAAACACAGTTTCATTTACTGGAAGACGATGTATTCGAATACCATTTGTTATACTTTACAGAGGTGCCCAACTTTACCTACAAGATTTCTCAAATTCTCAATATCATGTAATAGACACGCAACTAATAACATGCGACTGAATTGAGAAAACAAGATCTTTCACTGCTCTCCTCTATCTAGTCTCTACCTGGTAGGTTATGGACCACACATTATTGGGTATCCACTAGCCAATGCGGAACACTAACACTCGATTTTAAGTGGACCTACCATTGTTAAGTATAGTTTTACTTCATACCACCCCTTTATCCTTGGGCCATTCCCACATGGGAACTCCATTACCCTGTAGATATTCAATTGATCCGAGCAGCTATTAGGCCAAGTTTGACAAGTCAACACTTGTGATTAAGCGATTTTTGTGTTCTTTACTCAGCATAAAGTTCTAGTTCTTACTTTTCACCAACGCTGAGGTGGCGATGAGGTGCAGCGGTGGCGGTTGCAAATGATGGCCAGGTGGGCTTGGCGATTCGGGGAGAAGGCATGGAGGAGGGAGGCGTCATCCAAAGGAGAAAACGGAAAGGCTGAAAAGGGAAAACGAAAATTGACTGGGGATTTCTGAATTGGCAAAGAACTCAAATTCAAATGAAATTCGATTTTATTTTGAATTTTGGAGGTGTTTCACTGCTGCTCTCCCCTTGTGTTCCACAAATTGACGAACTGCTGACAATCCGTCTCCAGTGTCAAACGGTCGAAGCCCCGCCTAACAGCTAGCTGCAGCTCATCGCAGCAGGCGAGCGCCAACGCACTCAAAGCGTTCACCGAAGATCTATACCAGATAGCAATGGGCCAATGGCACAAATGAAGCAACCATGATGATCTCTGATGACTGCACCACTGCCTCCCGAAAATGTAGAAGCACTACCAGGTTCACCATCTTTTGCAACAGGAAAAATCGTCAGGAAAATACGAATTATCGTTGAGAATAATTTTGATGTCGAAGACCCATCAGGAAATAACAGTGAAGCGAATGGGTACGCGAAATTTTTTCATGCCTGACAGTTAATTGACAGGGAAATATTTCCCAACGACATTCCCTGACGGTCACTCAGGAAAATTCCCTGGCGTCAGGTTTTCGTGGGAATATCCATGACGGCTAACCGTCAGGCAAAACCGACGCGGATATTATTCCTGTCGGTTAGTCCTGTCAGGACGTGTGTTATTTTTCTGTCAGGGTGACTTAAACTGTCAGGAAAAAGGAAACATCAAACAAAAAAAGATCACAATGTATCATGCTTTGGGCACCAATAGCTTACATCAATCAAAGGCCTGTCAACCAGCAAACTGTACAAATGAGCTTGACCATTCACAAATCTGTTTTACATTATAATGTTACAAATCTGCACAAGTATATTTTCATCAAGTTGGTACATACATGTACATTTCAACTGTAAGAATGTGATCAATGACGTAACTGCAATCTTAAATTTCAGTTATAAATAAGAACATAACAGTTATGTTTCTTTAAATCGGTCAGTTAGAACAGAGAGAGATATCCAAAGCTAATTCTTTGCATAAATAGGAGCACATAGACTAGCAACCAAGAATTTGCTACTTGAAGTGCCATGCTATTTCAATCTAGCAAATGAATTGTGAAACTAGCTGTGCTACTTGAAAGTGCCATGTTCATACAAAATATAAGCGAGTCAAAACAACATTCATACAATGGAGTATTTCTATTTTCACGCAAGAATGGATGGATCACCCCTGGTGATCTCAAGAGACACGTCTGCTAAGCAATGACCTAGCTTACCAGTGGCTTGACTATAATGCTGTAGAGTAGTTTCATCCCAGTATCGACACCAATGTTTGTGAGGAGGAGATGATGGCCTGTAAGAATTTTTATTATGATTCCCTCCCGTTATGCTCTATATTTATGGGGACCAATCTGAAGGAGGAGATGGTAAGATAAGTGGAGACATTTTTTGCCCATCTTGGTGCATTGGAGAGTAAATTTGTCTTCTATATTTCCTCTGAACATAACATGGAGGTTCATGTTATAATTGTCTAAAAGCAGCTAATATATGAACTGGCACGCTCTGGTATCTACACTAATGTGTGGTTCAGAATTAGATATCTACACCATTTCTTTTTTTGTCGCCCAGAATTTCCTTTTACTTCATATCATACCTACTAATATGTGGTTCAGAATATGATGATTGCTGGAATTTTTTTAGCCCATGGAGTAATAAATTCCCTGCGATGGGCATGGCAACGCAAATGGAGGTTACCGGCATACAATTGGAATATGAGCACAGATAATATGCGATTTTCATCTAGAAAATTCATATACAACACTATGTTCATTGTTTCATTTAGCTCTGAATTAGAATTTTGTTAGTGAACCTGTTACAATCACCATAAGACTGATAATGTTTTTTGGTCGGCAACCTTTTCAGATTTCTCTACACACATCATGTCCTATTCAAGTCCTCGGTGGTTCAATGTTCAGCGTTGTAGATATTTGTATTTAGCCATTACTATTGTGCTATTCTTTCCCCCTGTTTATCTTGGTTGTTCAGTAGTTCCTCAATCATGCTACTTTACTATACCACTGCAATATGCTCTTTTGTGTTAGGCTAGTTTTTTCTGATACTATAACATCCCAAATTTCCAGGACCAGTATAATTATTTTCAAAATTATCGTTTATGCATTTTTGGGCTTTTTCAAATATTCTTAATTTTCTTAATTTTCAGCAGCTAAAAATGAATTTATGAAATTTATTAAAACTTTACAGATCCTAGAAATAATTTATTTGATCTCTAAATATTATAAAAATTAAAACTCAATTTTTGCAATTAAATCAAATAGACAACGATTTCAAAATTCGACTCTGCCCGTGGGCCAAATCTTTCCTATTGGCCTAGTCCATCGCCACTTCCGACCCACCTCCGGCCCATTCACCGACCTCGCCGAAGCTGTCTTTCATTTTTATCCCTTCCCCATTTCAGTCACGTATTTTCGCAGTAATGTCTTCTCTTCACCGCTCGCTCCCTCTGTCATTGACCGGTGGGCCTAGGACCCACCTATTGAGGGTCGCCTTCCACCTCTCACCCGTTTTGTTCACCACTAGGATGATGCTGGTCTGAACGTTGGTCGGTCTAACCACTGGACCAAGGCTGGTCTGACCGGTCCCCTATTCTTTGTCTGCCAACTTTTCGGGACAAAAGTTCAAATCTCAAGAACTTTTCCAAATATCATCCAAACATTCCCAAATTTTTTGGAGACTTGTTCAAGCCACCAAGAACCCAAATTAATCAAGAATCATCTGGTTTTTGGGCTCAAGTCTACTGAATCATGGAGAATCGAATCTAGAGCACAAGAATACCAAAAACCCTAAATCCCAAACTACTCCTTGCTTGTGAGGATCTAAGGCATGATGATGTCTAGATCTATTCTCATTTATCCTAGCAAGGTAAATCAAACAAGAGATTGAGTTAGAACAATCACGAACATAGAACGTCGGGCCCCCGGATTACCAAACCCGGACCCTCTGTGTATTACAGCACTAATCCCAGATCAAAGCTAGTGCACACAGTCAAACAGAATGGAAAACATCACCATCAACGATTTATTACAATAAATAAGAGTACTGACCACAGGGTCTCATTATTACATTGGAGGTTTAAGACCTCGCACACAAGAAATAAAGCGGAAGCAAAGATAACTCGAGGACGACCCATCAATTCGCCACAGGCAATTGACTGGGGAAGCGCGACCTAGTCCTCCGGGAAGAATCCGTCGCAGCCACAAGCGAAGCAGTAGTCGTAGTCACCTTCTTGAGCTTCAACTTCCTCTGAGATTTATTTTTTTGAGAGCAACGCGTGAGTACATAAAGTACTCCGCAAGTCTTGGGAAAAATGCAATAGATGCAAGGCTTGACAAAGGAAGGCCATATGGTTCTTTTGCACAAAGCAATATTTGAAATCTCAATTACTACTAATTAATTTCGAAGGCATCAATTTAATAAAGTAAATGTTTTAACAGAATTAACTTTCTAGTGAAGGTTCCAACTACCAACACTAGCTAACCAATTACCATTGGTCAAGTTTTAAACTGCGGGTTCCATCCACCCTCTCTGGCTCCATCCGCCAGGATTCCCTTCCGAGAGTTCCCTCCACTCTCGGAATACAAAACTTTTGATTTTAAAACAAAACCAGAAATCTACCAGGTGAATGCATTCCTTGCCCGCCCTTGACCGTGGGCACGGCTATTCGAATAGTTTTACACTCTGCAGAGGTTGTACAACTTTTCCCACAAGAGATAAATTATCCTAAAAGTCAACACGCTTCCTTTGGCATGAGACCTAGATAAAATACCACAAAGCCTTTACCTTATTCTATTCTAGCTAGATACCACCCGCTGAGGTTTCACCGCAGAAGGGTTAAATCCGCCCAATCTGAAGCCCCCTCTTGCGCCATATGAGTACAGTAAATCCCTGTCCCTCACTATGGATAACCAGTCCATCCCTGGCACCCACTTTCCACTGGTGGCACCTAAACTAGACTATCATAAGTTAGTCAGCTAGGTCGTACCCATATAGACTTGTGGTTGTACGGTTAATGCTCAGTCTGGACAAACACAAGCGTCGGTCCTTAATTGACTAGGGTGGAACATACACTTAACAAGTTCTCGTGCTTACTGCACCAACCCAAACAGCCATCCACCCTAATCTAAACCAACTTTCATATTTTTATTTTATTTTGAAAGATCAGTGGCAACTCCAGTTACCACTACATTTATAAACACAAGGGTTCAATCATAATTTCCCATTTTCAAGATTTTCCAAAGTTATTAGATAGCATGACTAAGCATTTCACTACCATACTATTATTCACAATGATTTAGTAATAATCTCATTATTGAGACAAAGGAAGTTCTAGGGTGACAAAGATACATGGCAATCAATGTCAAATGAGGGCATAACAAAGTTGGAATAACTAACTCCTAAAGATTTGAACTAGTGATTTTATGTAAATAGCAATGCACATAATTTAAAATATTTTAAAAACATTTCAAAAGCATAGGTTCAAGATGATGAAAGGAGACCTGCCTTCTTGCAGGGTTCCTGGGTCTTCTTGCTGCTGTGAAGAGGGATCGTCGACAACGTTGGAATCTATGCGAGGAAAGACGAAGCAAACAAAATAAATAAATACAAACAAAAATTCAAATAAAATCCAAAAATTCAACAGAGGCCATAGTTGGATAGATTTTGATTTTAGATGAATTTAGAAATTTGAATGGCTGGATTTGGAGTTAAAATGAGAAAGTTATGCTCATTTGAAAATCTCAGATTTGAATAAATCTAGAAATTCCCAAATTTCTGACAGGTGGGGCCCACTGGAATATTAAATTTTAATTTCTATTTTTATTCCGAGGGACTGACAGGTGGGGCCCACTGAACAGTAACCACTGGCAGTCACTGACATGTGGGACCCACTGGACAGTGAGCCCACTGACTCAACCTCTGACACCTGGGACCCACTGGATTCCGGGCCCACTTGTCAGAGTCCAGCACAGAGGGGTGGGGCCCAGGCGGCAGTGGCCAGCGCAGACCGGCGGCCGCTGACGTGTGGGGACCACTTGTCAGTCGCGAATAAATAACGAAAACTCAACCTCAGGGTGCGGAGCCGAGGGCTCGAACGCGCGCCGAGGGAGTCGGGGGAGGGGAGAGCGAGCGGTGATAGCCAAGTGAGCGGGGAGGCGTTGCCTACCCCTAATGGGTAGGTAATCCCTTTGAGGGTTACCTGCTGGAGTGGTCCGGCAGCCGTGGACGGAGGCAAGGTCGTCGGCGGCGAGGGAGGGTCGGAGGGGTGCAGTTGACGCGTGAAATGCAATCCTTGAGCGGAGGGGGTTCGGTTGGAGGGGTCGACGAAGTGCGGCGACGAGCGGAGAATGCCGGCGACGAGGGGGTGGCGGAGCTGGCTCGGGTCCTCCGGCGCGACGGCGGCGGGGAGGGGCGGCTGAGGTGTCGGGGAGGTTCGCCCGGGCGCGAGGAAGCTCGAGGTGGCGACGGCGGGCTCCGGGGATGACCGAGGCGGCGGCGAAGGCTCGCCGGAGTACTTACCGTGGGCGCACGGGGAACTCGCGGTGCGACGGCGCTCGGGGCTTAGGGAGAGAGGTGGAGCGCTCTGGGAGGTGGTGCGGGAGGAGGCGAAGCCGAGGGAGGTATTTATAGGGGCGGAGGAGGGGACACGGGCGCGCAATTGCTCGCCGGTGTGTCGGCCGGAAAAAGGAAGGGAGCGGGGGAAAAAGGAAATAAGGGGCGCCGAAGGAAGGGAAGGCGAGGGGGATCGGGGATTCGGTCGCGGCGGCATCCGGGACTTCCCAAAACCGGAGGGACGGGGAAAGAAAGGCCGGGATTGGCTCGGATTCGGTCGGCCGGCGAAGAAAGGAAAGAGGGGAGGAAGAAAGGAAAGAGGCGCTCCGCGGCGGGGACGACGGGTCCGACAGGCGGGGCCGGGTGGCAGCGGGAGCGAGAGCGCGTGCGGCTGACGGGCGGGGCCCGCGGGTCAGTGAGGTGAGGGCGGGAGTGAGAGCGGGCGGCTGGATGGCCCGCGCGGAGACTGGCTCATCCGAGCCGTCCACGCGTCGGGCGCGGAGGAGGGGAAGGCGGGGCCGCTGGCTGACGGGCCGGGCCCGCTGGACAGCGAGGGAGAGGGAGGTGCGGCCTGGATCGGCCGAGCGGCGACGTGGGCGGATCTGGGCCGTCCACGCATCGGCCGGAGGAAAAGATTTGGATTTTTAATGATTTTTAATTTCAGAAAAGGCTAGGAATTTATTTAGGCCTCAGAAAAAATATGAAAATACCTCCAAAAATTCCAGAAAAATTCACAGAAGCTCCTGGAGATATTTTGGACTTAATAAAATTATTTCCAACTACTGTTGATATTTAATTTTCATATTTTGAATTACTTTTTAAATTCTAAAATAGGTTTTTAAATTCCAGAAAATCCAGAAAGGCAAATAAAAGCCAAGTAAAATCCAATTACTTTAAAAATAGTTAATTTGAATTTAAATTTTTCCAGCAAGCCAAATTTTGGGATGTGACATAGAATTACCAATCAAGCTCAAGAACGAGCAAAACCAAGCAAAAAGCACAAACAAGAACATGTGTGAGACAAAACTTTGATTAATTCTCAGTAGAAAAAGAAGTTACAAGCTCATGGATATTTACAAGGTGCAATCACAGTACCACCCTTCCATCTCTCAAACTTTCTCTCTTGTAACAATGTAAAGAGGCAAGGTGAAAGAGGAAACTGTAATCCTAAAATCCTTGGATCTAGCCACCTTCTCTCCTATCCACTAAATAACCAACATACACACAACCCTAACAGGTCCAGCCCATTAAAAAACAAGGGAAACCAACCAAACCCAATTACACAGTTTTACACACTCACGCACACTTTTCAAAGCATTTATAGGACTCAACCTGCTAGCACCTTAGCAATTGATCCACTTGCATGTCCAATTCTCTTTGACCTAAATTGCTTCTCTTTTGCCCCTCCCAGTACCATGGTTTTGATGAAGTCACCAACTTGGTATTTTGTTTAAGCTGTGGTTTTGATCAAGTTACCAACTCAATATTTGGTCAACTACCAAAATACCCCCAACGAAGCTTCGAGGCATCTTCCTTGTGAATCCGTTGTTGCCTTCATCTCAAAGCATCTTTCATACTTTGACACATAGTCTGTACTGCCCAATGACTAGCCGTCACACCTTCATACATTTGATCCCCCAGCCTCATCTTTATGTGCATCGGTCTCGTTAATTAGCACACCACATGCACCAGTCCGTGTCGCCACGGTCCATGTCTTCTCTGTGCTCCCACTTGGATCACATAGTCTTACTTAGACTTATATGATCGCTCTAGATCTCAACTCTCCCGCCTAGTTTCGGTCCATTGCTGCTGACCGCTATTTCTTTCAAGCCACCTGCATATCTAAAGACTAAGCAGCCATATCGAACACAAGTTTTATGCACTTAACTTATGTTAGCTAAACCAATACATCATGCAATGAAATACAATCATAACCAAAGAACCAAGATCAACCCAAGATCATATCTCCAAAAATCACCTAATTTTCAGAAAATCAATTCACTGTCGGTCTGACCACCACCACCATGCTGGTTAGACTGCACCAGTTTGACCACCATGGTATGGTCAGTCAGACCGCCTCAACACAAACGCTTAAGTCCTCCAGAAACCCTCTCTAGAAATTTCGGTAAAATTCTATCTAATTTTGCCTTACAACATTTCAAGTGAGATCAGTGCAAACTCTCTACCAAACAATCATTCATAATAATTTGGTCTAGAAACCCCAAAATTTCACAAAAAAACACCTAGACCGATCTGACCGCACATCCTATACCTGTCAAACCGGCCTAAATTTTCAGCCCAAATCTTCCTCGGCTAGTCTGACCAGCCCTACAGGGCGGTTAGGCCACCCATGCACAACGATCTGATTGGCTCTACAAATCGGTTAGACTATTCTACTGCCAGAAACACTAAAAATTAAGGTTACATTGCACAATTAAAATCCAACTCAACAAATATGTCGATTGTTCATCACATATTGACCGGTGACAACTCGTCTGTCAAGCGCAGACAGAAAACTGGAATTCGAGAGTGCGGAGGATGGCCAATCTCTGCAGGCGTTCGAGACAGCTTATTCCAGATCTCTGCAGCTGCCAACGCCAGGATGGCCGTGTCGGCTCCTCACGGAAAGATCTAGAGGCGCGGCGGAGCTTGGCGGGGGAAAGGGCCACCGAGGTGGCGTGCGGAGTGGAGAGGTAGCGTGTCAGTGGCCGGCGGTGGTAGATCTGTGGCGGCAAGTGGCCGATGATGAGATCCGCGCAAGGAGGCGGCCGGAGGAGTTGACACGAAAACATAACGTTTTTGACAGTTTTACCCAAACTGTCTGGAAAATTAATCACTTCCCTGGCGGAAATTAAAATGCCGTCAAGGAAATTATGTGTTCTGACGGTATGATGCGGCTAGTCAGAGAAACAAATCACCGTCAAGCTTGGTCGCGAGTCCGGTAGCGAAGGATCAAAGGCTCCATTTACATTGACTTTTATCATCAACTACGATGGGCGTTAGCATTGCGAATGCCCGTTTTTCAAACATCAACCCCCTTGGTACTCTCGAATAACCTCCAGACAATAGTGACCGGTGCTTGTGGAAGAATAGGAAGAAGACAAGGATAGAAACCAGCGGCAGCAGTTGGTATGGAAATTTCTCCCTTTTACCATGCACCTCTCCTGTTTCTTTCAGCAGCTGAAGTAGAAATTTTCGTGCGTGCGCAATCACACATGGATGCGTCGTTCGACTTGTAAAAGCTGTGGACTAGGGCACTAGGCATAAAGCAAGGATCAAAGATTCATTATTGTTGCCCAGATATGCGAGTGTTCCTTTTTGCGTTTTGTGCTTACGACCAAGCGAATGCTACTATTGTGGACTAGTATATATACGTATGTTTCATCTACTTGGAAAAAAAGGCATACTGTCGATCTTCTGATCTCGTTTTCAGTTTGATCTGGTGTGTGCTTTAATTTCTTGGATTGTTCCAAGGTCATAACTTTTAAATTGTGTGTAACTTTCAACATTAGATGGTTTCAGATCACACCGTGCACTGCGTCAACTATGGTTTACAAGGTTATACATAGAAAAAATTAACAGAAGTTGTGAATACCTTGTGATTGCACCAACTGTTACAAGGTACGTACATATGTTTGGCTTGTTCCATCTATTCTGTACCTAGGCATAGAGATACATAGGCTATGCTTACTTTCTACGTATATAGATATGCTAACAATATGTTCACTTTTGTTGCAAGTATGGATATGGTAACATGAATGTTAACATGTTAATCTTGGTCACATAGGGTGTAATAAATTGGTAAGAGGTGATCGTATTGTACAGGGGGATATCTATGAAAACTATCATCTTTTCTAAGGACTTGAAAATTTTCTGAGCTCCAAACCAATATGAAAGTTCTCAAAAGATGACTTGAGGAGATAATTTATGTTTTGAGTTAGGAGAAACGAAATGGATGCCTGTTACCTATGTGTTGATTTGCTTAAAATTGAAGTTATTTCAGCCTCTGTTATGTGAGTTTGTCTCATTCTTAAGTTAAAATTTGTGCTGCAATTCGATCGATCTATTCCCTCTACAGTTTTGGTTTATGTAATTTTCAGCAGACTAGAAACAAACTTCTTTCGTCTCACAAGAAAGAAAGAAGCGAACATCTGTCGTCTCACAAGAAAGAAGCGAACATCTGTCTACTTCAGAAATTATCAAGATTTTGGAAGAACAAATCGTGGCCCTTGTTTCCCATTTGTTAATTATTAATTGATGACAAGGTACATGCATCATGCATGTTCTTCTTTCAACTTAATTATTACACTAAGCACTAAGCAGCCACCTTCTCTTCAAGGTTTTGCTTACTGGAACTTTAGTTTCTGGCATGCAGAGGCACGGATCATACGTTTCTTCTTTATTTTGTTGCATGCATAACTTTTTTGACTGAAATGCGTGTATAACTTTATGAGATTTACAATGACAATATGTTCTGTATCTCTTTTGTTGCAAGTGTTTGTTTACTACTCCCTATGGTTTAAAATAGATGATACCTTTGGAAGTTGGTTTTGGGTTGCAGATAGATGTTGTTTTGGGTTTTCGATGCAACATTTTCCACCAGAAGATTTTAATTGCTTATCAGTAGTGTTTCTAGAGCAAATAGCATTAACCTCTTCCATCTGTGTGGATCGAGAAGTAATTCAGATAAGAGAGAGAAGGGAACAGTCAAATGTAGACCACGTATACATAAAACAAATAAATGAGGGAATGGAGTTGTCTCCCACGTGCTTCTTCCATAGTCGCTGTAAGTATTTCCTATCAAAAGGTCCAGGTCACCTACACTGCCGTGATGACTGATGACGACATTCGCAGGACTGATCAACAGACAAAGGGAAGGAGCTAAGGGAAAATGATAAATGAAAGTAGACCAACTGGTAGCTGGTCCTTTCATGATGGAAAAATTGGGACACCAATTCAGAGAGAATGACCCAACCTGCAAAATCCCTCCGAGTTTGTCAGCTTCCTGGAGCCTTCCTGGAAACTTAATTCATTAACAATCAGAAGGGATGATTATGATCTTGGATAACATCACTTGATTAACAATTAAAATCTTGACTAACCCTAACGCAGTTCCCTTCTGGCAAGTGGTGACAGGGACATAAGCACGTGGGGTTTACAAAGGTTGGAAAAGGGTTGAGATGTGAAAGTGACTATTGCGGAATAGATGGAAAATAATACTTGCTTTGAGCATATATATGTTCTTATGTCACACACCCCATTGTAGAGTAACATCTTTTTTTTTTGCATGATTTGTAGATCAGTAGCAGTGGCAAACATCTCTAATTTATGTTTTATGTAGGGCTTGAGTAAACCACACAAAGGAAGAAGCCAAGAATAGTATGTATGAATTCGTAGTGGGAATATAGAGCCTATTCTTTGCGGTTTTTAAAAGTAGTTTTTGACTTTTGCTACGGTACCTAACTTTCAAATGAAGTATTTTTTTCAAGACGAGGTCTACAAGGTAATTGTAGTACACGTTTAAACCCAACATCTGTATCAACCAAAATCATAAAAAAAATATCTCTCTCCGTAGTCTCTCTTATGAATAAACCAAAATTCAAAAATTTCAACCAAAAGCCACAAGCATAAGCCAAAAAAAAAAAGAACAGGCATAATTTGTTGACCATGTTGAACCTAGGTTCAGGAATCAGGAATCATGGAGGCAATATATGATGCTAACTGATGTTATACCATTCAGAAACATCACTGTATGAACGAGACAGATTTCCACATCTAAAAAATGTAGGAGAATGGGAAAAAGACAGAATTCAAGCATTTTGCTGTACAAGAGAGAACAGGTCAAATAAATTTGGAGGAAAAGAAGATGTACATGTGCATTTATAGTTAGCCAGTATAACAGACTTTGCAACAGTGACAACACAAGAATTGGAACATCATCTTCAGTATAAACTATGGTTGTAACAATAGCACGAGGGGATGAGCTTCTCGTCAGTATAAACACCAACATCTTCAGTCTCATTTTGTTCCATGTTCCAAATTATACAGAGTTGTTATGAGCCCTGCCGTTTGTCTGCACAACAATGACCAATAGCTCGTGCCATTCTTGACATAAATCAGCATCTTAGCCCGGCAAACATCTGCATCAAAGATTGTTCTCCATTTCAGCAGTCGTAAGTTCAGGACTAACATCCAGGATACCTCCATCGTCGCATTGTTTGTTCATCCAATCCTCAAGAGGCACAAGTCATCACTTATATTACCAAATAACTCAACTACAACCATCTTTGATTCTATTGTACCTGTCAAAAAAAAAATCCAGGCTAACATATTCTAAGGCTACAAAAGTAGTTTACCATACCTAATGTGGCCACTGCTAGTATACTTCCCTGGCCCCAGCATGCTTGACAGTTACACAAACAAAAGCATCTCTACACAGGTAAAGCTTCATCCTTCAAAATTCCCCCCATTTCCATTCTCCATGAGCGGTCCACTGGCGGGTGTAAATCCCTGCAAAATGTTTTCAGTTAGGCATTTCAACAGCCTCAGGTCAAGCTAAATGATTTAGAAGTTATTTACTTTCAGATAAATGCCTGAATGGAAGTATGGAACAACCAACAGATAGCTCATAGTGTTCAATTGTGGTTCTGATGGGGCATGGAGATAGAAAAGCATTTTCTTTTATTGTGAGTTCTAAATTACCTTAGGTCATGACTTACAACGAGTATTGTGTGGTCTTTCTTTAAGTCCTTTAGGAGATTCACAACATCAGCCCGAGCTTTCCAATCTGATATTGATGGTACAAACTTAGTAAGAACATCTACTACAAGCAGATATTACTTTCACCATACTATTTGACTACAAACAATAATCCTAGCAACTATCATCTGTCAACATAGATGGTAGGATGCACAAGCAAAAGTGCATTAAGCAACTGTTCTCATGAATGTGCATTCAGATGGGTCCAGAAATGAATCAATAAATAAGAAATAGTCTTCAAACATTAGTTTGATATAGCCATTCAAGCACAAACCAAGACCAGCCAGTGGCTCATCAAGCAACAATAGATCAGGAGTTTGAACCTACAATGTCAGAAAATAACAGAAGGCGGCACAAACAATTAGCCATCTTGCACATTTTTTTTATAAAAATGATTAACTCATAACAAATCAATAGAAACAATACCAGTTGAATTGCCAAAGCAAGTCACCGCTTAAACCCACCACTTAAGAGACTGTGGGTCTTCATCCAATGAAATGGTATTCAGAGCAACCTAGTATGTTGCACATAAAACAAAATTATCTTCAGGAAGAAATTGTGTTGTGTTTCAAGCAACAAGCTCGCTTGATGATGCAAAAATTAAGGTAAAAGTGTTCTATTAGGTACCAACAAATTTTTGATAGATAATCCATACCAAGTTAATGGCATCTTAAAGTTTTAAAGCGAGCTGCTCCCTCAAAAGAATGTCTGTCTTTTGCCTGGGCCATCCGAAAGTAACTTCTTCAAGTACAGTATCTGCTAACAAGTACCTACAAGGATATATGTAAAAGATCTTATTTTGCGGTGAAACTTTTCAAATACTCCCACAGATCATAGGCATTCTTATTCAGTTGTACATAATTTAACATTGAAATGAGCAGTTCAAACCTCTCAGGAAACTGAAATACAATACCAACTCTTTGAGAAGCTAACATTTCCAATAGACCCATAGGATTTCAACTATCATCATATTTTTTAATGCAAATTGACCCAGAGGTAGGTTCTGATAGATTAGCCAACAACAACAACAAAGCTTTTTGTTCCAAACAAGTTGGAGTAGGCTAGGAATGAAACCTCCACAAGGTCAAGGAAATGAAAATCGTGTAATAAAACCTACAAGGCAAAAATCTTAAACCTGCATCCTGCCATCTGAGCAGAGAGGCTAAAACACCGTCTCTAAACCTTCTTTTTATGTCACAATTCCAGTACGTAAATCGCTAACTTCCATGCTCTCCTATCCAAAGTTAATTCTTTGGATACATTCCAATCTCTTAAGTCTCTTTTAACTGAGAAGTCAAATTGCAATCAAGCTCACCTTAAGATGAGAAATAAGGAGGAAATTTAAAAAATGTCATGCAGCATTCTAACGCAAACCTGCAAAAGAGTGGTCTATCCACTCCCGCTCCATCCAAATATCAAACCAAAACTGCATCAATACAGTGGTCTCAGCAATTTAAAAGCCATTCTCGAAATACAACTATTCCAATGTAAAATACATGCTTACCTTTTCTCCCAAAGAGAGAGAGTTTTGATTCAACAAGTTTTGTTCAGTTCCAGGAGGTCGATAGCGGACTCTTCTCACCTAAAAGAAGTGAAGTTCAATATATTTCACAACTAATGTAAAAAGGCAAAATGTATATGTCAAGTGGCAGATTACACAGATGTTAGACAATCTACATGATTTCTAAAAGCAGCAGTTGCCCAAACAAGGACTATTTATTCAAAAATATGTGCATTGCATATCAACTTGTAATGAATCACCAATATATCATATGAAATAAAATTAAAATTCAAAAATCATTGATTTTCTCCCCTAAATAATAGGGAATGTTTGAGATAAGAGTAAACTGCTGCATTGTATACAACACAGGAGGAACTTATCAACACCAAATGGTTAACACAGTGTGGTAAATATGCCACTATCCCATATAAAAATTCACAGTAGATCAGAACTGGATTATACTGAGTACTGTTGAGGACCAAACCCTATCATTTATGTGCTAATATGTTCAAATCCCAGTCTTGAAGATCCGCATCAAGCCTTATTTGAAACAAGAGCTAACAAAGTCCAGATTTGTAACCAAATTAAGGGGCAGAGCTCACCAAGAATCTTCAATTCGGTGACTTCAGAGAGCTAAACCAATACTCTCACACAGGCAAACAGCCCAAACAATCAATTTGATCCAAACATAATGAATTTTAGCATTAACACTACCACTAACTTGTTATTTCCAGATTGAATTGAATTTGTATTTCTGCATAACGCCTATAGACATACGCAGCCACATATACATGGAGGCCTAAACCCAAGAACCGATTCGCGGAACAGAACTGCGAAGAATCCTAATACCAAAAGGAGGGAAAGGAGACAAGTCTGCACCTCCAGTTGGGAGTACCCAGCTGAAATTCGTTCCGCTCGATGCTCGACAGCTCCAAGAAAATCTCCTGCAATTCATCAAGGTTCATAAGGATACGAACTAAAAGATGGGAGCAGACGGTTTGTCACATCCCACGGATCTGAATCCGAAATCGAGAAGGAAACGAGAAGGGAAAGTAGAACGCAAGTACAGAAGTATTCTAAAAGCTAACTACATCTAGATAATTTCTGGCATAATAGCATATGCCTTTCTCATTACGTCTTAACTTATATAGTGTTTACAAATCATCCTCTTTAAGAGATAACAAGCGATTACAGACATTAAGCATTCGACAAAACCCCTGGTAATACTATTCATGGTAAGATCACTGCCTAATGACCACAAACAGTATACTCCTTAACCTTCTGGCCGTAGGATGAAGGACGAAACCGTATCGGTTGATCTGGACCGTCCCGCCTCACTTGCGACGCCTTAACAGATTGAAACGATCCCAGCCAAATTCAGAGTTCTGATTTCCAGGTTCTGACATTGCCTCCCCTTAACTGCATCTGGAAACTAAGATTTTATAGTTTGAGAATAGAAATCAGGGAAAATACCTTTGATAAAATCAGCATCCTCCCAAGAAGCCTTCTCAATTGGAAGGTTGATCCACTGAACCAACCATTGGGTCACTAAAACTCCATTTCTTGGTAAAGCCCTTTGTCTCCAGTACTGCCGTAGGTTCAGTTTTGATCTCTCCTTCCTTTCCAACCAAGGGTAACTCTGGACTAGGAACTGCTTTAGGCCCGATGCTTCTTAAGTTGGCTAACATGAAACACTAGATGAATATTCACATCAGCAGGTAACTGCAACTTATAAGCCACTTTTCCAACCCTCTACATGATTCTGAAAGGTCCATAAAACCTGCTCGTCAGTTTTAGTGATTGTCCCAGTCCAAATGTGGCAGTTCGGTAAGGCTGCATCTTTAAGTATACCATATCACCTACTGAAAATTCCCTTTCACTTCGGTTTAAATCTGCATACTTCTTCATCCTGGCTTGAGCTTGTGTGAAATTATCTTTCAATCTGTTAAGCATCGTTTGCTTCTCGGTTATGAAGTCTCTTGCTTCTTAATCATCCGATCCTGGAACTGCAGCTTCATTGATCAATGGTGGAGAAAAACCATACAATGCCTGAAATGGAGAAACCTTGAGAGAGGTATGGAATGTAGTGTTGTACCACCATTTGGCCAAGGCTAGCCAGTCCACCCATTTCTTGGGTTCAAGAAAAGCCATACATCTGAGATATGTTTCAACATATTGATTAACTCTCTCCATTAGCCCATCCGTTTTGCTAGGCTGTGCTAAAAGTCAAATGCACCTTCAATGATTTAAATATCTCTTGCCATAACTTGTGAATATTCGGTCACTATTCGATGCAATTGCAATAGGGAACCCATGTAACTTGAAAATGTTGTCCATGAATGCTCTAGTGACAGTTTTAACTGAGTAGGGATGAGAAAGAGGGACAAAGTGTGCATATTTTGTGAGCTGATCTACAACCACAAAGATCACTTCTTTCCCTTTAGAGTTAGGCATTCCTTTAATAAAGTCCATGGATATATGAGTCCAGGCCATATCAGGTATGGTAATGGCTCTAGTAGTCCTGGATAGTGGCAATGTTCAGATTTAGATCACTGCCAAATTGCACATTCTTGGACAAAAGTGTGTACTTCTTTTTTCATCCTAGGCTAGAAGAATAAGCTTTTCACCCTCTGGTAAGTAGCTACCATGCAAAAGTGACCACCAATTGCTGAAGAGTGAAGTGAGTTAATAATGTTTTGCCTCAGTTCAAGGTTATCACCAACATATATTCTTCCTTTATATCTCAGTACCCCCACATGGAGTGTAAATCCTGAATCTAGATTAGGCGCCAAAGTTAGTTGTTCCAATAGCTCTTTGCAGTGAGTATCACAGGGATAGCTATTCTCTATTGTCTCCATCCAAGTAGGAACTGCCATCGAAATTTCCATTGAACAAATTCCTATTCTTGATAGAGCATCAGCAACTTTGTTTTCCTTACCCTTCTTATACTTAATGATATAGCTGAATTCAAGTAATTTTAGCATGAGTTTGTGTTGGATCCCTTCATTCACCTTTTGCTTGGTCATAAACTTTAAACTTTGTTGATTTGTTTTAATGACTAACTAAGTTCCAAGAAAGTAGCGCCGCCACCTCTTTAATGATTCAAGAATGGGCATAGCTTCTTTGTCATAATTGGAGAGGGTTGTAGATCTCACTCGCAAGGTCTTACTAAAGTAAGCAATGGGTCTACCATTTTGCATCAAGACAGCCCCAATTCCTGTCCCACTAGCATCAGTTTCTAAGGTAAATGCCTTAGAGAAATCGGGTAGGGCCATGACTGGAGCTGTGATCAACCTTTGCTTCAACTCTTTAAATGCCTTGTCTTGAGTTTCCTTCCAATCAAAACCCCTGATGGACCATGTGGAGGTGACCCCGAGTGTGTGATGAGTAATTGACATCAGTTTAGGAAGTCGAGTTTGGTTTGTGTGGTTCGGACCATGTCGTTGCATGGTGCAATCGGCTTCGGTCGGACTTGGTCAAACTTGGTCAAAGCGATTAGAATGCTTATTTCTTGATTCGACAGGTTTGGGCTCCTTTATGAGTAAGTATGATTCATTGATGCTATTTATGCTTTCATGTGTCGAGCGGTGCTATGTGATGTGTTTCTTATCTGTGATGGCTGCAGGACGTCGAGGCGGAGTCGTGGCGAGACACGAGGTGACCAGACTAGGTGTAACATCCCAAAATTTCGCTCTCTGAAAAATTTAATTTCAAATTAATTAATTTAAAGTATTTGAACTTTATTTGGATTTATCTAAATTTTATTTCAAAATCGAAATCAAATTTAATCATCAACCTCTCTACTCGGCCATCACGTGTCGCTCCCTGATTCAATCCATCCTCGCCCGATTTAATCTCAGCACAACCCCGCCTGTCAGCTTCTTCTTTCTTCTTGCCTTCTTCAACCTTCCACCGCCACCATTAATGCTCCGCCCGAGCTCTTAAATTTAGCCATTTCTTCTCGTTAGCCGAGCATTTGTTACAATTGAAAGCCTAATCACTCCCGCATTCAACCTCCACCTTTTCCCCACTTTAAACCTCGCTTACCTCCCCCTTTACTCGTCTTTGCGCCGACCTTAACTTTGGTATAACTGACAGCCATTCGTCGCCTCCACCTTAAATGCATCCTCGTTGCCAGCCACCACCAGGCATTCTCGAGCATCGCGCCAAGGTACATTGAACTCCCCGTGTCCTCCTCCCTCTCGTGCACCCCTCACTGACCCCAGCAGCGCCGCCATCCACCGATGCCCTCAGTCCTCGTGCGCCACGTTAGCAACCGTGAGCCATGCAAGCGCTACGCCAGCCGCGTGCCACCTCAGCCTTCTCCCGGTCAACGGACCCAGTCCACAAAAGCCGGTCCCACCTGTAAGTGAATAAACCCTTGTTGTGCTAAAAAATAATTCGGCCAGAAAATCAAAATCTTTGCTGATGTCACCATAACATCATAAATTCCTTTTTTCATAGAAATATAATTCCTCTGAAAATCATTTCCCTTGATGATGTCATAATCTAATTTTTTTCAGTTCAAAAATAATTCCAGAAAATTAGTTTATTCTTTTTCTCTCCTTTTAAACTTCCAAAAGATCGTATTTCTTCATTTTAATTCCGGTTGAGCCCATTCAAATTTATAAATTCATCTAAAATTTCAATCTATTCATTTCTATCCTATTTTTAAAATTTTGGAGTTTTTTAATTTATTTGGATTAAATTAAAGCTTAGAAAGTAAAAATATTTTAAATGGTTAAAATGTACTTAAATTAAATCCGAAATTATTTTATTTGGTATTTTTTGGTTCCAAGGATCTTTGTGGAATTTCCTGAGTTTTTTCGAATTTATTTTATGTTTTTGGAAAACAAATTATTATTATTTATTATTTTCTCTCTCCTGCTACTATTCATCTTCAAGGTAACGATTCGTTCTCCAGTCCAGAACACACGCACGCGCAGCGCCATTCTAGAACTTTTGATTTTCTCAATGGTTTTTCGTGAAACAAAATGCATTTAAATCCTCTCATCAAGAGCATTCCATTCCTGGACTTAGCCCTCAATTTCATGCGTCCATTTCGCGGGAATATGCCATGCCATCGAAAGACATTCCCTCGCGGATCTCCCCATTTGGTCCACCTCCACGCTTATAAAAGGGAGCACCGGGTGCCTCTCCTCATCCTCACCCAGCCCCAGAAATCTCAAAGCCTCTCTCCCTTTCTCCTCGCCGTAATCGGCATTTCTCTCTCACCAACAAAATGGCGTTCTTCGGCGGTTTGCGCCGCCTACAGTGTAGTCCGGCCACGATTAACCACATCGTTGGCTTCACCTTTGCGCGTTCTACATGGTGCTCCCCTCGCCTTCGCCGGAGCTTCGCCGGAGCATCACCGGAGCACCGTGGCCAAATCGTGCCGCCGCTTCTCTCCTCGCTGCAGGCCGACCGTGCATCTTCCACCACAACCAATGTGAGCACTGCGTTCTTCATGTTCTCCTCTTCGTTTCGCCATAAACCTCACCCGCTAACTCTCCGTTTGCCTGGAACGCCGATGTCAACCCGTCGGTCGATGAATGTCTTCTCCGTCGTGTTCCACCACCATCCGATATCCTTTGGTCAAGCCGTTTTCACCATTGAGTTTGCCTCGATGCGTTCTACATCGTGCTTCTATCGCCATCACCTGAGGATCCCCTGAGTCCTCGTCGACCTTGTCAGGCCACACTAAAACTGTACCTTCGCGCGTACACCCCTTTTTGGTAAGAGCTTTGATTTTTGTTCGCGTCATATTGTGTCCTAGCCTCTAAGAAATTTTTCTACCATTTTGTTTAATTTTTCGTGGAGCCAATTGTCAGGAATTGAGCTTTCCGCGAAAATGGCCGTTTGTGACTCCCGACGTCGATTCGTCGCCTCTGTTAAGCCTTAGCCCATGCCGTAATTTTTCTTAGACTTGCCTCACTACGTTCTACACCGTGCTTCTTTCCTTTTCCCCAAAAAGCCTCCACAAAATTTTGCCTCCGACACCTTGCCATAGCCGCCAATGGCATCTTGTGTCCCCGTCTATCCGTTGGTGTTTTCCCCAATTCATTTGCGTCATATCGTGCCAAACCATCCCAGGTAGCTATCTGCCAAGTGGTTTTAAATTCGCTTCACCGAGCACCAAGATATCAAGTTTTTTCCTTTTTTTTCTATCGTCTCTGTTCAATTTTTAGCTTAGCCAATAATTTCCCTAGTTTCACCATACTGTGTTCTAGCCCGTGCTCACCCTACATCTCCACATTACATACCCGGCACTATCTCTCTCCAACCTGCTGTTGTCGCTACCGTGCCGTCGGTGCCGTTTTTCACTCACTGCGGGTGATTGCCGCCGTTCCTCGTCGCCGTACCCATGTCACCACCTTCGCCTCATCGCCAGGATTCCATTTTGCCCGTTTGCCAGCCACCTTGCAGCCTACCGACATAATACTTTTCAAAAAGTAATTCTCGGGTGTTGTTATCATTTCATGTGATATCCAAAACTTCCAAATATTTGTTCTCCCTCATACAAACTTCGAATCTGTTGATTCTTTCTCCAAAATTCATTTAAGATCATAATCTATCCCTTAGTATATATTTTATAATTTTTAGATTTTATTTGGATTTTATTTGAGTTTATTTTGTTTGTTCGGTTTTTTCGCCTCCAAACCCGTCGTTGCCGAAGACTTTCCCGACCCGCAGCAAGAAGGTCCAGACAACGTGCAAGAAGGCAAGTCTCCTTTGATCATTTTGAACCTATGTTTGTGAAATGTTTTAATTATTTTAAATTTATGTGCCTCGCTATTTACATAGAACCCTAATTCCATCTTAGCAAGTTAGTTAAACCAATTGTTGTTATGCCCTCAATTGAAGTTGAATGCCATGTACCTTTGTAACCTTAGGATTTCCTTTGTCTCAATAATGAGATTATTATTAAATCTTTGATAAATTTTAGTACGGTAGTATAATGCTTAGTCATGCTATTTAACCTTTGTAACCTTGGAATGGGAAATTATAATTCTTTAAACTAGTCGTTTGTATTCAGAAATTTAGTGGCGATTGGTGTTGTCACTGTTCTTTTAAAATAAATTAAAATGTAAAAGTTGTTTTAGACCGGGGTAGATGGTTGGTTTGGATTGGTGCGGTAAGCACGAGATATTGTAAAGTGTATGTTCCGCCGTAGTCAATTAAGGACCGACGCTTGTGTTTGTCCAGACTGAGCATTACCGTACAACCACAAGTCTGTATGGGTATGACCTAACTGATTAACTTACGATAGTCTAGTTTAGGTACCACCAGTAGAAAGTGGGTGTCAGGGATTTACTGGGTATTCACAGTGAGAGACAGAGATTTACTGTACTCATATGGCGCAATAGGGGGCTTCTGATTGGGTGGATTTAACCCTCCAGCGGTATAACCTCAGCGGGTGGTGACTAGCTAGACTAGAGTGAGGTAAAGACTTTGTGATATGTTGTCTGGGTCTCATGCCAAAGGAAGCGTGTTGACTATTAAGATGACTTATCTCTTGTGGGTAAAGTTGTACAACATCTGAAGAGTGTCAAACTATTCGAATAGCCGTGCCCACGGTCAAGGGCGGGCAAGGAATGCATTCACATGGTAGATCTTTGGTTTTCATTTTAAAAACAAAGTTTTGGTATCCCGAGAGTGGAGGGAAGTCTCGGAAGGTTGTCCTGGCGGTTGGAGCCAGTGTGGGTGGATGTAACCCGCGGTTTTAAACTTTATCGGTTAGAGCTGGTTAATTAGTGTTGGTGGATAGAACCTTCACTATAAATTGTTTACTAGTTTCAGCTAAAACAATTACTTTGTCAAATTAATGCCTTCGAAAATTTTTAACTGTTATTTAAAATAAAACATTGCTTTGTGCAAAACAACCATATGGCCTTCCTTTGTTAAGCCTTACATCTACTGCATTTCTTTCCCAAGACTTGCGGAGTACTTTATGTACTCACATGCTGCACTAAAATCAACTCAGAGGAATATGAAGCTCAAGAAGGAGACTACGACTACTTCGCGTGTGGATTCGACGAAGGTTTCCCGGAGTACTAGGTCGCGCTTCCCCAGTCAATTGCCTATGGCGTATTGCTGGGTCTTCGCTGGATTTATCTTTTGCTTCCGCTGTGTTTTGTGTGCGTGTGAGGTCTTGAAACCTCAGTTGTAATAAAGAGACCTTCCGGTCTGTACTCTCTATTATTGTAATAATCGTTGTTGGTTATGTAATCATCACTGTTTGACTGTATGTGATGTGGCACCAAGTAGCACTACAACTTTGGTTAGTGCTTGCAGTTCTGTGCACAATGTTCAAAAAGCTTTGAATACCAATTCTGAGGTTTCTAATGTGCACAAAAGACATATTTGGAAAGCTAATGAAGTCTATTTTCCAACGAATCAAACGGCACTTGATTTGGAGCTTCCTACACAAAGTTATGACAATTTCATTGGATGCTGCACGAGTTGTCCAGAGAGACGCGCGAGACTTGCAAAACATAAAGAGTTCGAGTATTGCAATGCAAGTAAGGGTAAAATCCGACCACACCATGACTTTCTAAAGATTGAGAAGGATTCCTTTTCAGGTTCCAAACGGATTTGGAAGCCCCTTGAACCAGAAAACAAAACATATAAAAATTTGAAACCGATTCGGACTCAGATTGGGACAGCTGGCAAGACCGATACTAAAACGTCCATAACTTTCACAAACGGAGTCCGATTTGGGCGTTCTTGGACTCGTTGGAAAGCTATTTTGAAGCCCCACATAATAGATGAGGTGCCAGCCACGGAATCCTCACGGTCAAGTCGCAAATTGAGAGAGAAACCAGAGGTAGCAGTTTAGGTATTTCCTTTTTTAGTTCGTATTGGAGTTTGTTTCGGCCTTAGGCCAAGTAGTGCATGAGTTGTAATCAAGGCCGTGCATTGTGCACCAATATAAGGCCAGGGCCTTAGCCCCATTGTAACTTAGACTTTGATTTGAGAAATAGAAACCAGAAAATCACCATGGTTTGGTGGCCATTGTTGGCGTGTTCTTGAGATTTTCATCGAGGAATTGCTCTTGGTGTGTTGAATCCAATTGTGGTGTTGGATTCTACTCGCTGAAACTTCGGTTTCTCTACCCTTTGTTCACGTGCTGTGGTGTGCGTGGGAGAAGGCTTATCTTGGAGAGGGCATCCAACAAGGCGTATCGTGAAAGATCAGGGCCAAAGCAACGGGGTTCAGCTAGCTTGCTAGTGGATCCGCATCATCTTGGTATCAGAGCGTGGTTGATCACGGTACGAGGTTGCTAAATTTTTCTTGATGGCGGGTTCTATGAAGATTGAAGATGGCAAGGCGCGGCATAATCATGCCGAGCCAATCGGGGAGGTGCCCCAATATGCGGCATCTTTGCTGCCCGAGGTGCGACACGGGTTTGAAGCGACACGTGACTACTTCTTAAGTTGTCACCAGAAGCTTGAAGGCAAGATTGATGATTTGGGAGCGCGAATTGATGCTTTGACGGAGGAGATACG
Source organism: Dendrocalamus latiflorus (assembly GCA_017311315.1). Classification (NCBI taxonomy): domain Eukaryota; kingdom Viridiplantae; phylum Streptophyta; class Magnoliopsida; order Poales; family Poaceae; genus Dendrocalamus; species Dendrocalamus latiflorus. Next base: position 21,963,431 of record CM029641.1, on the reverse strand, counting down.
CAACCAGCCACCACAATTTCAGCATGCTGAACGGGGACCTCAATATTCCGAACGGCGTGCACCATATGAAGACGATGAACACGAGGAGATCTTTGATGGTGCAGCGGGCTTTGCTCCACAACCGCGCCATGCTCGGGACTACCGTGGTGTTGACCGTGGCAGGGACATGCGTGGCAGAGGTGCTGCCAATGGTGGAGGTATGCGTGATGGTGTCGGGTTTGCTCAGCGTGTTGCCGTGGATAATGGAATTGGGCGGATAAAAATTTCTATCCCATCATTTAATGGTAAAGCTGAACCGGAGGAGTACTTGGAGTGGGAGATGCGTGTCGAACAATTTTTTGACAACCATCACTATACTGAGGATAAGAAGATTCGTTTGGCGACAATTGAGTTCACCGGATATGCTCTTGTTTGGTGGAATCAATTGTGTCGCGTAGGAGCTCATCCGGATACTTGGGTACAATTGAAGAATATTTTGAGGCATCGTTTTGTCCCAGCACACTACACTAGGACCTTGTACAACCGGCTACAACAACTACGCCAAGGTAATTCTAGTGTTGACGAATATTATAAAGAGATGGAGATGTTGATAATCCGTACAGGAACAGAGGAGCATGATGAGGCTACTATGGCACGTTTCTTTAATGGGTTGAATGAGGATGTGCAAGATAGGGTGGAGATGGTCAATTACTTCAACATCCAAGACTTGGTGCATCAAGCTGAACGTGCTGAACAACAATTGAAGCGCAAACAAGCCAAGGGTAGGCATGCCAACACTCAAACAAACCCATGGAGGCGTCCATCACAGCAAGGTGATGATGTGGGTTCACCCTACAAAGTGGCGGCATCAAGCCGTTCAAATGGTGCTCTTTCAAAGGAGGCAAGCAACAGAGGTAAAGAAGCAACTAAAGCTGATTCTAGTTTGCCTTCTAATGCTCATGCTAGAGAAATTGAGTGTTTCAAGTGCAAGGGAAGAGGTCATATGATGCGTGATTGTCCAAATCAACGAAGAGTGCTTCTCACTAAAGATGGCTATGCTTCAACAACTTCTAGTAGTGATTCTGAAGGTGAAAAATCTGACGATTCCAAGGAGGATGTTGTCTATTGTGATCCAGAAATAATCTTTTGGTCCGGAAGGTGCAAAGTAAAGAAACTGAAACAAAAGGACAGCGGTGGAGTGTTTTCCAAGCGGAGTGCAAGATCAAAGATAAAGCATGCAAGTTGATCATAGATGGTGGGAGTTATACCAATGTGATTAGCAAAGATTTGGTGTATGCTTTAGGGCTATCCATGTGGAGGCATCCTCAACCACATCATGTGGAGTGGCTACACAACTCCGGAAGGCTAAAGATAACTCACAAGGTGCGTGTTCCGTTTGTTTTTGGTGACTATGTTGACAAGGTGGATTGCGACGTAGTTCCAATGGATGCATGTGGGTTATTGTTGGGAAGACCATGGCAATATGATCGCAATGCTACGCATGAGGGCCAGTCCAACACACATACATTTGTACATGAGGGAAAGAAGCATGTGTTGAAACCAAAATTGGAGAGTGCTATTCATGTTGATGAAGAAATTACAGCCAAGAAGAAGCAAGCTCCCAAGATTACCCCAAAGCCGAGGACGGCTTTGCTTCAAGGAGGGGAGGATGATGTGGCACCAAGTAGCACTACAACTTTGGTTAGTGCTTGCAGTTCTGTGCATAATGTTCAAGAAGCTTTGAATACCAATTCTGAGGTTTCTAACGTGCACAAAAGACATATTTGGAAAGCTAATGAAGTCTATTTTCCAACGAATCAAACGGCACTTGATTTGGAGCTTCCTACACAAAGTTATGACAATTTCATTGGATGCTGCACGAGCTGTCCGGAGAGACGCGCGAGACTTGCAAAACATAAAGAGTTCGAGTATTGCAATGCAAGTAAGGGTAAAATCCGACCACACCATGACTTTCTGAAGATTGAGAAGGATTCCTTTTCAGGTTCCAAACGGATTTGGAAGCCCCTTGAACCAGAAAACAAAACATATAAAAATTTGAAACCGATTCGGACTCGGATTGGGACAGCTGGCAAGACCGATACTAAAACGTCCATAACTTTCACAAACGGAGTCCGATTTGGGCGTTCTTGGACTCGTTGGAAAGCTATTTTGAAGCCCCACATAATAGATGAGGTTCCAGCCACGGAATCCTCACGGTCAAGTCGCAAATTGAGAGAGAAACCAGAGGTAGCAGTTTAGGTATTTCCTTTTTTAGTTCGTATTGGAGTTTGTTTCGGCCTTAGGACAAGTAGTGCATGAGTTGTAATCAAGGCCGTGCATTGTGCACCAATATAAGGCCAGAGCCTTAGCCCCATTGTAACTTAGACTTTGATTTGAGAAATAGAAACCAAAAAATCACCATGGTTTGGTGGCTATTGTTGGCGTGTTCTTGAGATTTCCATCGAGGAATTGCTCTTGGTGTGTTGAATCCAATTGTGGTGTTGGATTCTACTCGCTGAAACTTCGGTTTCTCTACCCTTTGTTCACGTGCTGCGGTGTGCGTGGGAGAAGGCTTATCTTGGAAAGGGCATCCAACAAGGCGTATCGTGAAAGATCAGGGCCAAAGCAACGGGGTTCAGCTAGCTTGCTAGTGGATCCGCATCAGTATGCACTATCTTTGATCTGGGACTAGTGCTGTATTACACAGAGGGTTCGGAAATCCGGGGTCCCGACACTAGGCGCAGGTGGCGCTGAGGTCAAAACGGTCAGGATGTGTCGAAGACGGCGGAGACTCGAGGTGGTTGCGAGGCTTGGAGGACAGGAGACGCGGAAGCTTCCTGTAAGATGCAGGAGGGGCGAATTGGTAATTTCACGAGGCTGCACAAGCGGAAGCGGGTTCCGTTGGATTTAGCGGGTGTAACGAGTTGGAGACTCGTTAGCCAAGGGCTATAAATAGGAGAGAGTGGCTGCATGTATTCACAAGCCTTGTGAGAGGAAGTGCTTGGTTGGTAGGGTGTGCTTTAGTCAAAATGGCCTTTGGAGGGTTGTTTTGTCTTTTGGCTTTAGTGGTTGGGAGAGGCAGTGCAGTCTGTTGGCTGTGTCTCCTTCGATGCTTCTCTCTTGGGTGTGTTCTTGAGCTTGTGTTCTTGAGATGGAGAGGTAGAGGTAGAGTTGATCCTTCATGTAATCATTCCTCTGAATGTACATGCGTATGGGAACTCCTCTGTGATCCTTTTATTTCCATGAATGAAATATTTGAAGTTTATCCCTCGTGCTCCTGTGTTCTTCGTTGTTTTTCTGTTTCTGTTGATTTCTTGACTTTTGTGATTTTGAGTTGTTTCTTGCTAAGAAGACCCAAAATGGGTTATTTTGTGATGGGAATAGGTTTCAAGATCATTTGATTGGTTTCTCCCTAGAGCAAAGTGAATGAATCAAGGATTTTCATTTTTGCAGTTTCCCTATTCTTATTTTCTCTTCTAGGGTTTTGGTGAGAATCGTCATTCCCTTCATAAGATGGCATGAAACTTGTCATGCTAAGCCCTGAGGCTATTGAGTAGCTATCTTCAAAGTTTCATGGCCAATGGATCAAAGATTGGGGAGTAATTAAGGTTTTGGCTCAGTTCTTGCAAAATTTCAGACTTTTACCATAATCTGAAGTTCTTGCTCTTAAGTTTAATTTCCTTGTTTCCCAAAGTCCCCTTGCTATTTAGTTTGTTGTAGTGATGCTTTAGGCCAAAAAGATTGAGAGCAATCTGTTGGACCGAAATGGCGACAGAGGGGGAGTGAATGTCGATCAATTTAAAGATCCCCCACAAGTACACACCTTATGCTTTCTCCAATAGCAACCAATGCTATGAAGAAGAAGGTGAGAATTGCTCTCTGGAAACTAGAGTACTCAAAGGAAATAAACCCTGCAAAAGGGGAGAACACAAACAGAGCCAAAAACTCATCAAACTGCAAGCAACACAGGAGCTGCAGAGGAAGGCCGGTCAGACCGGTGTACCCGGGCCGGTCATACCGCCACACCTGGGCCGGTCAGACCGCCCAGGCTGATCAGACCGCCATGCCCCATCCGGTCTGACCGCTCGACGGGATTTCAGACAACACAGAAACAGATTTTTCAAACTGAAAAACGGAGTGCTTTACTCAAATAAGAAATATGTGACCTTCTTTTGAGATTCTCTGCCCAAAAGGAAAGGAATACAACCCAAATACCCAGAGGGGCCTTGAGGACCAAGAAATTTCAACTAAAAAACAAGAATTTGGGATTTGACCCAAAAACTGAAAATATTTAGAGGGCAGCACGAAAACTTAAATTCCCAACTCAACTTTGATCCTTTAGCCAAGATACTTTGCAGAAAGATACTTAATAGCCATTGGACTTCACCTGCCAAGAATCAGGCCATCTCATGAAGGGGAACAAGAAAAGCATCAAAACCCTAGAAGGGCAAAACAAGAACAGAGGAGGTCAAAAGACAAAATCTAAAATTAAACAAAGTTTGCTCTTGGGAAAATCGATCAAATGATCTTGAGGCATCATCCCAACCTAGAGCAACCCATTTTGGACCTTCCCAGCAAGAACCAACTCAAATTTCAAAAGGCCAAGAAATCAAGCAAAAGATGAACGAAGCACAGAACTAACAGAGAGGGCTCAAGAACTCAATGATTTCATTCCAAGCAAACAAGGATTACATAGGAGTCCCCATACGCATGGACATTAGAACAAGATGAATGATTACAAGACACTCAATCCATCCTCTCCCTCACTCTCAAACACAAGAACCCCTCACTCTCTACATGCTTGAAGGAGAGAACCACTCAAGAACACATCGAAGGGGACAGAGCACAGACACCCTTTGCCTCTCCTCACCTACTCCATACCAGCTCTCCAATCACTAAAGCCTAAAGCCAAAACAAACTCACAAAGCCTCTTTTGACTCTAGCAAACCCTAATTCTCTCCCAAAAGCCATAGGAATACATGCAGCCACCAACACCTATTTATAGCCCTTGGCTAACGGGTTTCCAACCCGTTACGCCCGCTAAACCCGAATGGAACCGTCTCCCGCTTGTGCAGCCTTGCGAAACTACCAATTCGCCCCTCCTGCACCTTCCGGGAAGCTTCCGCGTTCCTTGTCATCTACGACTCGCAACCACATCGAATCTCCGCCGTCTTCAACACATCCGACCGTTCTGACCTCGACACCGCCTGTGTCTAGTCCGGTCACCTCGTGTCTCACCACGACTCCGCCTCGACATCCTGCAGCCATCACAGACAAGAAACACACAAATAGCACCGCTCGACACATGAAAGCATAAATAGCATCAAAACATCATACTTACGCATGACGAAGTTCAAACCTATCGAATCCAAGGAATAAGCGTCCTAATCCCATACGACCAAGTTTGACCAAGTCCGACCGAGCCCGATTGCACCACGTATCGTCAAGGTCCGAACCAACCAAATCAAAATCGACTTTCCTAAACCGATGTCAATTACTCATCACACACATGGGATGACCTCCACATGGTCTCTCAATCTCCCCCTTGATGAGTATATTGACAAACCCAGAAAAAGCGCAAAGTTGAGTTTGAAAAGTGACAAGAGTCAAACATGGTCCAAAGGAAAGAGCAAATGAGTCTCATGACCATGTCGACAAAGGAACACTAGAGCTACAAAAGAAAGAGCAAATTGATCTCCAAAGCTCAAGAAGGTTCTAAAACGGCTTTTTCTCCGCTACTCCCCCTTTTGGCAATAAACACATCAAGGATGCAAAAGAGAGAGTATGACATGATATTGGATGAAATGATTAAAGTTTATTTATTTTAAGCATTTAGAGCCATGGAGATTATCCAAAATGACCAATTGAGACCTACACCAAGCCATAACATATAAGATGCTATCAAGATCATAACAAGACATGTATAAGCAAGCTAAGCCAAAATGTTACAATCTAAAAATTAGTTGAGGTTCTTAGCATATCAAGTCATCCATGATTCTAGTCTAGCTAAAGGTATCCAAGAATGAGGCAAGTCATGTCAATAAGCTAAGTAGAACCGAGAAGCTAATATTGAGTCAATTTAGAGTGCTATAAGCTCAAGAATGAAGCAATTGTTTGAAGCACTTTGTTCTGTTTGAAGTTAAGCAAATTGAGCACATTTGACATGATTTTTCTTTTAAAGCTTATGGTCGTTTCCAACCAACATTTTTAGTCATGTGCTAGATCTCAAGCCTTATGCGACCACTCCAAGCAAGAAGCTTAAGAAGATAGTCTAGGTCATCCGAAACTCCCCCTGAGTTCATGCCTTGTGCAATGGCAAGCCGTCTTATGAGAAAGAATTGGTGAGATCAGTTTTTTCGCACAAAAGAGATCTTTTTGCTTTTTAACATGTTGTACTAACTCATGCTACATCAAGAAACTAACATAGCTCAATCTAAAGCTCAATAAAGATTCAAGACTTAACTCAGCCTATTTGACATGGCATGAATCATGCAAGGATAACTAAAGACAGACAAGTCTCAAGTGCTACCATGACATGAGATAATTCAATTTGCAGTTTTAAGCAATTAATCATGGCAAAGACTAGACTACACATATGAAGTCATGATCAATCTAGCCAGTAAGCACATATCATGGCAAGGTGTAAAGCATTGTAATCATGTCATAAGCGAATAATAATCAAGGCTCCATGTAGTTATATTACAATGTAATGCAGAAAATCCAGCTCCCCCTCAACATGTGATGCAACTTTTAGTTCAAGTTGAGTTATGACAATATTAAGCTCCAAAAGCTCCCAAATGAACTCCCCCTGAACCAAAGCAATAAATAAGAGAAACTGGCAAAGAAAATCCGAACAGGCAGTCCTTAAAGCATAGATAAGATATAGAGAAAACTATGGCTTAGACTGACTCTCATCTACCCCATATGACTCTAGGATTATCAACTAGCCACCTAACATACTAGAGAGCAAACACGTACCCCGTCTACCCGAGGGTGGCCCAACCCTCGCTAGAACCTACAAGAAGTGAGTGAGCTCAACCTAGTGAAAAGAGAACCAGCTAACAAGCAGCATCCTAGAGTCACAAGATAAGAGTAAGAAGTCTAAACAGCTATACGATAGAAGCACTCTAACTTATGCTAGAAGGACTAAACCCAATGCACCCATATGCAGTGCAGCAGAAAGGAGTAAGAGCATAATCAATATAATAAAGCAGTAAAGCACACAGCTCCCCCTCACAACAGTCCATAAGGACAAACTACCCCAAGCTCTCCCCGCAGAGCTGAAAACCTAGAGCTATCCAAAGGCTTGGTAAAGATATCAGCCAACTGGTGGTCACTCTCCACAAACTGAAGCACGATGTCACCCTTCTCTACATGGTCTCTAAGGAAGTGATAGCGAATATCGATATGCTTGGTCCGAGAATGCTGCACTGGGTTCTTAGCAATGTTAATCGCAGAAGTGTTATCACAAAAGAGTGGAATACTATCTATGACTAACCCAAAGTCCCGCAGGGTCGAAGCCATCCAAAACACCTGGCTACAGCAACTGGCTGCAGAAACGTACTCGGCCTCTGCAGTGGACTGTGCAACACCGGACTGCTTCCTAGAAGACCAGGAAACAAGAGAAGTGCCAATGAATTGACAGGTGCCAGAAGTGCTCTTCCTATCTATCCTACAGCCAGCAAAGTCTGCATCCGAGTAGGCTCTCAAGGAAAGACAAGAAGAGGAAGAGTACCAGATACCATAGTCAATGGTAGCTCGAAGGTACCGAAGGATGCGCTTCACCGCTTGGCGGTGAGATACGCGAGGAGAGGCCTGAAACCGGGCACAAAGACACACGGAGAAGTGTATGTCCGGTCTCGAGGCAGTGGTACAAGAGGGAGCCGATCATACTACGATACTCCTTCTGATCAACTGGCTCGCCGTCCTCATCTGGGTCGAGCGAAGCTGATGTAGCCATAGGAGTGGACACCGGCTTACCATCACTCATATCGAAGCGCTTCAGGAGGTCTCGAGTGTACTTGCCCTGATGCAAGAAGGTACCCTCCCGAGTCTACTTGATTTGGAAGCCAAGTAAGAAGCTCAACTCGCCCATCATGCTCATCTCAAACTCCGAGCTCATGACATCAGAAAACTGCGAAACGAGAGCATGCGAGGAGCTGCCAAAGATGATGTCATCCACATAAATCTGGATGAGCAAAAAATCAGTGCCATGCCGGTGGATGAATAAGGTCTTGTCTACTTTACCCATCTCAAACCCATGACTCAACAAGTAGGACTTAGGTGACCTTCGATGAGTTATCTCAGGTTCTTTAGAGCAGTCCGAGCCCATCTTTGTGGATGATGAGGACGATGGAGATGAGGGTTGTTTACCCGATCCAGTTCCTCATCCTCCACCCGAGGTGCCGTCTTCCACCGCACCTTCAGGTGATCAGCCCATGCCTTCTGCCTCCTCTGGAGCTAGTGGCTCTGTTCCTACCTCATTACCTCATGAGGTAGAGGCCACTTCTTCTTCTCATCTAGGACCTCCTAGACACATCTAGAAAGACCATCCTTCAGAGCAGATGATTGGAGACCTTTTTGGGCGAGTCACCCGCTCAAGATCCGGCATGTCTCATTTCTGTCTCCATTCTGCCTTTGTTGACTCCTTTAAGCCCAAGGACGTTTGTCATGCTCTTTCTGATGAGTCTTGGGTCAATACCATGCATGAGGAGTTAGAAATTTCGAGAGAAACAAGGTCTGGTCGCTTGTTGAGCCCCCTCGAGGTCACAATGTCATTGGAACTAAGTGGGTGTTCAAGAACAAGCAAAGTGAGGATGGGGTAGTCATTCGAAATAAGGCTAGACTGGTAGCTCAGAGCTTCTCCCAGGTTGAGGGTCTAGATTTCAAGGAGACCTTTGCCCCTGTAGCTAGACTTGAAGCCATTAGAATGCTGCTTGCTTTTGCAGCTTCCAAGGGTTTCAAGCTTTACCAGATGGATGTCAAGAGTGCCTTCCTCAATGGCTTTATTGAGGAAGAGGTCTATGTGAGACAGCCTCCAGGTTTCGAGAACCCCAAATACCCAAACCATGTCTTCAACTTTCCAAAGCCTTGTATGGACTTAAGCAGGCCCCTAGAGCTTGGTATGAGAGGCTTAAGTCCTATTTGTTGAGTCATGGTTTTGAGATGGGTAAGGTGGATAAGACCTTGTTCATTCGTAGGCATGGCACAGACCTTCTGCTCGTCCAGATTTATGTGGATGACATCATCTTTGGCGGCTCTTCTCATACTCTTGTTTCACAGTTCTCGGATGTCATGAGCACCGAGTTTGAGATGAGTATGATGGGTGAGTTGACCTTCTTCCTTGGCTTCCAAATCAAGCAGACTCGGGAGGGTACCTTCTTGCATCAGGGCAAGTATACTCGTGACCTCCTGAGACGCTTTGACATGAGTGATGGCAAGCCAGTGTCAACTCCCATGGCGTCTTCCGCCACACTTGACCCAGATGAGGATGGCGAGCCAGTTGATCAGAAGGAGTATCGTAGCATGATTGGCTCCCTCTTATACCTCACTGCCTCGAGATCGAACATACACTTTGTTGTGTGTCTTTGTGCTTAGTTTCAGGCTTCTCCTCGCGTATCTCACCGCCAAGCGGTGAAGCGCATCCTTCGGTACCTTCGAGCTACCATTGACTATGGTATCTGGTACTCTTCCTCGGAAAATTTATTTATTTGCCACCCTTACGACTCGGGTGGCAACATATTTGCCACCCGGGCCCATTGTCAGTGACTTAGGTGACCCCACATGTAAGTGACAGAGTCTCGGTGTCAATCTTAAGAGTGGCAAAAAATTGAATCTCCCCTCTTCCTCATCTTGTCTTTCCCTTAGAGCCTACTCGGATGCAGGCTTTGCTGGCTGTAGGATAGATAGGAAGAGCACTTCGGGCACCTGCTAATTCATTGGCACTTCTCTCATTTCCTGGTCTTCGAGGAAGCAGTCCGGTGTTGCACAGTCCACCGCAGAGGCCGAGTACGTTGCTGCCGCCAGTTGCTGCAGTCAGGTGCTCTAGATGGTCTCGACCCTGAGGGACTTTGGGTTAGTTATCGACAGTGTTCCACTCTTTTGTGATAACACTTCTACGATTAACATTGCTAAGAACCCAGTACAGCACTCCCGGACCAAGCACATTGATATCAGATATCACTTCCTTCGAGACCATGTGGAGAAGGGTGACATAGTACTCCAGTTTGTGGAGAGTGACCACTAGTTGGCTGATATCTTTACCAAGCCTTTCGATAGCTCTAGGTTTTCAGCTCTACGGGGAGAGCTTGGGGTGGTTTGTCATTATGGACTGTTGTGAGGGGGAGCTTTGTGCTTTACTGCCTTATCTTATTTATTATGCTCTTACTCCTTTCTGTTGCATTGCATACGGGTGCATTGGGTTAGTCCTCCTAGCATAGATTAGAGTGCTCCTCTTGTCTAGTTGTTTAGACTTCTTACTCTTATCTTGTGATTCTAGGATGCTGCTTATTAGTTGTTTCTCTTCTCACTAGGTTCAGCTCACTCACTTCTTATAGGTTCTAGCGAGGATTGGGCCACTCTCGGATAGACGGGGTACGTGTTTGCTCCTTAGTGTGCTAGATGATCAGTTGATAGTTCTAGAGTCATATGGGGTAGATGAGAGTCAGTCTGAGCCATAGTATCCTCTATATCTTGTCTATGCTTTAAGGACTGCCTTTTCTGATTTTCTTGCCAGCTTCTCAATTTTATAGTTTTGGTTCAGGGGGGTTCATTTAGGAGCTTCTGGAGCTTAATATTGACATAACTCAACTTGAACTAAAAGTGCATCACATGTTGAGGGGGAGCTGGATTTTCTTGCATTTCAGCATTCTGCATTGTAATATAACTACATGGAGTCTTGATTATTATCCTTTCATGACATGTTTACATTGCTTTACATCCTGCCATGATTTGTGCTTATTTTCTAGATTTATCATGACTTCATATGTGTAGACTAGCTTTTGCCATGATGAGTTAATTAAAAATTGCTCAACTTAAATTGAAACTTGTCATGTTAGTTCTAGAGACTAGTCTTTCTTTAGGTATACTTTTATGATTCATGCCATGTCATATAGGCTGAGTTGAGTCTTGAATCTTTGTTGAGCTTTAGATTGAGCTATTCTAGTTTCTTGATGACACATGAGTTAGTACAACCATTTATGAATGCAAAAAGATCTCTTTTGTGCGAAAAAACTGATCTCACCAATTCTTTCTTATGAGACTGCTTGCCATTGCACTTGGCATGAACTTAGAGGGAGTTTTGGATGACCAAGACTATCTTCTTAAGCTTCTAGCTTGGAGTAGTCGCATAAGGCTTGAGATCTAGCACATAACTAAAAATGTTGGATGGAAACAATCATGAGCTTTAAGAGAAAAAACTTATGTCAAATGTGCTCAATTTGCTTAAATCCACATAGAACAAGTACTTAAACAAATGTCTCATTCTTGAATTTGTAGCACTCTAAAATGATTCAATACTAGATTCTTGGTTCCATTTAGCTTATTGACATGGCCTGCATCATCTTTGGATACCTTTAGCTAGACTAGAATCATGAATGACTTGATATGCTAAGAAATTGCTCTAAGTTTCAGATTGTAACTCTGTAGCTTAGCTTGATTATACATGTCTTGTCATGATCTTAATAGCATACTTATGTGTTATGGCTTGATGTAATTCTCATATAGTCATTTTGGATAATCTTCGTGGCTCTAAATGCTTAGATTAAATAAAATTACAACCATTTCATCCATTACCATGCCTTATTCTCTCTTTCACATCCTTGATGTGTTTATTGCCAAAAGGGGAGAATAGCGGAGAAAAAGCCATTCGGGAACCTTCTTGAGCTTTGGAGAACAATTTGCTCTTTCTTTTGTACCTCTAGTGTTCCTTCGTCGACATGGTCATAGCTTTTTTGATTTCTCTTGGACCATGTTTGACTCTCTTTCTCAAACTCAAACTCAACTTTGTGCTTTTTTTGGGTTTGTCAATATACTCATCAAGGGGGAGATTGATGGACCATGTGGAGGTGACCCCGAGTGTGTGATGAGTAATTGACATCAGTTTAGGAAGTCGAGTTTGGTTTGTGTGGTTCGGACCATGTCGTTGCGTGGTGCAATCAGCTTCGGTCGGACTTGGTCCAACTTGGTCGAAGCGATTAGAATGCTTATTTCTTGATTCGACAGGGTTGGGCTCCTTTATGAGTAAGTATGATTCATTGATGCTATTTATGCTTTCATGTGTCGAGCGGTGCTATGTGATGTGTTTCTTGTCTGTGATGGTTGTAGGACGTCGAGGCGGAGTCGTGGCGAGACACGAGGTGACCGGACTAGGCGCAGGTAGCGCTGAGGTCAGAACGGTCGGGATGTGTCGAAGACGGCGGAGACTCGAGGTGGTTGCGAGGCTTGGACGACAAGAGACGCGGAAGCTTCCCGAAAGATGCAGGAGGGGCGAATTGGTAATTTCGCGAGGCTGCACAAGCGGAAGCGGTTTCCGTTGGATTTAGTGGGTGTAACAGGTTGGAGACCCGTTAGCCAAGGGCTATAAATAGGAGAGAGTGGCTGCATGTATTCACAAGCCTTGTGAGAGGGAGTGCTTGGTTGGTAGGGTTTGCTTTAGTCAAAATGGCCTTTGGAGGGTTGTTTTGGCTTTAGGCTTTAGTGGTTGGGAGAGGCAGTGCAGTCTGTTGGCTGTGTCTCCTTCGATGCTTCTCTCTTGGGTGTGTTCTTGAGCTTGTGTTCTTGAGATGGAGAGGGAGGGGTAGAGTTGATCCTTCATGTAATCCTTCCTCTGAATGTATATGCGTATGGGGACTCCTCTGTGATCCTTTTATTTCCAGGAATGAAATCTTTGAAGTTTATCCCTCGTGCTCCTGTGTTCTTTGTTGTTTTTCTGTTTCTGTTGATTTCTTGGCTTTTGTGATTTTGAGCTGTTTCTTGCTAAGAAGACCCAAAATGGGTTACTCTGTGATGGGAATAGGTTTCAAGATCATTTGATTGGTTTCTCCCTAGAGCAAAGTGAATGAATCAAGGATTTTCATTTTTGCAGTTTCCCTGTTCTTATTTTCTCTTCTAGGGTTTTGGTGAGAATCGTCATTCCCTTCATAAGATGGCATGAAACTTGTCATGCTAAGCCCTGAGGCTATTGAGTAGCTATCTTCAAAGTTTCATGGCCAATGGATCAAAGATTGGGGAGTAATTAAGTTTTTGGCTCAGTTCTTGCAAAATTTCAGACTTTTACCATAATCTGAAGTTCTTGCTCTTAAGTTTAATTTCCTTGTTTCCCAAAGCCCCCTTGCTATTTAGTTTGTTGTAGTGATGCTTTGGGCCAAAAAGATTGAGAGCAATCCCCCAATTTCTCAGGTTTTCGAAGTCTGAAACTTTGTGTGCGTTTTCAGTTTCTGGTCTGCACTCTCGGGCTGCTCACTGGGATCAGGGGACCGGTCAGACCGGATATAATATGGCGGTCAGACTGGTCAATGAATGGCGGTCTGACCGGCCTTCACTAACCGGTCTGACCGGCGACCGGCAAGCGGTCTGACCGCCCTGACCATTGCGGTCAGACCGGCCAGAGGGTTTGTGCAGTTGTTGCTCGGTGTTTGTTGAGTTTTCTTGGTGCCTTGTTTTAGCAGCTATTCCCTTGTTTTCTTCTCTGAGTTTTTGAGTTCCAGTAAGGATTAGCGATCTCTTCTCTTAGCTTCACGTAGCTTTCGAAGAAGAAATCCTAAGTGGTACTTTTGAGGGGTTATTTTTAAAAGTCGACATTCACCCCCCCTCTGTCGCCATTTCGGTCCAACAACCCCCTTTTCTTAACATCTCATACAAAGGTCTGCATATAAGTCCATACTTCTTAACAAACCTCCTGTAGTATCTAGTCATACCTAAGAACCTTCTCAACTGAATAGCATTTTGTGGCTTGGGCCAATCCTTGATGGTGCTAATTTTGTTGGGATCAGTGGATACTCCTTGACTAGGTATAATGTGCCCCAAATACTCTACTTGAAGAATGACAGTCACACATGTACTGAGTTTAGTATAAAGTTTGTGCCGCCTCAGTTCCAATACAATGGTCAAGTGTTGTTTGTGGTTCTTCTCATTTTTGCTATAAATAAGAATATCATCAAAGAAAACCAAGATGAAATTCCTTAGATGCTTAGCAAAAATAGAGTTCATCAAGGATTGAAATGTAGCAGGGGCGTTGGTGAGACCGAAGGGCATTACAAGATACTCAAATGACCCAAGTAAGTTTTGAATGCAGTCTTGAATATATCTCCCTTATTCATCCTAATTTGGTGATAACCCAATCTCAAATCCAACTTAGAGAAAATTGCAACCCATGTAGCTCATCCAATATATCTTCTATGACTGGTATGGGATACTTATTCTTGGTGGTTTGAGCATTTAGCTTTCAGTAATCAATACAGAGTCTCCATGAGCCATCTTTCTTCTTAACCAAAATAATTGGTGAGGCATAAGGGCTAGAACTAGGCTGAATAATTGAGGAATCTAACATGATTTGAATTTGCTTCTCCATCTCCTCTTTGTGTCGGTGTGGAACCCTATATGGCCTCATGTTGTGAGGTTTGACTCCTTCCTTGATAGGAATTTTGTGGTCACATTCCCTTTCAGGAGGTAGTCCTTGAGGTTCCTTGAAAACATCCTTATATGTCTCAAGGAGTAGTTGAAAGGAGGGCTTCACTGCTACTGTCACTTCCCTGTGTCTCTTCAGACTGAAGCTCCACAACATACCCAGAAAGTCCCTTTACTAACATTTTGTTCAGCTCATTGGAACTTAAGAGCTTAAGGGAGACTGTTTGAGTATGATCATCAAAGATCACTTCCTTACTAGCCTCTTTCATAATTGTTAGCTTTCTTGATTTATGGTCCAAGCTAACAGGACTGTGATGGTATACCCAATCATAACCCAAGACAATGTCATATCCCTTTAATGGGAGTATCTTAAATGAATCGCAGAATTCCTCTCCCTTGATGCAATAACTAGCATTTGCTATATGAGAGCCAATAAGTAACATGCCACCACCAGCCATTGTTACTTTTTGCAAAGGGTTGTCCTAGATTCTACAGGTGGTCTTCATAGCAAATTTCAAATCAATGAAGGTATGAGTGCTACCACTATCCAACAATGACACTCCTTTCTTCCCTCCAATATTCACCCCCAATGTATAAGTAGTCACACTAGTCAGTCCTTGAATAGCTTGCATTGAAATTTGCATAAGCTGTTCTGCTTGTTCACGATCAGGAAAAGAATTATCAGTTGGTTCCTGAGAACAGTCCTCCAACCCCAGTTCCTCTTGTGGAACTTCGTCTCCTTCTGAATCCATAAGGTTCACACTTTGATGTTGCTGACATTTATGCCCCCAAAACATTTACCCCCATAGTATCTGCAGATTCTAGGTATGAAAGGTTTACTGAGCCCATCCTTCTTCTGAATATTCTGTCTAGTTGGAAGTTTGATCTTGGAAGGAGCTGCATTGTACCCACTCCTTTGTTGGCTTGAGTTACTAGCATGTGGAGTTTTCTTGGTCCCTATGGCCGAACCCTTCTCCATATCCTTAGCCATCTAATAAGCTTCACAAAATGTTTGAGGCTTCAAGGGCTTCAAGAAATGCCTAATATCATTTCTCAATCCATCACAAAACACTTGCCAAAGGAATGACTATTCTGCAAGGGATTTTCACTCTTGTATAATGCCATCAACTCCTCAAACTTATCAATGTAGTCAGAGATATGGTTGAAGTTTAGAAGGCGGTTGTGGATGACTTATAGTACAGGACTTGCTATACTAAGATAAAACCAAAATTAATTTTCAACAAATGCCAAAAATAAATTTCAAAAATGCCAACTGTGCTAAATTTACTGAATTACAAGTGGTATCAAGTGCTTGAACAAAGTGTTTCAACTTTGAACTTGCAGCACTCAAATTGACTCAATTATAGTTTCTTGGTTCCATTTAGTTTCTTGACATGGGTTAGCTCATTTTTTAGATACCTTTGGCTAAACTATTATGTTGAGCAACTTGACATGCTAAAAATCTATTTAAATTCAGATTATTACACATTTGGCTTTAGCTTTGCTATATATGACTTGCCATGATCTAGATAGCTATTTCACATAATATGGCATGGTGTAATACTTGTAGAGTCACTCTGGATAAATTAATAAAATGCAGCTACTTCATTTTATTCATGCTCTATCGTTTCCATGCATCTTGATGACTCCATTGTCAAAGAGGAAGAAAGATTGGTAAAAATAGATATTAGAGTATGATTTAGAGTTTTTATGTAAAATCTCGCTAATTTGGAGCTTTATTATATTGCTGTGATTCTCTTGATTTTTTAACCGTTTCTCACCATGACCAAGGTCAAATCGAACAATTGTTCTTTCATATTGACCCAGAGTGAGATTTCCCAACTCATTGATGGATTTAATTCTTTTTGTGGAAAACTTATTATTTTCAGTAGCTTCACTCCATCTCTACCTCAAATGGTCATTTTAAGTCTCTACATACTTCCTGTCACCATTTTGAGCCTTTCTTTGCAAAATTCCCGAAAACCATTGTCAATGGGTTCATCAAGGGGAAGATTAAAAAATCATATGAGAAGGTCCTAGTTGTTGTTGTGATGAATCATTGCAATGCTTGTTGTTGTTGTGATGAATCATTGCAATGCTTGCAGAGTGTTTATTTGATTTTACAAAGATAGCATCTTATCTGGACTGTTTTCTAAGCCTGTCAGAAAAATTGGCAGCTTCGTAGATTTTGGCGCAGCAGTACCGCATGGCGGTAGTACCAAATTTGGGTTCTAGTCATACCGCATGGCTATAGTACTGCATTTGGGTTTCGGTCATACCTCAGGGCAGTAGCTTCATTTTCTAGTTGGCGGTACGTTATTTCCAAAGAGGCCATTTTCGAGGTGCGAGGTGCGGTAGTACCAGCATGATAGAAGTTGTAGTACCGTTTTGGAAAGAAATTGAGAATTTTGGATTTTTGGGTCATGGATTGATATTGGGTGACTAGATCATTGTATTAATGTTGCATGATGCATGTATTGGTTAATGTGGGTCAAGTTGCGAAGAACTTGTATCCGAAAACGATTTCTTTGTCTTTGGATGTGCAGAGATGCTTGGAGTCACCATGGTCGACGGTGAGGATCGGAGCTATACTTAGGGATGAGTTGAGGCCCAGAACAATAAAAAATATCGAGTGAGATGGTGAGCTCAAGTATGGCACGAGAAAGGTAGAAAATATTAAATGTGAGTTCGAACGTCGGGTTTGCACCATGTGATGTGGTCGGTCTAAGTGAGGCGTAGTCCGGTGGAACTAGAGTGGGAGAGACTTACCGATGCATGGCAAGCCAATCGTGAACCTACACGTGGCAAGCATGATGATTGCTTACATTGAAAAGGATATTTTGGTAGTTTGGCCAAAATACTAGAAACTGCCTTGGATCAAAACTAGGGTGCTTGGAAGAGCACTTTAAGTCAAGGAGAAGCTAGTTTGGTCGAGATGTATCAAGGCTGAGAACTTAGTGATTCAGAATTATCAAGGCTTATCAAGGCTGAGAACTTAGCAATTCAGACTTATGAAAGCTGGTGAAGTCTTGTACAATTAGCTGCACTCGCAGCTCCTCGTTCATCCCCTCAAAGAATCTGTCAATCTTCTCCTCTTCCTCCGCCACATCCTTTGGGGCGTAGCGGGCGAGCTGATTGAACTTGGTGAGGTACTCGCCGACTGACATGTTTGCTTGCTTCAAAGTACGAAACTCATTCTTCTTCATTCGCATAACCCCAGCTGGAATGAAATTGGCCTTGAAAGCCGCCTTAAACTCAGCCCATGGAATAACCTCTGGGTTAGCTCCGATGTGGGTGTCGTCATGTCCCTTAGCTGCCAGATAATTTTCCCACCATGCAGCTGTAGCTCCCTGAAGCTGGTGGGTAGCGAAGATAACTTGGTCATTATCTGCAATCTTGGCCAAGCGGAGCTTCCTTTCAGTGTCCCTCAGCCAGTCTTCTGCCTCCAAGGGCTCATCTGCTCCCGCGAATGTGAGGGGGCGGGTTCTTATGAAGTCACCAAGATCTGAGCTGTGGGTGTGGGCGTTAGGCTACTGGCCTGCATAGATGGCTTGCAGGAGTTGTGTCTGTTGTGCCATCGCTTGGGCCATAGACGGGTTGACTGGTGCGGGTGGAAGATTCACTCCTTGGTTTGGGCCTCTTCCCCTTCCAGTAGCTTGCTCCTCCTGGTTGGCCTCAACCTTGGCCTGCATATCCGGGTTGGCACCGGCCTGGGCACGAGTGACACGGTGACTGGCCATCTGTAGGTATTTTGGTACAATTTAGACTCTATCTCTAAACATGAAAGGAACCTCAACCCAAGTCAAACACACCGAAGATCCAAACAAAAGACCAAATAAGGCAAACGACAAATAATTTTTTTTAACACAAGGCTAGTTCATAAAGCACACATTACACACCACATAGCCAGCTTTTATAGTCCTTGGACCATGCTGGACTTCCCGGTTACAACTAAACGCTTAAGGTTCATAATAGTTGCTACTACAGGACTGGGGAGCTACTCACAACACTTGCGTGAGTATTTTTTTTAATAACAATAAAGGGTAGAGTAGAACAGATCTAGGAAGGATACGAACAGAAATAATACACTATATTTTGAGAAGTTCTTTTTATATGTTTTAAAATTATAACCCTAAGGCTCTTCTAACGACCATTCTAAGGCTTTTACCCTACAGTCGTATGCTCTGATACCAGCGCTGTCAGACCCGGATTTTTCAATCCAGAATCTCCTGTGAAACCACTGCACTATTCCCTGGATCAGTAGATAGTGCTCACAGGTACATTGCTGCATCATTTCATACATCGCATGGGCATTCACAAATTACTCCAATATTACATAACAGGGGCTTGAATTATGCCATGTCGGGCAATAGTTTTACATAAGGGCCGATCAGGCCAAATGTTCTCATTACAAAAGTGTAACAGCGGAAGCAAAAGCAAGGTAGACCATTAATCCACAGGCAGCGATTGGGGGTAAGCATGTGCCATATAATTATTACCCAAGTTAAGGCAATAATTATAGGCACGCTATACCATAGTCTATCTACCTAGGACTTAAAATACGCAAGAGATGCCCTAGTTCTCGGCATTGTTCCCTTCTTCTGCAGCGGGGGCATCTTCATATGCATAGGGATATTGGGCTCCTGAATCTGATTTTGGTAATGCGAGTGTGAGCACAATCCACTGTGCTCAGCGAGCCAACACACAAAATGCAATTAAGTAATATGCAGGGCTTATCAAGAGAAGGCCGGGGTTATTTTGTTTTGTGTAGAGTGCTTTTGAATACAATTACTTAAAAATCCCTATGACCTAGCAATTTTGAACCAAAGTGTAAGTGTGTACCAGAATGCTATAATACCAGTGATCTAGAGACCATCCACCATTACATGGTCTCCACACCATATGCTATATCTTCAGCGTTATAGCCGCTTACATTACCACTAGGACGACACCTAGGACAACACCAAAACTAGGGCCTTTCTCTGCCCTCTGCTTTTCCCATCCACAATGATTTTTTGAAATAGAACTATATCTAGTCAAGTTCCCATGTCTCCCCTTGACCGTGGGCACGGATAATCAAATAGTTTTCCACTCTGCAGAGTTTGCACACTTTACCCACAAGAGATAAATCCACTCGTTGCCCCACATGATTCCTTAGCCATGCGGTTGAGTAGACTATCACAGGACCTTTACAATGCATTTTTCCTAGGAGAGTTACGTCTGCTAAGGTTTCCACTTCCTTCGGGGTACGACCACCCTTTCAGAAGCCCCCTCTTGCGCCGTCACGTCGGAGGATGTGGCCATCCTCTACCCGCCTGTGGTCACAACAGCGCAACTCTTACTAAGTCGATGCAAATTAGTTAGCCCTGCCTACATTTTGCCAGCTTGTGGTTGTACTTGTTGTACAATGGGAGGTCATCACAAGATTCGGTCCTTAGGGCTATCTAGGCGGTTCTACCACTAACCACTTTGTGCTTCCTCTGCACCACTCACACACACCCTCGAACCATCCGCCCAGATAAGTAAGCAAGTTGAGATTTTTGGGAACATAAAATAATCATACCAACATATTCCAATCATTACCACCATGACTACCCAACCACATTTTCTCATGATTAAAGTGATGCTTGGACGTTCTTACTCCCATAAGTATCTAAGCAAAACTAAGCATGGTATATAATTATAGACTTATTTTCAAAAGGTTACTATTATAATTTTGCTAGGGCGACTAGGTTCTCATGTTCAAATATTCTAAAGGAGGGGCAATATTAATCAAGTTAGATGATATGCATTTAACTAGAATTCTAAATTAAACATGTATTTGCATATAAATTAATAGCATGCAATTTGATAATTTAAACAAAAGTAATTTGCAGAAAATGTAGGTTCAACATGATCAAAGTATTGACTCGGCTTGGTCACAGTGGGTTGGCACCTGGTTGTCTGAAGCTTCTAGAGCTGCTGCCTCGGCTTCCTCCTGTTGGGTCTCGTACGCTATTTTACCGTGCGCGATATCCAAATAGAAAGAAAAGCAGCAAATCATTCAAAATATCACAAGAAATTCAAATGAACTCTAAAAATCCTGGTTCCAGTTCCATTTGATAGATCTTAATTTTAGACGAATTTAGAAATTTGTCTCACTCCATCTGGAGCTAAAATGATTAAGTTATGCTCATTTAAAGTTCTCAGTTCACTGAAAACCCAGCAAATAGGAAATCCCTGATAGGTGGGTCCCACTGGCACTTCTAATTCATTCTTTTTATTTTATTATTCCTGGTGTTGTATCTATGACAGGTGGGCCCGAGGTTATTTTATCATATACGGATTATGGCCCACATGTCAGTGAGGAATATCTACTAATCATCCACTATTAGCATTTAAGTTTGTCATTAACCCTTAATTACCTGTCATTATTACTAATCTATCCTGCCTCTGACAGATGGGTCCCTGCTGTCAGCGGGCCGCTCGGGACCAACAGCCGCTGACAGGTGGGTCCCACCTGTCAGACAAAATTAAAAGAAACTCAACCCGGCGCTGCGGAGCCGGAGGTTCGAACGCGTGCGGCCGGGGAGTGTGGGGGGTAGAGAAATTAGCGTAGCTAGCCAAGTGAACTCTCAGGTGTTGCTTACCCTAGAAGGGGAATTAATCCTTTTGACTTAGCCGGCTGCAGGGGTCGGGCAGAGGAGGTCGGAGGCAGTGGTGCCGGCGGCGGGCGGCGGTCGGAGGGGTCCGGAGGGGTACCAAAATGCATCCCCGGGGTCACGACGGTGACGGTGGTGCGGTCGGCGGCGGATGGGGGTCACTGGAGTAGGGCCGGCGGCGTGCGGTGGCGGCGGTCCAGGGAGGAGTTCGACGCCAGCGAGCCACAAGGCCGGGGAGGCTCGGCCGATTGCCCGGTTGACTTCACTGAGCTCTGGGGAGGATGTAGACACGGGGAGTTGGAAAATAGTGGCTCGGGGAGGGGGATGGGCTCGGCGGCCGGCGGTGGGGAAAAGATGGGGCTCCGGCGAGGAGAGGGGGAGGGAGGCCAATTGCGCTCGGGAGGAGTGAAAGGGGAGTGCGGGGAGGAGCTTGGGGGCTTCGGGCGGGCTTTATAGCCAGCGATTTGCGCGGGCACCGAGGATGGCCCGTGGCGGCCATGCGCGGCAGGTGGGGGTGGTTGCCCAGTGGTGTCATGCTTGCAGGGCGCGGCGTGGACGCGCGCAGACCCGTAGCACGGGGCGTGGCCGGATGACACTGTGGCTGACCGCGGACAGGGGAGACGGCGGCCAACCCGGCAGATTGATGGGCATTGAAGGAGGAGAGGATGGGAGCTGGTAGCGGCAGTGCTGACGCAGCGCACCCGTGGAGATGAGATGGCGCGGGGGCCACACGACGTGGGCGGGTGAACGGCGCGGTGGACTGGCGGTCTGAAGGGAGCGGCGGGGAGGAGACCGTGATCGAGCGGTCCGAACGGGGGGTTTCGCCCTTGTCCGAACGCCGCTGGGGGGAGAGGAAAATGGGGCGCGGGGGTGGGTTAGCTAGGCTGGCGCGGGAGAGAAAGGAGGGGGCCCGCTGGCTGGGCCAATTTGGCTGGCTGGCTGGCCGGCCCATTTCCTTTTTAATTTTTATTTTCTTTTACTTTTGTTTATATGGTTTGTCCCTTATAGTTGATTTCCCCATTTATTTATTCTTTCCCTGCTATATTCAACCCTTGGGTATTTATACATTGTATGAAGGCTCCTGATTGTGTATACACACATATATTTTTGTATATGTATGTGTGTTCATCTATATATATGAATACTTGAATTTATTTGTTTATTTTTTCCTATTGGTTGCTTTCATTTCTTTATTATTGCTCAACCTTAAAATAAAATTGGTTATATTTCTATATATTTCACTTGGCCCTCTTTATTACTTTATCTATTATTGATTTACTTATTTATACATTTATATATATGTTTCTTTGCCCATTTTCGTATATATTTTTGCATGAAAAATTTCTTTGCATATATTTCCTTTGTTTTTATTTAATCTTATATCTTTTTTTACTGCTTTTACTTTTATTATCTCTTTACTTTTATATTTTCTCTAAATTCTTATTGGCTTTTATCTTTCCTTTATTTAGACTTTAATCCAAAAATTTCAAGAAAAATTCAGAAGAACTCATTTACCAAAACAAATATATTCAAAATAATTCAAGGATGACATACTTCTGCAAATCCAAATTTCTAGGGTGTTACACAGCCCCGCACAGCCGCCCACGCTGTCACCTCGGCTCCCGCACCGCGTTGCCAGCCCCGTATGGCCGAACGCGCCATCGCCTCGACTCTCGCGCCATGCTACCAGCCCCGCACGACCGCCCGCACCATTGCCTCGACTCTCGTGCCACTCTACCGGCCCCGCACAGCCACCCACATCGACCCACACGCCATCGGCCCCCGAGAAGCTGCATGCGCCACACACCGCCGACCACCCGCAAGAAGCTGATGGACCGCTGCACCGCCGCGCTCGAGAACCGAGCTCCCACCATTTGGTTGGAGTTGGCGTCTTGTCACTGCCTGAAGCCGCTCGGTCCCACTGGCCATCGCAACCACCTTCGCTTCTAGCGCCTCCGCCGCTTGGCCCCCCTGACCTCCGCTACTCGCACTGAAAGTGCCACCATCACTGCCACGGGAAAGAAACTAGTGGCTAGGGAACCCTAGCCACTGGTCTAAACATGAGCCAGATGGGCCATCCTGGTCTAAATAAGTTGGGCCAAGCCAGCGCAAATGGACCGGAAGTCCGTGGGGCTTTACATGCCGAATTTGGCTGGAAGAAAGAAAAGAAAAGAAAAGGGGGAGAGCGGGCCGACGCTAGCAATTTTGCAAAAGGTCTCCTGAATATTGAAAATTATGGAAGGGTCCTCAAAACTTTCGGATGGGTCCTGAATTTTGCAAAAAGGACCTCAAAGAATTAGAAAATTACGTGAAAAGTTTCTCTAAATTGAAAATTTGCTTACAGGCCTTCGAAAATTGCAGAATTCACTACAAATTCATATTCCGACATAAAAGGGCCTCGGGAATTCAATTTTTGAATTATTTTTAGCTTCTAAAGCATGTTTAGTACTGTCTTTATTATTTTCTATGTTTTCTGTATTTATTTACTGTTTTGATTAATTGTAATTATTTAAATAGCCTTTATCACCGAAATTAACAGTACAATTTATAGAAAATGCATGGAAAATTCTGCAACATTACGAGAATTTTTTGTACCTTTGTCCAATTTATTTACCTGTAGTAAATCTATGCAAGTTTACCGGCAGTAAACTTATTTATTCCTTTCATGCACATGTAGATGACAGGCATCATGAACTGGGAGTCCGAGGAGCTGGCCCAGTACGGCCAAAACTACTTGACTTGGGCTTCCGATGTCGAGATAGTACTTGGGGTCAAGAAGCTCCGCGCTGCCATTAGGATTGGTGCACCGCAGGATGCCAAACCCACCCCTGAGGAAAATGATCAGGCACTTTACTTCCTCAGGCACCATCTCTATCTCACTATCAAGAATGAGTACATGGCAGAAAAGAGCATGATAACTTTGTGGACTACACTCAAGAAGCGGTTCGAGAAGCTAAAATACATCATTCTTCCTCAGGCAGAGCAAGAATGGATCTGACTCAGATTTGCTAATTTCAAAACAGTTGGGGAGTACAATTATGCTCTGCATAGAATTTGTACCAATCTTCAATTTTGTGGCAAGCAGATCACAGATAAGCAGAAAATTGAGAAGACCCTATCCACCTTCCACCCTAATGCAGTGCAGTCTGCACGGAACTATCGTCAAGACGGCTACAAGGAGTATACTGAATTGATTGATATGATGCAGGTTGCATAGGCTCAGGATGAAGTTCTCTGTAAGAACTATGTCACACAGCCACCTGGGAGCTCCACTGGCCGTGAAGCCAACGCCGGGAGCTACAAGGTGCGAAAGCTTATAATAAAGAAAAGGGGAAGGAAGGGTAAGGCCGTAGCCTAGAAAGGCAAGTCAGATGCTCTACATGAGAATAAGGCAAGCAAGCCAAAGCGGGACGGCAAGCCCTATAGTCAGCAAGACCAATCCTGCTACAAGTGTGGCAAGTGAGGGCACTGGTCACGGATCTGTAAAGAGCCGCAGCATGTCATCGATGCCTTCTATGCTCAGAAGAAGAAGGATAGCAAAGGGCAGCATGAAACCCATTTGCTTCTATTAAGGGGGCGAGTTCTGAGCAGCTGCCTATGCCAATGGATGTTGACTCCATTACAAATGTTGCATTAAGCAAATAAAAGAACCTCAATCCTCACTTGATAGCCTTGCATCTATTATTATTACATCCTGTGTGGTGGCTTGTTGAGTATTGTCGTACTCACTCTTGCTTAATTACCATTACTCAGCAAAAAGAAAAGGAAGTCAAGCCCTGCAGTGCTTAAAAAGGGGTCAACAGAGCTGAAAGACGAAGAGGTCATGGATTAGGTCGCGAACTCCAGTTGGCTGCCTATGGGCAAGACATGCGGGTCCCACCTGTGTGAAGTTTCCGCTGCTGTATTTTATTGTTTTCGGCCTAATCAGCCCATGAGTAAGTTATTACTATCTTATTTATGCTTCCGCATGATATGTTTTTGATATATAGTAATATATGTGAGTACTATCTACTGATCTAGGGAATAGTACGGTGGAATCACAGAGGATCTGGGTTTTACTAACCCAGCGCCCGACAGAGCAGAAGTTGGATGTTTATTTTACATTTTAACTTCTCCAAGCAAAAGTTAAAATGTGTTAGTGCCAGGACAACCAGATGTAATAATTGAACTTTTTTAATTATCTTGTTACAATATGTGGCAGCAAAAATGTTAGCATTATCACGATCAATTGTGATCCAAAAGGTTACTGCTGCCGAGCGATCAGGATCAGATTATTTGCAGGAAAAGCATAACACTAAAAACGAGTGTTCCTTGTTCTACCCCCGGGAGAAAAATGATGACCATATGGCAATGTTCTTTAGTAGTACGGGGGATGATTCCATTGGTGATATCTTGTTCAATTTGCACATTGGTCGCGGCACTGTTCGCCACTAAGACCAAATAGAACGGTTCCAATTCTCCCTGTTTATAGGAGAAGCGTTGCGGCGCAAGGCGCCAGGCCGGGTATTGTGTACATCGATCTCAACTAGCCATCCGCGCAGGGGCGGATTTTGGCGTGCATGGGTGCAATTGCACCCCTAAATCTTTTGGATATACACACACTTATCAGTGCACAGGTGTAAAAATACGTGTCAATTAACTATCATTTCTGAAGAAGTTACTATGGTAGCGAGTGAAATTATTGCCAACACTCATAGTACACACTGAATACTAACTCTTCATGTATTTGATAAAAACTTTTCTCACAACAGGTATTAATTTTCCAGCGCGAAACTGGCACACACGCAACGCACAGGCGTCCGTGTGTATATATATACATATATCTTTTCACTTCTTTGATTTCAGCCTAAAATTTACAGTTTTGCACCTCCATTACTTAAATCGTAAATCCGCCATTGATTCCTGGGAATGTAAGGTCAGTGTCCGATGAATCCTACAGAGGATGTCATGCACGCGAATTACTGTTCATAGCACTGTTCACACGTATTATTCACACACATGAACAGTAACTGAGTACTATAGCAGATGTGCGTGCCAAGGTTAGATTAGTTAGGATAGATATAATAATAGTTAATTTTCTTATTATATGGGTTTCCTATCTTATAGATATATTTTATCTGTTAGAGATAAGTTATTTAGAGATGGAGATTATTTTTTAGAGGTAAGTTGAGCTATTCGTATAAAAGGGACAGCATGTATCCATAATCATCAAGCAATGAATAATGAAGAAGTATTCCCAAGTCTCCGATTTCTAGCTCTGGTCTCTCCCCTGGACCGACTACTCTAGATCCGTTCTTTCCCCTAACTGGTGCCCTTTTTCACCTAGCGCTGGTCTACCTTAAGTCGTCATCCGACCTCTATCTGACTGATATTTATCTCATTATGAACTAAGGTTCATCCCGTCATGTGTGTGAATACTGTTCATGGAACTATTCATGTGCGCAAATTACTGTACACAGTACTGTTCACGCATGTGAACAGTACCTGCGGTATTGTAGCAGCCGTATATGGCATGATTAGATGAATTAGAACATAGATAAGAATAGTTAGTTTTCTTATTAGATAGATTTACTTCTTTATTAGATGGGTTTACTATCTTATAGATATATTCCATTTATTAGTGATAGGTTTTCTTAAAGATATAGATTATTTTTTGGAGGTCAAGTCGAGTTATCCCTATAAAAGGGCTAGTATGTATCTATCATGAATGAAGCAATGAAACAAAGAAGATAAATTAATCTTATCTCTTCCTCAAGTTCTATCATCCCAGTCTATAGTTAAATCTCTCATCCTACCAAGCTGTCGTCGCTTGGCTTCCTCCTGGTGATATTTACCCCAATAAACTAAGATTCATCACATTTGGTATCAGAGCGGTCGATCTCCTTCCATGACTTCTACTACCATGACTCCTATTGCCGAATCATTGGCCATGATAAAAGCTAACGCCATCAAGATGGCTGGCATCGACAAGAAAATGGCAGCCATCTTACTCAACATGCATGCCACCTTGGAGAAGATCACGAATCAGGAGAAGGCGCCACAAGAGGCAGTAGCGGCGTTGTTCCCAGCAGCCACCATGGTACCGTCAGAACATGTCGAGATAGCAGCGGTTCTGCCGACACCTACCGCAACCCTACATCGTCTTGCCGCAGTAGCCATGTTGCTGTCAAAGCTTGCCGCGACAACCATGTCATTGCCACAACCTGCTGTGATACCACCGACGCTCGTCGTGATCGTGCCATGTCCTATCACGATATTGCCAAAGGCCTCCGTGGCCCTGCCGAAGCCTATCATGGAAGCCGCATCATGGAAGCCTACTACAACGCTGCCGTGGTTGCCATCACGTCTGCCGTGGTGATTGCAGATGTCATAAATGTTGCTGCGCTGTACGTAGAGGGCATGGTCTTCAAAGTCAATAGTAAACATCACAATTTCTCATCAACTTGGGTCTCCTAGAGCTGCAGTCATGGCCGCCACCACAGATTGACGACGATCTATCACCAAAGAGGGGAGAAGTTGTCATGTGCGTGAATTACTATTCATGGCACTGTTCACACACGCGAATTACTGTTCACGTGCGTCAGCAGTACCGTGGTACTGTAGCAATAGTATATGGCATGGTTAGATGAATTAGAATAGAGATAAGAATAGTTAGTTTCCTTATTAGATGTATTTACTTCTTTGTTATATGAGTTTACTACCTTATAGATATATTCCATTTATTAGTGATAGGTTTCTTTAAAAATATAGATTATTTCTTGAAGGTCAAGTCAAACTATCCCTATAAAAGGGTTAACATGTATCTATTATGAGTGAAGCAATGAAATAAAGAAGGTGAATCAATCTAGTCTTTTCCTCAAGTTCTGTCATTTTAGTCTATAGTCAAATCTCTCGTCCTACCAAGCTAACGCTGCCCAGCCTTCCTCCTAACGATGTTTATTCCAATAAACTAAGCGTCATTACAGAGGAAGTGCGTGAATCTTCGGACATGGGTTTTGCGGATAGAACTCAAACGAGTGTTCCTACGTTTGCTTACGGGTGAAATGATTAGTAATTCGTAAAATATGTACAAATATTTAAATTGTACTCTGTTTCGGTTGGCACCCAAATAGTGGATAAGTGTTCATACAATTAGCTACTCCCACTGTCCCTAAATAGACGTCGTTTCAGATATTGGCTTGGTCCGCAGCACACACATTTAATCATTGCTTTCTCTAACTGTATGTTAGTAAAAAATTGTATAAAATATAATGATATAAATGTACTTTTGATGACAAATATACTAATATCATTTTATGTGACAAATCTAAATAATTTTTGTATATTAGTGTTTAAAGTTTTCAAACTTTAACCGCACGTATTCTCAAAGGACATCTACTTAGGAATGGAGTGGTTGACAGTATAAGTTGTGACTCTAAAAAACTGTTGTGGTATACTCTGCCGTCCTATGAGACCGTGTTTCAGTATTCAAACCCAAATGTGAGTATTGTTATTAATGCTTTCGACGTTAAATTTAATAGTATCATGGATTGTGTTGTACAATTTTTAGGTAAATGCTCTAATCTACTTCTAATATATATAAAGGTACCGCAGTCAATTTTGTGGTAAGCGCACTATGCTCGTTCCAACTTGTATATCACAAACTATTTGAGTTATTTTCATAGGGGTTATTAATAAATTTTCAATTGAAGGTCCTATTTGTAAACTTTTGTAAATATCTATGTAAATTCAGTTACTACTATAGTAGTTCACATTTGCAAAAACCTAGTATAGTTCTCTCGTGGAAAATTCCCTAGTACTATATAGAAGGGCCAGACCAAAGTGAAAACTCACCCAACATCGTTTGAAGTTTGAGTAGGATCCTCATCATAAACATGAGGCCAAAGTGTAAACTGCCGAAGTAGGCATGTCAGCATGTGCTGGGTCTTATGCTAATCAACTGTGTTTGCCTAAAAATAGTTTCTGCACAAGAAAGATGCTTGCAAAAACTAGACTTCGGTCCAAACCAAACTACTAGAGATCTTCAGTGATCTAGCCTTACCTTTCACTGGACCAAGAACTAGATACGTCCAGACTCCTGCACAGTCTCAGTGAACACTGGATCTGATGAACATGCTGCCTAATCCTTCATGCACACATGCAAGAGGCCAAATGGTGGGTAACAGCTCCTAAACAGAGACATAAAAATGATTCCTAGCTAAAGGGCAAGCTAATAAGGTCAGTAGTGCCATGTGTAGTTAGGGCCATCGCTGCCACTGGATCATCCATTATGCAAGCAAGCCACCAACAAGAGTTCAAGAGCAAGCATGATTAGGGGGGCAAGCCCACACAAAGCCATCAGCTAGGTTCATAAAACACCAATCACATCAAGAAGCAAGCCGTATATTTAAGTTCTGATCTCTGTCATGCATTCACGTGACAGAGCCATGTACCATCACACACCTGATTGATCTTACAGTCCTTTTCCCCCTTTATATAGTGACACATACAACTCAATTCAGGTACCAAACAGATAAGGATTGAAACAGCAAGCACACACTTACATATATAGTATACTCACTATACTTAATTCATGATCCAACCAACAGCTTCTGACTTTTCCTTCCTCTCTTTTCTCCCCCCTATAATTCCAGCACCAAATCTGCATCCAGTCAGAAAGGCAAATTCAGTGTAAGCACAATGCAGTGTGCAGTGCATCACCATGCAGTAACTGGAAGATTCTCCAAAAATAGTATGGAACATTTCGTTGTCAAGACTGCATTTGGTGATCGATCACTGTGCTGTGTGATTGCAAGATTGATGGACAGGGACGTGCATGCACTACTCACAGTCTGCATCGGTCTTGATCCAGTGGCCGCTCTTGCTGCCGTTCAGCTCGCCGCTGTCGGGAGAGGCACTGAAGGCGCGGTTGGTGCAGCAGCCGAAGCCCGGCATGCGCTGGTCCTTGCGGCACCGGAGCTTTGGCGAGGCCAACGGCTCGTCGTAGTCTCCGGTGGCGCCGCCGCCACCGCTGCGGTCGTTGTCGGGGGTGCCGCGCATGCGGTTCTTCTTGGTGATGTTCCTCATCAGGATTGTGCTCTCAGGGTAGACTTTCCTGTGGAAGATTTGAAGGATCTGCAATGAGCAAATGCTTCTTCCTTTCAGAACTCTGCCAGATACTGATCACTTCCCAAAATTCAGTTTATCATTGTGTTGTATAAAGAATAATTAATTAGTATCACATTTTGTATATAGGATATGACGCCAGTGTTTTCTGAAATTACTTATTCAGATATTTTTCAGAAAAAAATGTAAAGCATCCTCTCAAGAAATTTAAAAAAGGAAAGGAAAAGAAAAAGTGTCTAGAAGGATATACCAACTACCAAGTCAAGCATCCTAGTTTAGAGGCTAAGGATAAAATGACAAATGAAATGATCCATAAAGGAAGGATCCGTAAAGATAACATTAGACAGGAGATTGGAAACAAATCTCCATGTCAACTCAGTGACTCACTGCCCCCACTTCTAACAACAACTTGACACCAAGTTGGTGTGCAGATATATAACTCGAATCGACAATTCATCAAAAGATAATTAATTATGATATGATAGTTTAAACTCAGTGTGAGTTTATATTTGTAAAGGACTAAGATATACATGTGCAACGTATTGGTTTCAATTGTGGTCTCTTCTGGTCAGTAATCAGACATTCAATGTTGATCGGTAACTTGATCTTACCTTGGTAATATAAGTACTAAGCAAACTTTGACTACACATGTAATATCTATCTATCTAATTATCTACTAGGAATAAGTTCATATAACACCTTAAAGTTTGTTTGAAAGTCCGTTCAACACCTCGAAATATGAAACCAGACATTTGACACCTCGAATTTTGCAATCCGGTTCAAATAATACCCTGACCCGATTTGGTATGGTAGTATTGCCCGTGTGGTATGATAAGTATGCAGTTTTGCCACATGAGATAACACGCTAGCCAAGTTGGATCAATGACATGTGGGTCTATAAGGGCTTCTCCCCCACCGAGCTTCTGATTGTGCTTTCATGGCCATCGTCCCCTGTAGTTCCCTCCCTCTGTTTTTGATTTGGAAGAGAAGACCTTGTGGTTACCATATATCATTCAGCTAAACTTGACCAACATGTCATCCTATACGGTAGAACCGCCCACTCATCGAGCTACACGGGCAATACCATCATTCGAAACTGGATCAGAGTGTTATTTGAATTGGATTACAAAGTTCAGGGGTCAAATGTCCAGTTTCAAAGTTCGAGGTGCTGAACGGACTTTCAAGCAAAGTTCAGAGTGTTAAATGGATTTTCCCTATCTATTATTATTATATTATTAAAGTAAAGGAAAAGGAAGCCACCACGTTTACTCTCAAAGACTAGAAATTAACATATTAATTGGAGAAAAAAGAGAAAAGGCTACATCATAAATTTTCGTAGGTCCAGATTGTAATGGTGTAGATTAAAAGAAAAGAATCAATCTCAAGTATAATCTAAAAATAACTGAAATTTGAAATAAATATTAAACAAAAATTAGCAATTGCATTGTATACAAATTCCAACAAAATAACTAAAATTTAGAACAAAAATAAAATAAATAATTTGATTTCGATATGAACTCCAAAGTAAAATCCCTAAATAAATGTAATTCAAAATAAAAATTAAAGAAAAATTAGCAAATTGATTTGTATATGAATTCCAACAAAAATAATTGAAATTTAGAAAAAATAAATAACAAAAAATTTGTGGTGTTATCTCCATACACATTCCAAAGTAAATCCTTAAAAAACTAAAATCAGAATAAATTAAATAAAATTAGTAATTTGATTTGTATACGAACTCTAATAAAATATAACTGATATTTTGAACGAGTAAAAGTTATAATAAGAATAGCACGAATGGTGTTGAGGGGATCACGGAAGGCTACAATGACATTGATCTATCTTGAAAGAAAACATTTGACTTAAAGGGAAGTGAAAAGCCGAGGTGCGAGTGATGGAGATAAGGACAATGTCATTGTGCTCACTTTAATTGTTCAACAAAGACAATGTCATGCAGCTTATTGGAGCCATTGAAGAGAAAGATCAGAGTCGAAGGAGCCAAGTGTCGCAATGATGAGTGGTGAGCATCGACATCGTTGAAGAAGTCAATGGCTAGAGAAACTCAATGATAGGGAAACCCTAGCAGAGAAGAGATGAAGTTTTGCATTAAAAACGAGCTAGTACAATATGGGGCCATATTGTACCTAGGAGTATGCCGTCATTGGTGAGAGGCATAGTGTCACCGACGATGGCAAGAAGATTCTCTATATAGTTAGACAACAACTAAAATAGACATACCGATATCAGTGGAGATGGGATGTCGCTGTGATTAGTGAGGAAGCTACAACATTAAGTTGGCCAACATCGAAGAAGATGAGTAATTGGCACAGGAAAAGAAGACATTGAGCACATATAACATGTGTTAGATGTCGATCAAAGAGTTCAAAGTAGAGATAGTGCAATCATAGGAAATAGACTCGAGGCCACTGAAGAGAGTATGACGGGTGTTGGGTGCCCCTAGCAAGAATCAGTGAAGGTTGTACGGGTATGCGTGTTTGATGTCGCAACAGTTATCATTAAGAAATAATTGGAGAAAAGTAGAAAATAATTATATAGTAGAGTATTGCATTGGAAGATGTAGCATTCGAGAGGGATCGATCAAAAATTAAGCTTACTACTGGAGGATGAAGCAAAAAAAAACCAGAATTGGTCAGTAAAATCGACTTATAATTAGGGGAAATCAAATAACTGACACCGGTAAATATAAATATTGAATATGTGAATGATATATAATAAATCTAGCCGCATCAATACGTGAGCCACCCTGCTACTTAGAAAAAAATGACTACACTTAGAAAGTATGACAATGCAATGGTTATATATGTTATTGAAAATGCAAGCATCAAAATTCAATTTAGTCTACACATATAATATTTTAGTACAAATTAATCCAAAAATAAAACTAAAACTATACTGTAGCAAGTTAACGAATGGCCAAGTAAAGAAAACTAACAGCTGAAAGATCAAATTAAAAAGAATTTGTTTTTGCTAAAGAAAACAAGAACAAGAAGGGTACCTTTTGAAACTTGCTCTTAGTCACCGTCGCACTGGCTGGCACTCCGTCGCTGCCGGCGCCTTTCTCATCCTTCACCTTGCTCTTCTTCATCATCTTGTGACCGCCGCCTCCTTTCCCTGCTTTCCCTTCCTCCCTCTCTCCGCGTCCATCCCCGCCGTCCTCGCTCTCGGCGACAGCGACGAGCGCCACCTTCTCCTCGGCGAAGCGCGTGCGCATGAACAGCTCGCCGAGCGAGGTGCGCCGGCCGCCGGCCTTGCACTGCTCTGGCCGCGACTCGGCGTCGCTGCTCACCGGGGAGCCGAACAGGAAGCCCTGCAGCGGGCAGTCCACTCCCATGGCGAAGCTCACCCGCGCTGACGCCACGTCGCTAGCGCCGTTGCCCACGAGGACCTTCTCCAGCTCGGCGCTCACCACCATGAGGTCGTCCTCCGTGGTGGTGTCGTCGTCCTTCTCCGCGATGGACTCAACCACGGCGATCGCCTTCTCGACGCCGGCGGCCTCCGGCGGGGGGAAGGTGAAGGTGGGCGTGACGGCACCGTCGTCTGCTTCGTCGACGGTGCCATCGCTGGTGTCGCCGTCGACGTCGTTGTCTCTAGGGATGGCGACGGCGGCGATGCCTAGCGTGCCGATGGTGAGGAGACCGCTGCCGCCGAACGTGAAGAGGTCGGTGGCGGTGACCAGTGGCGAAGGGTGGTTGGTGGCGAAGGCGTCATCAGCGAAGTATTCGGTTGCGGAGGCGAGGAAGGTGTCAGGGTCCGGTGAGGCGAGCCCGGTGATGCTATTGCAGGCCCCACCTGCAGTGACAGAATAGAATCCATGTGTTTGTTAATTATTAATGGGAATGTTTATTCGCATGTTTTTAGACCCAAAATCAGTCTTTTTTTTTGCCATGTATACAATATTTTTTAGTTATGTTTGTAATATTTTTCACCTATGTATATAATATTTAACATATGTGCAATATTTTCCTGATAACTACAACATTTTTTTGCTAAGAAATTTTGTAGATATATTGAAATGTTGCATACATAGCTGACAAATATTTTAAATATAGACGTAAAATATTGTATACATGGCAAAAAAATCGACTGATTTAAGTTTTAAAAACAGTCAATGTTTTTTAGCACTTCCGTTCAAATTTTTATTCATGGGATTATCGGAACTCAGCGTTGCAACAGAGGGGAAAAAGAACAGAAGGGATTTAGAATTTCAATGTCCGGTCACTAAAGAGACGCCTACCGCACCGACAGACGTGCAGTCAATTTTTTTATTGGTAAAATTTTGGTTATCGATATCTATAATAATATTTATATTAAGCATATGAAAAGTATATGTAGATTTACCTGAAAATTTGCTTTCATAAAATTATAATATTATTTGGTTTTACAAATATATTATAATAGAAATCAAGATCAAAATTGTGTTTTAAGAACATGTCTATGTTCAAAACATTACTCTTTTGTGGCTAGAGGGAGAATTATGTTTAGCCGGCAGAAGTAAAACCAAATTGCAATGAAAATTTGTTGTTCCGGAAGTTTGTTGTTCCAAAAATGACATTCAAAATCTTGCTACACTTGGACATATTCATATTGGTTGCGGCTAATAACTTTTGACTGAAAATAAATAGTACAGCTGAAATAAGTGAGTGAGAGATATGTGCGCAAGACGGAAGCGAGAGAAGTAGGATTCGTGATGCATCCGTAACCCCCTATCTTATTCTCGGAGCAAGATATGAGTGAGAGGCGTGGGAAAACCAATTCGAGAAGTTATGTGTTCATATTGATTTTTTGTTTTTCTAAGTAAAAGGTAGAAGCAGATGCCAATATGAACCAGCCCTTACGTCCCTTTAGGGCTTGTTTAACTACCGTCTATCCAAACGAGGCCTTAGTACAAGTAAAATACATGCCAATTTGTATGCATAGTCTGTGGTCAAATATTTTGACTCTGACCACTAATATATTTATAAATATCAAGAAATTTTCATAAGAAAATTAATGTAAGATATGTGTTGTAAAAATCATTTCCACATTATTACAAATTTATAAATTGTTACTAAATAGTTAAAGTTATATTTTAGAAATAGTGCACCATACAAATTAAAGACAAGTTTTTTTATTGGTGAGTGTAAATAGATCTTTCAGTTGAAATAAATCAGAAAAAGACAATTCATAAATATTGTATCTCCTTTAGATATGAAAATCTTCAGTTAAAAACAAACTCTCTCTCACTCTCTTAACTCTTATTCCAATTGCAGAATTGTCGACAATGTCGTAAGCCATTTCCAGCTCTGAAAAATCTACAAATATCCCAATATGTCGTCTTTGTCTGATGAAAGGAAGAGAGAAAAATCCAGAAATACATATTCCCGTGTGATCTTTATAGGATATATATCACATATGGGACAATGTTGCTATAAATAAAAATATTATCTAGAGAATGATAGGGAGCTTGCTCTGCAACAGGAGTGGCATGTACCATGTCCAATGTGACCAAGGGCAAGATTGCAAACGTGCATGGATTTCCGGGCTTCCATACGGTTCAAATTTGTTGTATACATTAAAAAAAAAAGTAATTTCTTCTTCTATGTACCAGTGACTATGTATGTGTATGTGTATGACAAATTGTTTTAAGAAACAGCGGTGTACTTTGCACGTGCCTGCTTATCAGTGGCAGTTCGCAACAAGTTCTTAAAAAATAGTTCTTATGGTGGACCATGCAGTTCTATCGGTTTTTCTACAAGATTAATATCCAAAAGATCGTCATAAAAAGGTTTTTTTTTCATATCCATCTATAAATGTTTGCATCAAAAGGCAGTGACAAGAAAAGAAGAAGGCGGATACCTCCACCGGTGTTGAACTCTTTGAACACATCATTATTATTCCGTAGCTTTCGGTGCATCCAATCTAGGAGCTGATACATGAAGATCACAAGAGGGTGATGGTATTGCCATTTGTACGTGGTTAATTTCAAACCCTTATGAAATGTTTTCTTTTGATCAGATCATACTAACAAAGTTTGTTGTAATATTAGTAGCAAATAAAATTTAAAAGCTACTAATTTAGAGGAGGCCCATGATCATGCATGTCCTTCTCTCTTTCATATATAAATGACGATATTAATAATAGAAGAACGAATGCTTCAAGAATGGTTCCAGCTACATTGACCTAATCCAAAAACCATCGACAATTAAGTTATCACTAAATAAACAATACATATTTAGGGGAGAAGAAAGTCCAAATTTCCAAGTTGAAATTCATTTGTTTGCGATTAATGGAGAATAGTTGGTTAAGGAAAAACATATAAATCATTAATGCATATGAATCATGGAGATGCATGATCATGAGGAGCAAGCTAAGGAATGCACTGACCTTCATCTTGGAGAGGCTTGTCTAGCTGGAGGAGCCGGAGGCGGCGAAGGCAATTAATAGACGAAGAGAGAAGGCGGCAGAGGGGGAGCCGCACTGCAGCTGCAGGAGTGATCTTTAGTCGGTAGATCAAAACAAAGGGGAAGCCTACAAATGGTCGAGTAGGGGGCAGGGTCCCATGTAAGCACCCATGCACAAGCTTGTATGGGACTCAACTGTTGGAGTGTGCTTGGACGTGTTCTTTTTAGCGAAGCTTTATGGTTTTTGGCTATAACTTATGACTTTTAGACTGTTTATAAGAGAGACTATAGAGTAACAGAAACTCACTAGTAGTTTTTGCCAATATAAATGAAGTCAGTACAATATATACTACAATTAACTAATAGACCCTATCTTTAAAAAAACATTTCGTTTAAAAGTTAGTTACTATAGAAAAGTTAAAAGTTGAAGCCAAAAACTAAAAAAGAACAGAGTTGTAGTTTTATATGTGACAACTTATGGCCTCTCTAAGCTATCGGTTTTGTTCTTTCGGACGGTAACGAATGACTTTTAATTATAACTAATATATCAGATAAATAATATGGATTGATAGATACCAAATCTAAAAATCGATTGAAAATCCTAAAAGAACACAATCATTCCAATCCCAATCCACTAGGACAGTGTAGTACAACGCCTCCATACGAGCATGTCACTGCAATGTATGCGTCAATGATCACTTTAAGTACCTCTCTCTCTCTCTCTCTCTCTCTCTCTCTCTCTCTCTCTTGTTTTTTCTTCATTTAAATTAGTTATTGATCACTAATCACAAAGGTAACTATTCGTAGGAGTATAACACAGTCTATATGATTCAGCCGTACTAATAACTAAAGTAGTTATGAATGTGAGATGAGAAACGCACATTGCACGTACGGCTAATTAA
This sequence comes from Dendrocalamus latiflorus, assembly GCA_017311315.1. Lineage (NCBI taxonomy): Eukaryota > Viridiplantae > Streptophyta > Magnoliopsida > Poales > Poaceae > Dendrocalamus > Dendrocalamus latiflorus. Next base: position 21,925,778 of record CM029641.1, on the reverse strand, counting down.
AGAGAGCTTCAAGGACTTCTCCAAGAAAACCACTGCCAGCAAGTCGGTGGCCAGATATGTCACAACAAACCATACCGATACTTAGCGATCGATCGATCTATGGATCAATCCTCGTCAGCAGTAAGCTAGCTAGCAATCAATCGATAAACCTACCTAGCTTGCTCGACCAATGTACCGACCGACATGACACGACATATATATTACCATGTCAAATCAATTTCATATATGCATGCTATTTAACTAAATATATTGCTAACGATCTCATTTAATACTTTGTTAATTATAGGTTATATATGTATATACCCATTTGGCTAGAAGGATGTGTAAGATTACAAACGGGGGGCTAGTCCAACTGGTATATATATGGTACCTATATCTTGTGGAGTCCTACTAATTACATGTTAGACAGGCTTATTGTAGACTTGTTTTTTAAGATTTGATTGTTAAACCTTACAGATGACTACATAACCACTGCACCTTGAAAAAGAACCATTAATTAGAGTTTTGGGCACCTTGCATGTACCACATGTATGCATGCAAACAAGAGTTCAAAGACGACGGGTCTGGCTGAGGCATCGTGTGTGGCCCAAGAGTCGATATCATTCATATGCGTGTATGCGTATCTGCAGGCGACAGGGTATGGCCTCCAGCCCGCCGCCGGGGTCCATAGGATTCATAACTATCCCTCTCATTACGAAGCGTTTATCTAATCGACACTTAGATCTGACGCTATATATCTGAACTTTTTTGGTTCACCTTAATATTACCCACTTGTCCGACTATTGTTAAGCAGTCCACGATAAGAGGTCCATGTGATTATGTGCATGATAATAATATATTGCACACCACTGGGGGGAATTATTGGCCATCACGTACGTGCTTATACTGACACATGAAGGTATCTGTGTGCGAGCAGTGTGCATCAGTGGAGTCGAATAGGTGATACATACGCGTTCAATGGATTCAAATCTGGTGTGTCGTCAGGCTCCTCGAGCTTAAAGCCATTGGAAGCCTAGGCAGTGTAGTATTGGCTTCTGACTTCTCTATTTAGAGAAGTCAAAAGTCGATATAAATATCTAGCTTTTGAAACGACTTCACTCACCTCGCTCTCGTTTCGCTCCAAGAATAAGGCAGGGTCACGTATGTATTACACACCCTACTCTTCTCGCTCCCATATCGTGTACACATCTCTCTATCACTTTTTCCACCGCTCGTCTTATCACTCTAAAAGCCACTTTTTTAGCCATGACTACTTATTTTTTAGCCAAAAGTAATTAGCTGTAGCTAATACAAACACCCCCTTCATCTCTCTAAACAAGGTGTGGGATCTTGGACACCTCGAAGAAGCTTTAACCCACTTTTGCACTGAGAAAATTAAGCTCCTACATAGTAAGTTGTTGGCGAAGTTTCGGCACTCAAATATATTAATCTGGACCCTTTGTGTATACTGCACTAGTTCAGACACAGTGGTAACATCGATGCAATATCATCCATACACAGCGATAAATAGCTAAATAACGAGTTTTGATAAGAAATAAAGGTTTTAGCCTTATGGTCTAGTTTACAATTACTTAGCCACGTAGGGATTAGACACTAAAGAAATAAATTGTACTAGAATGAAAGAACTCTAGTGGCAACCCATTTCGTGCCAAAGGAAATTGCCTAGGGTACATGACCTATAGATTAACCTCCTTGATAGAACTCCTCAAAAAGCGATGATCATTTCTCGTTTCTAGCAACTGAGTTGTGATTGTAGCAAAGGTTAGTATATTGAGTACTCAATAAGTAATGCACACAGAATGCAATATATATAGATACAAAGCTTATTACAAAGGAATGGCTATTTGGCTTATTTTGCATAAAGCTAAGTTGACCTGTAAATATAATAAATAGATTGAATGCATAGTTAGAACAATAGTAATAAATAATAGAAGTAAAACATTATTTTACATAGCACATCCATTAGATTCACATAGCTTCTTTACCTTTCAAGTTTTATTTTATGAAAATCTACCCCTCATGTGAAATCCCCAATTATGTCCATGACCGCGAACATGACTATTTGAATAGATTTATTAACACTCTCCAGAGATTATACAACTTTCCCCACATAATATGATCAACTCACGCTGTCGATGTAACATCTCGAAAATATAGTTTTTAATCATTTAAGTTTGTTTCAGTTTTTTTGGAATTTCTTTTCTCTTCCTTTTTTTATTTAAGCTTAGAGCTAGGGAAAAGGCTCTATATGTTTAATTGCAACCCAATGTGAATCATATTATTTTTCTTGAGTTTCCCTTGCTTTGTAGTATTTATGAGAATTTTCTTAGAATTTTTTATCCTCTTTAGCTATTTTCTAGGTCTTTCTTGAATTTCTTGGCTTTTAAATAATCCAAAAAGGCATTTAAATTTTCTTTGTTCCTTGGGCCAAAACTCCCTTCACATTTTTGGCCCACTCTCCCTTTTTTTCCCTCCTGGCCCAGCCTTTTTCTCTACACGAGCGTGGCCTCAGCCCACACGGTCCATCTCCCGCACACCCGGTCCGGCTTGCCTCCTCCCGCACCTCGCCTCTGGCTCGCTGCCACATGGGCCCCACTCGTTAGACGCACCTCCCCGCCACCATTCGAGCCCGCGCTGCCAGCCGCCCCCACTTGCATCCCGAGCATGCATGTCATCTTCTTCCTCTCCCCTTTCCTTCCTCCCGTCACCTTTCTTTTTGCACGCTGGCGTGGAATCCACGCCAGGCTTCCCTTTTCCTTTTCCATTGCGCACACCCACGAATCAGTTTCCTTCCCTCGCCCACAAGATTCAGGTGCCATGCCTTCCATCCATGCGTCGCGCCTTCCTTTCTTTTCCCTTCTTTCCATCGGCTCCACCACAATTCTGACAAGGAATTCCCATCGGGTGACCCTCCTAAAGCCTATAAAAACCCCTTCGAGCACCCTCTAAGCCTTGTACCGCCCCTCCCACTTCTAATTCGCACTCTCAAGTGCCTGAGCACTCCCTCAATGTGCGCCCGCCACTTTGGCCCTTGGCGCAACTCCGACGAAGAATCACTGCCGCTTCGGCCACCTCCAAGCCTCGCCTTCGCCACCTCTGGCTTCACCACGCCTGTACAAATCCCCTTCACCCGCCCGCCATCCAAGAAGATCACTAGAACCATGACTTCACTGGAGTCCCGAGCCGTGCCATTGCTTTCCCTTACCGCTAGTCACCTTCGTTCACGCCCGTGCCTTGAACTTTGGTAAAACTAACTCTTCTCACCTCTCTTGCTTTTGTGACTATTTCCATCCTCAACCGTGGACCACACCACCAACAAGCCTCACTACTACTAACTGGCCATACCACATCAGTGCACGGTCTGATGTGGCAGCCACATGGCGCCATGCATATGCCACGTAAATGCGCAGCCGCCCTGTTAGCCCCCACGTCACGCAAGCATGCACCTGGTCCACCGTGGACTAGGCGTCATCCATGGACCCGGTCTATAGACCCAGGCCCATAAGTTAGTCTCTATACCTATTTTCCTTTAAGAGAATAATTTGGTCGAAATTCAAAAACCCTCGCTAATGTCATCATGACGCATTAATCCCAATTTTCCATTAGGAAAACAATTTAGCCGCCATAAATCCCTTTTTCTTTAGGAAAGCAAATCCAAAAATTCCATTTAATCATTTCTTTATCATTTTCTTAGTTTTAAAACTTCTAAGAGCTCGTTCTCCTTCAACCCAGCTCCAAATGAACCCATCGCCCCCCTAAATTCATCTAAAATCCCAACTACCCATTTTGGCCATTCTATGGAATGTTGGAGTTTATTTGAATTTTATTTTGTTTGGTTATTTTCATGTGTAGACTACGACTTTTTCGAGGAGTATAACTTCGTTGACTCTCACCAATCTGTAGAGCAAGGCAATTTACACACCTTGATCATGTTGATCCCAATTTGCAAATAAAATTAAATTATTTCAAATTATTTTGCATGCTTATGTTTATTTGATGTATTTCAATTCTAGTTTTAAATTATTAATTAATACCTATTTGTTATGACCACATTTGACATTGAACACTTAATGTCTTGTCATCATAGAATAAAACTCTGGTTAGTCACTAGTATTAGCTGAAAAATTTTGTAGCAATGCTTAGTCTTGCTTAGAGATAATCTTAGGTTTATGATAACTTTTTCACATAAAATAACGAGTTTAAAATATATTCTTGACTTTAGTGAGTAAAGAAGAAGTATGAAATATTTGACAAGGTAAAAAATAAAGCTTGGTTTAGACTTAGGCAAATGGTCAGGTGGTGGATGCTTGCTGGCACATGTTGTTGCTCGGTGCCTCAACGTGGCTACTTGGCCATGTGGAAAGTCTGTCTAAGTCAATTAAGAAATGGTCTATGAGCTATTGCTACAAAGGCCTATCGTATTACCATAAGGTTGGTATAGGACAATCTTGGCTAACTAATTTATAGGTTTTCAGCATGAGACTCACTATAGATTGGATATGAGCATGGCGTAGGTCACAAGAAGTCTCACACAGCACAAGAGGAGGTCCCGATCTAGTGGATTCTTTATTGGGGTGAAACCTTAGTGGAGGCGTGACCAAGTTGGTTGCTTTGCATTGTAAAGAGCTTATGATAATCTCTTACTCGCACACCATTGGAAGTGTGTCAGACAGACATTATAAGTTGATTATCTCTTATGGGTAAAGTTGTACCACCTCTGTAGATTGTATAAACTATCGTAGATAGTCATGCCCACGGTCATGGGCACGCCGAGTAAGGTTTTTCACTAATTAGACTTTGTTTTCAAAAACTAGTTTAAATGAAATTGTTGGAATCTTTTGAGAAAGATGGTCCAGGTGGGATACCCCTGGTTAAGTTAGTGTTAGAATGGATCTGCACTAACGGTATTAATTTTGTTTAAAATTACTATTACTATTTACAATATTAAATTTAGTAATTTATATCTATTTACTGTATTTATTCAAATTCAGCTTTACACTCAAATAGCCATATATGCCTTCACTTGTTGCCTTTACATTAATAATAGATTTTTCTATATAACTTGCGGAGTACAATTTTTCGCTCACCTTTGCTTAAATCTGTTGATCAGAGGAGGACGACTTTGACTATGGTGAGGATCAAGACAACTAGGCTATGTCTTACTTCCATTTGCTTGTGGGTAGGCATATTGGGCTTCACTCATTTATCTTCTGCTATTATTTACTTTTTATTTTGGCCAATGGGCTATGGAGATGTAAAACTTGGTATAAGGTATACACTCTTTTATTTAATAAATTTTGTCATTATGCATAATATGGATCTGGATGTGTTGTTTCTGGGTCCGATAAAGATGGTATCAGAGCTGTAATGACTCTAAGACGTGACCGTAGATAAAGTAGAATTAATTAACAATAATGATTTATTTTAATAGAAGATATAATTTCAAAAATCTCGTAAAAACTTATCATTCCCATTCTTTTCTCAACTATGTTCGTTTATTAAAGTTGTTTTCTGATTCTTTTTATCTCAAATATTCTAGATGGTCGAGACCCTCACCAAGATTTTTCATGGAATCCAACCAAACACTTAGCCACCTGCCTATGGAAGCTCCTTCAATAGTTGAAGTTCAAGGCGTGACCAATCTACTAGGGATACCTTTAGACCTACGGCAACCAGGAGCGCTGGAGGGTGGAGGTGCTGATCTTCGCTGACATAAGAGATGACGCCACTTTCCACACCTTCAACGTGCCACAAGTTTGAGATACCTTATTGACCGGTATCCAGGACACTGCATGAGAATCTATCCACCAGCTGAGAGATATCTACAAGGTAGAGTTGAGAGGCACTGCTTTTCGATTCTACCCTAGCAAGTACCCCGCCAGCTCCAACAGCTTCCTCATGACAATGGAGGACAAAGACGACCCCTAGCTTGTTCACCAGGTGGAGCTCACCAAATCCCTAGACTATCTGTACCAGTCTACTTTGGATGACCTGAGCTTCGTCTCCTACCAGCTTCGCTAGGTAGAGGAGTTAGCTGAGATCCACACTAGTGATGATGGTTCCTCGGTGTAGGGAGACAACAACATCGAGTTGCCATTGAAGAAGCGTCGCACTGGTGATAAGCAGAAGCACCTAGCCCAGTTTAAACCTATCCCTTAGGATGCCATGAGTTTTAATTCTTAGGTTAAATAAACAACATTGCTTGTGAGCTGTTATTCCCTTGTCGACAGTCACAAGGTTATCTTAACATTATTATTAAATAAAGTTGATTTTAATAAGTTGTTTCTCTTATTTAAAAGTTTTCTTGTGTTTTTGTTTGTGGGATGGACACAAAACCCCTCTTAGCTTCTTCCTACCTTTCTCTTACCTTTGGAAGCACTAAGCAGATGGTGAACACCAGGGGCAATAGTAACGACAGCAGTAGTAGTAACAACAACAACAACAATAGAGCTCAAGGAAGTCAAATTGCTCCCATTCCTCCACCATCACCTGCTAATGGACCCGACTGAGCCTAGATGATGGCCAATCAGAACCAACTCATCTCACTACTGGTTCAGAACATCAACAACTCTTCTCAACCCACTCTTCACCCACCACCACCAACTTAGGCTCCACAACCAAGACTATCATAATTCACAAGGATGTGTCCCCTGACTTTCTCCAGCAACACTAAGCCCATGGATGTAGATGACTAGCTGGAGATCCTCCAGTGTAGTGATTGGGAGTGAGTCCTTTTTGCCTCCCATCAGCTAAATGGACCTATTTAGAGTGGTGGGACACTTTCACCGCCACTTACTCCAATGCACAGGCCATTATCTAGGATGAGTTTGTGAATAACTTTCACAAAGCTCGTGTTCCTGTTGGCACCATTACTCTTAAGAAGAGAGAGTTCTGAGCTCTAGGCCAAGGAGGTCAAACGGTGAATGAGTACCTCCAGAAGTTCAACCAACTAGCATGCTATGCACTTGAAGATGTTGCTACTAATGAGGCAAGGCAAGAGAGGTTCTTGAAGGGCCTCAATGACAACATCTCTGTGCAGCTGATCTCCAACGACTACTCTGACTTCCATTAGCTTGTTAGCAAAGCCATCCGTCAGGAAGGCAAACATGTTGAGGTGGAGAACTACAAGAGGAGGATGGGCACTCAAAAGGTCCACCCCGAAAGTTTCCCTAAGGCTTGTGGCACTCGGCCACAATCAAGCAACTTCAAGCTAGCAGCAAGTCATGCACCTTTCCAGGCCAACCGCTCTGCTCCTCAGATGACCCACACCTTTCCTACCGGTGGGCACGTGCAAAAGAACTCCACCCCATCTGATGGAGTGACTTGCTTCTACTACAAGGAGACTGGGCACTTCACCAAGTGCTGCCCCAAGAAGCTCTAGGTTATGGCAAATGCCAGATCATTAGGAGGTTAGAACACAGGGTAAGCCTTCTAGAAGCCCCAAAACTTCATCAAAGGGCGTGTGAACCACATTACCTTAGAGGAAGCCCAGGCTGCACTGGACATCGTGTTGTGTATGCTTCTAGTAAACTCAGTACTAGCATCAGTTCTATTTGATTCCGACACATCGCATTCCTTCATTTCCAAAGATTTTGTGGTTAAGAATGGGTTAGGTTCAATTCCTCTTAGCAATCCCATGCTAGTTCATTCTCTGGGAGCAAAAATGAGAGCCAGGACCTTGTGTCCAAAAGTGGATTACTCATTGAAGGAGTACCATTTCTAGCTGAGCTGATAGTCTTGGACTCCCAAGGATTAGATGTTATTCTTAGTATGAACTAGTTATCTAAGAATAGGGGACAAATAGATTATGCCACCTGATTCATTACCCTCACCAATGGTCAAGGAGTGGAAATGACATTCACACTAGAAATCCCTAAATCAGAAGAGTTTATCCTTAATCATCTCCAAGATTTAGAGGAAATACCAGTTATTTGGGAATATCCAGATGTATTTTCGAAAGACTTACCTGGAATGTCACCATATATGGACATTTAGTTCATGATTGACTTTGTCCCTAGTACTACTCCAATTTCAAAAAGACCATACCGTATGCCAGCTAATGGGTTAGCTGAGATGAAAAAGCATATTTAAGAACTTGAGGATAAAAGCTACGTTCGACCAAACTCATCACCTTGGGGTGCATCTATTCTCTTTGTCAAGAAGAAAGATGGCAGTATGAAAATGTGTGTAGATTACTGAGCACTCAATGACGTCACCATCAAGAACAAGTATCCATTGCCCAGGATCAACGATCTTTTTTATCAGTTGAAGGGAGTAAGTGTTTTCTCCAAGATGGTCATGATGCAGCTCAAAAAGCTACCACAATGTTGGTTTGTAATTTCAAGTTAAAATCTAATTCTAGTTTTTAATTTGGAGTTGTTAGTTCAGTTTTGCTCAAAGAAAAGAAAGAAAGAATTAGGGCAGATATGTGCAGTAGAGAAAACAGAGAAGAGGAACCCATGGAAGTGTACAAGGGTAACAAGGTACGCATGCAAGCAGCATATGTGTGTTCTAGCCATGAGATAGGGACTGGGCTAGCATGTGACGGAGGTTGCATGAGCTATGAAAATATGCATGTACATGCAAAGGCCAAGCCCAGTGCACCCCATGTGAACCAGCCGTATGAATCGGAGAATGAACCAGGAAGAGTTTCATATATGTGGGTTCTCTCCAAACACCTATCTAAATTATTATTTTTAATCTTTCTAGTTGGATACTTCAGATGCAATTTTCCTTTTCTAGTTTAGTCTGAGTGATGCACCTGCGTGTGTGTGGATTAATTGAGTTGGAATTGGTGTTGGTGTTTAGATTCGTTTCCAACTTAGTCTGAGTCTTGTACAAACTTGTGTTTCTAAGTCTTGTGCGTCATGTGTGTGTTGAGTACGCCCATATAAAAGGGCTAGCCTAAGCGCCATGTAAAGGGGAATGTTTTTTATTGAAGAAAATAGAAAATTGCCAGTTTGGTGTTGGCCGCCATGGTGCTTGCTTGTGCCTGAGAGGAAGAACACGTTTGGGTTTTCTGTGCTGCAAATAGGATTGGAAGGCTGCTGCCCATCTAATCCCCGTGATTCCTCGAGGATCATGCACGTGATTCTTTCTTTATTATTGGTTCACATGTTCTTCTACCTCTGTTTTCGTCTACTTGGCATTATTGCTGATCAATATCGTGAACTGAGATTGGTTCTTGGTGTTGCTGTTGGGCGAGTGCTAGTTGCTGTGGTGAGTTGTGAAGGGTCCGCTGCTGATTTTCTTGCCATGAGGCGTTAAGACCAGAAGGACACAGCTGCTGATTTTCTTGCCATGAGGCGTTAAGACCAGAAGGACAAGGAACATAGGAGGAGGCTATTGAGTTGCTGCTGCTGTTCCTGAAAAGATCGGCATGTATTGCTGTTGTTGGGGGGACATCACGAATAGTGCTGTGTTGATGCAAGCACAGAGTTGGGGGTCAAGTCCTGAATCCTGCTTTTTGGTGGCCACCATCAATCAGCCAATATTTGCTGTCTGTTTGCTACATCGCGACTAGTTACATGCCAATGTTAGCTGCTGCATTAGCCATGAGAAATTAAACAAGTTGATTACTATTGTTAGTCTCTCCGACCGGAATATTATATTTGTGTTCTTAAAGGGAGATCAAATATTGTTGTTGTATTGTGAAAGATAGGGTTGTAGGCGTGTCAACTAATGTTGATCCGTATCAGGTAAGGATACCATCAGCTGAAGATTAGAGAAGAGAATATACCTAAAACTGTCTTTTCCACTCGTTACAGCCAGTACGAGTTCACAATCATGTCATTTGGACTGACAAATGTACCAGCCTACTTCATGAGTATAAAGAACAAAGTGTTTATGGAGTACCTGGATAAGTTTGTAGTGATCTTCATTGATAACATTCTCATTTACTCTAAAAGTGAGAAAGAATACAAAACCCACCTTAGAATAATTCTGGAGAAACATAGAGAGCACAAACTTCATACCAAATTCAGTAAGTATGAGTTTTGGCTAAGGGAGGTAGTCATTCTTGGTCACATTATGACAGCTGAAAGAATTACAGTAGATCCCTCAAGCAGTGATGGGTTGGAAGCAACCAAGGTCAGCAATTGAGGTCAGGGGTATCCTTGGACTTGCTATTTTTTACTGATGCTTCATAGCAGGATTCTCTGAGATAGCTAAACCCATGAACCAACTTGTGAAGATAGAGAAGAAGTTCGAATGGACAAAAGCCTATGAGCAGAGTTTCTAGACTCTTAAGAAAAAGTTAGTGTCAGCCCTAGTACTCGTTTTGTCAGATATACACAAGGATTTTATGGTTTTCTGTGATGCCTCCCAGTGGAGACTCAATTGTATCTTGATGTAAGAAGGTAAGGTGGTAGCTTATGCATCACACCAGTTAAGACCTTCGAGTGCAACTATTCTACTCATGACTTGGAGTTAGCAGCAGCGGTCCATGCTTTTTAGATCTAGCGACACTATCTTATTGGTAATCGTTATGAAATTTATACCGACCAAAAGAGCCAGAAGTATATTTTCACTCAGGCAGAGCTCAACCTAAGATATCAAAGGTGGTTAGAGCTAATCAAGGATTATAACCTTAGGATTCACTACCATCCAGGTAAGGACAATATTGTATTAGATGCATTATGTAGAAAGACTTATGCAAATTGCACACTGGCAGAAGAGGTATAGACTCAACTTAAGGAGGAAGTTTCCTATTTTAACCTAAACCCAGTTGATAGGAGTAATCTCTTAGCTCTAAAAATTCAACCTACCCAATCTGATCTAATCCAAGAAGCTCAAAAACTTGATGAGGACATCAAGGAGATAAGGAAGAACATGAGAAGTGGGAAAGCCACCGGTTTCAGTAAAGATGAGCATGGAACAGTTTGGTTTAAGAATTGTATTTGTGTACCCAATAATAAAGTGATTAAGGATATGATTCTATGTGAAGCTCATAAGTCCCCTTACTCAATCCATCCAGGTTGTACCAAGATGTACTAGGACCTGAGAGAAAGATATTGGTGGGTTAGTATGAAAAGAGAAATAGCTCAGTTTCTTGAAGCATGTGACACTTGCCAAAAAGTCAAGGTAGAGCATCACAGGCTTGTTGTACTTCTGTAACCATTGCCAATCCCATATTGAAAGTGGGAAGAAATTGGCATGGATTTCGTCATCTGTGAGTGACTTCGTTTATCTGAGAGTATCTCTACTCAGAGGAGTCAAGAGGTTTCATACCAAGGGAAAGCTTGCACTAAGGTTCGTGGTACCATTCAAGATTTTAGAGCGTAGAGGAGAAGTTGCCTACCAGTTGGAGTTGCCACCAACCATGACAAGAGTACACGACATCTTCCATGTGTCTCAATTAAAGAAATGTCTTCGAGTACCCACAGAGCAAGTAGCACTTGAGACCCTTGATCTTCAAGATGACCTCACCTACAGGGAGCATCCGATCAAGATCCTTGAGATGGCAGCATGCAAGACCGGAAACAAGACCATCCGCTTCTACAAAGTGCAATGGAGTAACCACTCAAAAGATGAAGCCACATGGGAACAAGAAGAAGATCTACAAGCCAACCATCCCTACCTCCTTGCTAGCATGTCCAAATCTCGAAGTCAAGATTTTTCTTAAGGGCTAGGTTTGTAATATCCCAAAATTTTAGTTTTTAATCATTTAAGTTTGTTTGAGCTTTTCTGGAATTTCTTTTTCCCTTTTCCTTTTTATTTAATGCTAGAGCTAGGAAAAAAAGGTTCTATGTGTTTAATTGTAGCCCAATATGAATTATTTTATTTTTCTTGAGTTCCCCTTGCTTTGTAGTATCTATGAGAATGTTCTTGGATTTTTTGGCCCTCTTTTGCTATTTTCTAGGCCTTTCTTGAATTTCTCATCTTTTAAATAATCCAAAAAGGCATTTTTTCCTTGGGCCAAAACTCCCTTCAATTTTTGGCCCACTCTACCTTCTTCCTTCTCCCAGCCTAAATTCTTTCTCCATGTGATGCATGGCCTCAGCCCACGTGGCCCAGCTCCCATGCGCTTGGCCTAGCTTGCCTCTTCCCGCGCCTCGCCTCTGGCTCGCTTCCATGCAGGCCCGACCCGTCTGCTGCACCTCCGCGCTGCCACGTGGGCCCTCACTAGTGGCTGTCCTCCCCCACTACCATCTTGGACCTACATGTCATCTTCTTCCTCTCCCCTTTACTTCTTCCTCCCGTCGCATTTCCATTTGCACGCCAGCGTGGAAACCATGCTAGGCTTCCTGTTCCTTTTCCATCATGCACGCCTAGGGATCAGTTTCCTTCCCTTGCTTGCAAGACTTGTGTGCGATGCCTTACATCCATGCTTCACGCCTTCCTTCCATTCCCCTTCTTCCCATCGGGAAATTTTTGTACGGATAACCTTTTTTTTATTCGGAAATACAGAAATATACCCGCGGTTTCATTTTTTACAAAAATAGCCTCGAGTCGCCCAATGGGGAAGCGACTCAAGAATTTCGCCCACCCGAAAAGCGACATTTAAGGAATCTGCGAACCGTTGGGCGAATCAGTGCTGTCGCCTGCACGTTGGGCGACTTAATATAAGTCGCTGTACGGTTGGGCGACTGCAATGCAGTCGCCCAACGCTAGGGCGACACAGGGGGGGTTAAGCCTGCCTGCCCAGCCGGCTCCCACTACCAACCACCTTTTTCACTCATTCAGCAAACACATTCAGCGCACAGAGAAGAGGAAGAAGGAAAAGAAACAAGGGGGAGAAGAGAGGAAGGAGGGGAAGAAGAGGAGAAGGAGAGGAAGGAGGGGAAGAAGAGGAGAAGGAGAGGAGGAGGTGAGGGAGGAAGGAGGAGTAGAAGCTATTCCATCAATTTGGATCCAGGTATTTTTTTGGATTATGTTGTATTTGCATTATTATTTATATGAAATATTGGTGTTAATAAAAATTATAGATGTAGAATAATTAGTACCATGTTAGTATGGAAATATTATTGTAGAAAACGTTTGGTATGCAATTTGTAGTATGGTATAGGAAGTTTAGTATTGTGCGATATTATTTGACATGTCGCAAAATTGAAATATATATGCAGGCCGACATCATCAATGTCCACTACATTGAGAGTGTATTACGGAGCTGGAACCATTCGTGAAGGTCCGAATGGTGTGGATTTGAGCGATTTTCCGCAAGTCACTCTCGTACTTCCGGATGACGAGAATGCTCGAATGGGAGATGTGCAGCTTTGGCTGACCCGGAGTATTTCGTTGAACCCCGAGGTGTACAACGTCGTCGTGCAAGGGCTTTGGAGCCGGTCTCCCACGGACATCAGATGGGAGTTGAAGACATTGGTGCGCTTTGCCACATGGAAGGGCTTTGTGCTAGGGTGTCGGCGTCGTCGATACGAGTGTGTGCTGCTTGTGCAACCGTGCTCAGTACAAGCAGCTGAGGAAGCTCGTGCAACAGCCGTTGTTGTGGGAGGTGCTAGCAGCTCGGGCGGGCCGCATGTTGGCGGACATGATGAAGTTGCTCGTCATGAAGCCGATGCGGTACATGAAGGAGAGTTACATCCATCAAGCCATAGAGAGCCAACTGGGCAAGCCGATGAAGGAGAGTATAATGAGTACATTGTGCAGCAGATGGACTCTGATGACGAGAGGGCATGGGATGAAGAGAAAGCTGTAGAGGACGACGACGAGGACAGTTCCGATGAGGATGAAGTTCCCATCCCCCAGGAATGGAACCGGTTTAATGCGGAGGGTCTTTCCGCACATGATGAGCATGAATCACAATGGGAGTACCATGAGACAGGTTCGGTTGCATGCTATGTTTGCTGACAAGGAAGCGCTGCAGGATGCCATCAAGCTTTGGGCCCTTTCAATGCAGCGGACATTTCGCGTCGTCAAATCAAGCCAGGAGCAGTACACTGTGACGTGCGAGCAGACTGGTTGCCCTTGGCGGGTGCACGCCCGTAAACCTAAGTGTGAGACTCATTGGATTGTGTCCAAGGTTGAGCCGCACTCCTGCATTCTAAACACTGTCTTGTCCAGACATCGTAACCTGACGTCTGGATTTATAGCCAATGTCATGTATGGGGAGATAGTGCAGAAGAAGGACATGGCAGCCACGCATATTGTGGTAGCTATTGAGAATAAATTCAAGTATAAGATTAGCTACGCGAAGGCGTGGCGGGCCAAGCAGAAGGCGTTGGAAAAACGTTTTGGCACTTTCGAGGCGGCGTACGACAACCTTCCTCGTATGCTTAATGTCCTGCAGGAAAGGAACCCGGGCACGTACATCGCCCTCCACGAGAAGCCGTCCATAAGTCCGCCAGGGTATGCGGTGTTGCAGAGAGCAATGTTTGCATTTGGTGCTAGCATCGAAGCATTCAGGCATATGCTGCCAGTGATCTCAATTGACGGGACCTTCTTGACAGGCAAATACAAGGGGCAGATCCTGACGGCCATAGGCGTTGACGGTAACAATCAAATATTGCCGCTGGCCATTACATTTGTGGAGAGTGAGAATTACGAGAGCTGGCTGTGGTTTCTCAGACATGTGAGGGCTGGAGTTGTAGCCACTCGGCCTGGTGTGTGCGTAATCCATGATCGCCACGCCGGTATTATCAAGGCAATAAGAAAACTTCAAGAAGACCCCGAGGAGCCCTTTCCTTGGCCGGACATGAGGAACCGGTGGTGCAGTCGTCACTTAGCGGCAAACTTTTTCAAGCAATTCCCTAAACAATCTTTGATGAAGCTATTCAAGAGGCTGGCTAGGCAGAACCAACAGAGGAAATTTGATGCTTTGTGGAGGTTGTTGGATGAGCACACTAGGAAGAACGTCGAAGAGAGGAGCAAGGAGTCGGTCACTCCTGGGGCGGCACAACCACAATGCTTGCCGCCAATCGATGCGCCTAACCCAAGTGGTCCAAGAAGAAGGAGCTCACGAAACATCAGGTGCTTCGCGCAGTGGATCGAGGGGGAACCGTTGGACAAGTGGTCACTGTTGCACGACACGGATGGCGCAAGGTACGGAATAATGACAACTAACCTTGCCGAGGTGTACAATTAGGTTCTAAGGGGTCTCCGTTCTCAGCCCCTTGTCGCCATCGTGGAAGGTGTTCTTCACAGCACAATCCGGTACTTCAGGGAGAGGCACGCGAGTGCCGCACTTCATGCGGCCAATCCCGGAGCATTGTATTCGGCAAAAATTACTGCTTACATGGAGATGAAGGCACAAAAGGGTCAGTTGCACACAGTGCAGGTCATGGGCAACAGGGAGCATCGTTTTGAGGTGATACTCCGTGATAGAGCCGGATTTGGGACGGCTCGTTTACTTGTTACCCACGAGGTATGTCTTGCAGATCATGGAAATGAACCTAGCTGCACGTGCAACAAGCTTAAGTTGTTACACAAACCATGCTCTCATGTCCTCGCTGCATGCGGGATCGTGGGTATGGATCCTTCGAACTTCATGTCCGAGTTCTTCTTTAAGGGGAGGGTACTGCAGGCTTGGTGTGGGGAGTTCCGAGGGTTCAGGGTGGTGGGAAACTTCGCCACTTTGGACATTGCATCGAGGACCTGGGTTCCGGATGTTAACATGTTGAAGGGTGGGAAGGGTCGGCGACAGAGCCGACGTATTAGGAACGACATGGATGAATCACAAGCAGGAACACCGGGTGCACGTTGTGGTCGATGCGGTCAGGAGGGGCACACAGCTAGACGATGCATGTCCTGATCAGTAGTTACATGACTTTTCTGTAATGTACTTGGTTATGTACTTATTTAGTACATGTATTTGCTGTTTGTTAAAATGAGATACTTTTGTGGCTCGTGCACAAGACAATCTATTCATGACATGCTTAACAACATTGCGCATTATTTCGATCGACCCTCGTACATACTACGGTACAACCATACACATCGTTGCTTATATGCCAAATGAGCCTCGTGGCACCCACATGGAGAACTGCTGAGGTGGACGCCTCGGACGGGGCTGGCCATCGTGGTAGTGGCACGCACATATGCAACTTGGGTTTGCACAGCAACATGTCGGATCGTACGAGCTTCCTATGTTGACAACCTCCTCGTTTCCCCTCTCGCGTTGCATCTGTTGGCGGAGCTCATTGTTCTCCTCATTGAGAGTCTCCATTCGGTACTCTAAGTCCATTATTCGGTCCCATAAAGTACCCACATAACGGTCAATATACCGTTCATGAGGAGGGTCGATCCAGCGGGAGAAGTCGCATTTCGCCATCTGCGAAAAAGGACAGTAAACATGGAGGGTCCATAAGCAATAAAAAAAATGTACTATTAGTAGTTTGTACCCCGGAGCGTGGGCATCGGAAGAAACGACGTCCGCCATCGTTCGGCCCTTCCAGGACTTGCACGACCACGTATTCATTGTGTCTGCATTTCGGCCACGCTGGTTGCGCACGCCGGCTTGGTACCAAGCGGTACTGTGGACCGAACATCTCCCTCCTTTCCAAGGGAAGGTCTTCCTTCGGTGACCCATATCCGACTGGCCCCTCATCTTCCGCCATGGTATGTTCCACCACGAAATAGAAGGTGCTTCTTTGTTCGATTTACAGGGTTTTCTGGCTACAACTTCATGGGACCTCAACCGTGCTATTTATATCGAATGGCGGGACAAAAGAGGGCTGCTTTGCCCAGAGACATGACAAAAGCGCTCAGCTTTACTCGGTGAGATGACAACACATGCCAGCTTTACGCAGTGATATGACAAAACGGGGCAGCTTTGCTCAGTCAGATGACAACACATGCCAGCTAAACTGCCTACATAAAGACTACGATCTGAAAAGCCTTCATAGGAACATTTATTGCTACTCTGAAAAGCCTACATAGGAACATTTATTGCTACTCTGAAAAGCCTTCATAGGAACATTTATTGCTACTCTGAAAAGCCTACATAGGAACATTTATTGCTACTCTGAAAAGCCTACATAGGAACATTTATTGCTACTCTGAAAAGCCTACATAGGAACATTTATTGCTACTCTGAAAAGCCTACATAGGGACATTTCCATGGAATATGCCCACTGCACCAGATAACCTGCCTACATAAAGCCCTCCTATGTCTTCCATACCACATCTCCTCCTCAAGCCTTCACAATACTACTACACAACACAATACTACTACACAACAATGTCTTCCTGGAGGTCCGACCCGTTTGGAGTGCCGGAATGGCATGAGCGCCCGAAGTGCCATTGCGGCTTTAGGACGATGTTGGGAGTCTGGACGGATCGAGTACAACGAGCCAAATACGGCCGTAGGTTCTTCAAGTGTCCAAACCTGGATGACGACTTCGTGGTAACGACAACAACTAAATCATTTGTTTCTCGTTATCGTTTTTCAACTTGATCCATGACATCTACCACGCCACACATAGGCTTGCACGTTCATCGAATGGGTGGATCGGGTGCCGCCGGCATGGCCACAGAACCGGGCAGTGGAGGTGGAAAACAAAGGACAATATTTTGTCAAGATGACTCAGGCTCACGAGGTGGAACGACAGATGCGGCATGAGCAAGAGCGCCGCGTGAGGGTGGACCAAATCCGTCTGAAGGGCAAGGAGGATGACCTGCAAAGGAGGCGGGAGCAGCTAAGTCTGCGTGAAGCAGCCATCAAGCGTCAGGAGGAAGAGCTTCAAGCTCGTGAGGCAACTCTCAAGACCAAGAGTGACCGGAACAAGGATGCAGCGGAGCCATCTTCAAGGCGCGATAACAAGGCGAAACAACCACGCTACACCCAGTAGACCAAATGTAATAGACCTAGCAAGTTTTATTCCCTAAGGCAGTACTGTCGGAGTTGCTCTTAGTCGCATATCATGCTATATGTTATGCATGTAATAACAATGTACGCGGCATGTTACTCCCAACTGTATTACGAAGTTTATTTCTATTGACATAAGCTTATTATCTAGCATGTTCGCATTCAATGATTCAGATAGCAAGTCATACCGGTTCTCTCCGTAAACTCTTTCTCAGCAACATCAAAATATCACTTACCACTCTATGTATCTATCGTTCTATGGTCAATCATTCTTCAAAAAAATATTGGAATTTTTTTTATGCATCTACAACATACAGTGCACATAAACTTTTATTACAACTATACCAGATTTTTTCTCTGTTTCAAACTACAAAATTGCCAAAACTCTACAAATTTCAGGGGGACTGAATGAAGTAGCCTACCGATTGGGCGACTGCATTACAAGTCGCCCAGCCATTGGGCGACTTCGTTAAATAGCCCAGTGAGAAAGCGACTCCCTGATGTCGCTTTCCCGTGAAGCGACATAGCTTCTTGTCGCTTTTCGGGTGGGCGAAATTCTTGAGTCGCTTCCCCATTGGGCGACTCGAGGCTATTTTTGTAAAAAATGAAACCGCGGGTATATTTCTGTATTTCTGAATAAAAAAAAGGTTATCCGTACAAAAATTTCTCCCATCGGCGCCACAATAATTCCGGTGAGGAAGTCCCATCGGGTGGCCCCTACTCAAGACTATAAACCCCCCCTCTGAGCACCCTCTAACCCTTGCACCACCCCTCCCCACTCCCAATTCGCACTCCCTAGCACTCCGTCAACATGCGCCCACTGCTTCGGCCCTCGACGCAACTCTGGCAAAGAATCAGTGTTGCTTTGGCCACCCCTAAGCCTCGCCTTCACCACCTCCAACTTCAAGATGCCTCTACGAATCCCCTTCCCCCATCTGTCATTGAAGATGATCACTGGAACCACGACTTTGTTGGAGTCTCGAGCCACACCACTACTTTCCCTCATCGCTGGTCGCCTTCATCCACGGTCGTGCACTGAACTATGGTAAAATTGACTCTCCTCACCTCCCTCTTGCTTTTGTGACTATTGCCATCCTCTGCCGTGGAACACACCATCGGAAAACCTCGCCACCACTCAAACGACCAAGCCACATCAGCGCACGGTTTGACATGGCAACTGCATGGCAGCCACATGGCACCACGCGTGGCGTCTATGCACAGCCACCCTGTCTGCACCCACGCCACGCGACAATACACCTGGTCCACTATGGATAAGGCATCATCCGTGGATCCAGTCTATAGACCCAGGCCCACATGTCAGTCTCTATACCTATTTTCCTTTAAGAGAATAATTTGGCTAAAATTCAAAAAACCTTGTTGCCGTCATCATGACGCATTAATCCTGGTTTTCCTTTAGGAAAATAATTAAGCCAAAAGCCAAAATACATGCTGACATCGTAAATGCCATTTTCTTTAGAAAAATAAATCTAGAAATTCTCTTTAATCATTTCTTTCTCATTTTCTTAGTTTTAAAACTACCAAGGGCTCGTTCTCTTCATCCTTGCTCCAAATGAACCCATTATTTTTCTACATTAATCTAAAATCTTAATATACCCATTTCTGCCATCCTTTTGAATTTTATTTTGTTTGGTTATTTTCACATGTGGGCTGCGATGTTTTTTAGGGGTACTACTTCCATGACTTTCACCAATCCGCAGAACAAGGCAAGTTACACACCTTTACTTTGTTGATCCCAATTTACAAACAAAATTATGTTATTTTAAATTATTCTGCATCCTTATATTTATTCAATATATTTCAATTCTAGTTTTAAATTATTAATTAATACCTACTTGTTATGACCACATTTGACATTGAACACTTAATGCGTTGTCACCCTAGAATAAAATTCTAGTTAGTACACTAGTATTGGCCGAAACTTTGCAGCAATGCTTAGTCTTGCTTGGAGATTGTTGTAGGGGTGGCCCCCACCTAAGCCCATTCAGCCTGTTAGAGGGTTGTAAAGCTCATAATGGAACATGTGTAATGACATAGATACCCCTGTGAAGGGCACTTGAATGTAAGGGTGGGATTGTAAAATACACTTCATGGACATATTTAAACATGCCCTGGACGTAGGCAAGGGGCAAGCATTGTCCATCCATCTCATCCATCCCACTACTCTCCTACTCTACTGTTTAGCCAGTAGCCACAAAAAAATACAAAAAAACTTGAAATTTGAGAAGTGATGGCACAAAAAAACTTCATCGACAACAAGGAAGACGAGGAGCACGGCAGCAGCGCTCGCAAACGCCAGGGCCTCGGTCGGCGTGCCACCAACGTCTACGTCAGCTACGTGGGTGGCAACGCTGATGTTGCAAGCGCCGACGTCGACATCTGTGGCGCGGCGGCTGACCCCACCGCTGGTGTAGTGGTGGGCCTCGGTAGCGACGCTCGGGTCGGCGGGAGCACTGATGCCCATGCCCATGCTGGCATGGCTAGCAATCCGGCGCCCAGTGTGGGAGCGACAGGTGTTGCGGGAGCAACAGGTGGCCTCGGCGGCTGCACCGGTTTTGTCACCGACCTAGGGGCCCATCACACAACGCGCTGAACAGCTCCGGGGGATAGGCCGTAGTCGCCACCAACCCGGTGGTACGTAACGGCGCCCAGGCTGGTGCAGCCACTTCAACGGTGGAAAATGCCCTGCTGGCGACCCTCGGCACGTTGCAGCACGAGCTGGCGGATCTCCGAGGAGTCGTGTAGGAAATGCAAGAGGCTTGGAGCCAGCAGGAGGAACGGAGCCAACAAACCCTGCCGGCAGCGGCGACGGAACCTACACCAAATCAGGCGGACAGTCGCGACGCTCCCACCTCTGGTCGTGTCGTGCTTCGACGTGTGGATCCGAAGTCCCCCCTCTCCGCCAACTTGCAGCAGTCAGCGTGGCCAGAGGACTTCAAGTTCCCCCCCATTGAGCCGTACAAGGGTGACACGGACCCTAGAGAGTTCGTTCGCGTGTACAAAACCGCCATCGAGGCCGCTGGCGGGGACGACTCCACCAAGGTGAAGGGGCTGCCACTTGCGTTGCAGGGAGTAGCGCTCTCTTGGTTCTTTACCACAGAGCCAAACTCTATCTATGCGTGGGAACAGATCTGGGACTGCCTGTACAACAATTTCCAAGGAAACTAAATCGAGCGTGTCGACGCAGATCAAGTAGAAGCCCTTGGAAAAGCTTTGAGAGTACTTCAAGCATTTTGCCAAGGTTCACTGCCAGGTCAAGGATGTCAATGAGACCACTATCATCAATGCAACGATCCAAGGCCTTCGCCCGGGGCTGCTAGCCGAATACAACGTGCGCAAGCTGATAAACACGGTGGCCAAGCTCTTCGACAAGATGGAGGAGTACGCGAGGGCCAAAGAGGACGCGCAGTGACGCAGAGGTGACAACTCCGACACCAACCAGGCGAAGGACTCACCGAAGGATACCTCCAAGCGCAAGCAAGACTCCTCAAAGGACACCTCCGGTGCAAGCCAGACTTGAAGGACACCAAACGCAAACATGATTCATCGAAGGACAAGCCAAACCGCAAGCAGCGTAGGTCTCAGAAGGCCCAGCGTCTTTGACATCGAGGGTGGCTTTGACGATAGCGCTCTCGTTGGCCGAGGACAGGGTCGCAGAGGTTGGGGACACGAGTGGGGCTGGGACCGAGACGATGGAGCCCGCGGCGAAGGAGACCACCAGCAGTACAACCTCTGGTGCGAAGTACATGGCCACGGCGACCATCTCACGTGGGTATGCCCCACCATTGCGATGCTTTGCCAAAGTGTCGCCAGGGACAGGGCCCTGGATGTGGGGACACCAACGGTGGCCCACATGCAGCAGCCCCAAAAGGGCCCCTGTGAATACAAGCCCTGGAGGGAGCCCTGTGCCGAGTCGTAAATGTCATATCCGGGGGCTCCTCCTTGGAATTCTCGTCCACACGACAGCAGAAAGCCTATGCACATCGGTTGCACCACATGGCGACGTACCCGGCACAAGTGCCACCAACCTGAGTGCAACACGACATCACCTTCACCATTGCCGACGCAGAGGGTGTCGACTTCCCTCACCAGGATCCCCTGGTCATCCAGGCCACCATCGCAGGCTGCGATGTTTAGCGCGTCCTGGTTGACAGAGGCAGCTTCACTGATATTCTATTTACGGCAGCCTTCGACCAGATGGGATTCCCCCAGAGCCTGTTAGGCCCCCCGAGAGTTCCACTTCAGGGCTTCGGAGGTCAGCCGTTGAAGGCATTGGGTCAGATACAGTTGCAAGTGCCCTTTGGGCAAGGTGACAACCTGAGGAGTGAGGACGTCACCTTCGACGTCATCGAACTCCCATACCCATATAACGCCATCTTGGGACGCCCGACCCACAATTCCTTTGGAGCGATCCTGCACCATGGTTTTCTGTGCATGAAGCTCTTGGGCCCTCAAGGCATCATCGTCGTGTTCGGTGGCCAAGACCTCACCCGACAGATAGAGCTTGGTATTCGACGCCCGCATCGGAAGGTGCATGTGCTCACGGACACTCCCGGGGCAGGCGCGCCCTCTGCCCTAGGATGGACGCCCAAGCCTCGGCCGGATGGCGTAGTCAAGCGAGTCCCCATGCACATTGAAGACCACCAGGTGTCCATCGGCGAGGGCCTTCTCCCAGAGGTTGAGCATGATCTGCTCCGGGTACTCTGGGACAATGTGGACGTCTTCGCATGGTCCTTGACCGACGTAAAGGGTTCGTGTGGACAATGTAGGGTTCACGTGGACAATGCAGCCTACATTGACGACGTAGTCATGAAGACCAGACAACTTGCCTCCCATGGTCAAGACCATCAAGAGACCTTCGACAACCTCAGACGAGCGGGCATCAAGCTCAACCCAGACATGTGCGTCTTTGACGTGCAAGCTGGGAAGCTTCTGGGTTTCCTGGTGTCCGGGATCCTCTCTATGGAGCCACCCAAGACAACAAGGGAGGTCTAGAGGCTCATCGGACGCATGGCCGCGTTGAGTCGCTTCCTATCCAGGGCAGCCGAGCGAGGCCTGCCATTTTTCAAGACCCTTCGTGGCTGTGATGGGTTCCATTGGGATGAAGACTGTGCGAAGGATTTCGACAAACTCAAGAAGCACCTCGCAAGCCTTCCCACTTTAGTCGCCCCTGCACTAGAGGCTCCTCTCCTACTGTACCTCGTTGCCACCGCAACAGCAGTCAGCGCAGTCCTCGTCCTTGAGGAATACGCCCTTCAGCGGCCCATGTACTTTGTCTCCGAAGCCCTTAAGGGCTCCAAGACGTGGTACACTGAACTCGAGAAGCTAGCCTACGCATTGGTCATGGCCTTGAGGAATCTTTGGCACTACTTCCTCGCTCACCCTATCGCTATGCCATCCTCATTTCCCCTGCCGGAGATGCTACATAACAAGGAGTCCACAGGGCGCATCGGCAAGTGGGAGGTCGAGCTTGCACCATTCTCCTTGACGTACGCTTCGTGCACGGCAATAAAGTCTCAGGTCCTCGCGGACTTTCTCGCCGAGTGGACTCCCCCAGCTCAGCCGCACGCGCAGCAGCCAGCAGACCCAGTGTGGACCCTCAATACCGACGGGGCCTACGGCGCTCCTGGTGCCGGGGTAGGCACAGTGGTCACTACACCGAAGGGACATTGTTTGCTGTACTCAGCACATCTCGGGTTCCCGGCGATGAATAACACAGCTGAGTACGAAGCACTACTCTTCGACCTCGCAAAACTCAAAGCCTTTGGCGCACGAAGGGTCCTTGTTCGCACCGACTCCCGTCTGATCGCGGGCCATGTGGACAAATCCTACTAGGCCAAGGACCCCAATTTGGCCAAGTATCTAGCCACGATAAGGGTGAAGGAACGCCATTTCTTGGGCATCACGGTAAAGGCCATTCCACGAGCGGACAATGAGCAGGCCGACGCCCTCGCCAAGGCCACCAACAAGCAGATTCCCCTCCCCAAGGGGGCATTCTACGAGGTCCAGCCCACGGCAGCCATCGAGCAAGACAAACATGATGCTGCCCTCGTCCATCAAATTGCCCAGCAGAGCGAGTGGCGAGAGCCAATCTATGGCTTGTTACAGGGCATAGCCGAGCCAAATGACCTCCTCGAGCTGCAATGTTTACAGCACCGCACTAGGTCTTTCCAGGTGCTGGACAACGTCCTCTACAAATGGGGAGTCTGTGCCCTACTCTTGCGATGCCTTTCACGTAATGAGGGAAAGTGCCTCCTTGCCGAGATTCATGCAGGCTTTGCGACTCGCATATCACGCCGAGATCCCTCGTTGGCAAAGCATTCAGGCAGGGCTTCTACTGGCCAACAGCCATCGCGGAAGTGCAATATCTTGTGCGTCGGTGTCAAGGATGCCAGTGGATGGGACGGGTCATCCACAGACCCCCAGCAACTTGCAGCCCATCCCACCGGTATGGCCGTTGGCGTGCTGGGGCATTGACGTCGTTGGACCACTTCCGCGTGCCCTAGGGGATCTTCGATTCATTGTAGTCACCTTGGAATACTTCTCCAGGTGGCCCAAAGCGGTGGCATTGGCTAAGGTAACCTCCGCAGCCATGCAGCGGTTCCTCTGGTAGAACGTCATTTGCCACTTCAGAGTCCCCAGGGAGGTCTCCATCGACAACAGCCTGTAGTTTGACTCCGTGCTATTTAGGGCGTTCTGCAACTGCATGGGCATCACACTTCGATATGCCTCGGTTGGGCACCCGCAGTCCAATGGAGCGGTCGAGTGGGCAAACGGCGCCATCTCTACTGGAGTCAAGAAGCGCCTCGTCGGGCTGCCGAAGGGCAAGTGGCCGAATGAACTTCATAGTGTGCTCTAGTCCCTCCGCATGATGGTAACACGTTTGACAAGGTTCACGACATTCAAGCTCCTCTTCGGCGACAAGGCAGTCACACCAGAAGAAATCAAGGTCGGTTCGAGGAGGGTCCTTGCCCAGGCCCCGGTGGAAGAATGCGCATTGTCCCTCAATCTTCTTGGCGGTGATCGGGTTAGCGCCACCCAGCATGTCGCGAAGTATGCACGCCAGGTAGCCCGTGCGCACGACAGCACCATGTACTCACGAGTGTTCCAGCCGGGAGAGCTCGTCCTCAAAATAGTGCTACACGCGGCGACGATGGGCAAGTTGGAATCCAAATGGGAGGGCCCATACATGGTCACAATAGCTTTGCAACACGGAGCGTATCGCCTCACAACTTTGGAGGGGCGAATTCTTCGTCATACGTGGAATGCGAACCGGCTGTGACGATACTACGCATGAAGCCGAAGGGATGCTCACAACGCTGCTAACGCTCTACCCTTTGTAATAGCTCACCCGCGCAAATGGGTAATCAATAAAGGGCACTTTTTGCAAAAGTGTCTCATTCTGCATAAGAAACTTGGAGGTTAGCCTCCGCATGCACTCTTCGGAGTATAAATAAGACACATAGGGGTGAGCCTCCGCGTGCACTTTTCAGAGTATAAATAAGACACGCGGGGCTGAGCCTCCGTGTGCACTCTTCGGAATATAAATAAGACACGCGGAGGTGAGCCTCCGCATGCACTCTTCGGAGTATATAAGACACGCGGGGGTTAGCCTCCGTGTGCACTCTTTGGAGTATAAATAAGACACATGGGGGTTAGCCTCCACGTGCACGCTGCGGAGTATAAATAAGACACGCAGGGGTGAGCCTCCGCGTGCACTCTTCGGAGTATAAATAAGACACGTGGGGGTGAGCCTCCTCGTGCACTCTTCAGAGTATAAATAATACACGCGAGGGCGAGCCTCCGTGTGCACTCTTCAGAGTATACATAAGACACGCGGGGGTAAGCCTCCGCGTGCACTCTTTGGAGCATAAATAAGACATGTGGGGGTGAGCCTCTGCATGCACTCTTTGGAGCATAAATAAGACACACAGATGTGAGCCTCCGCGTGCACCCTTTGGAGTATAAATAAGACACGCGGAGGTAAGCCTCCACGTGCACTCTGCGGAGTATAAAGCACCGGGAACTTTGTCATCCCGGACAACTCTACAGAGTATAAAAATCGTGCGACGGCTTTGAGCCTTCACGTACTCTGTGGAGTATAAAGCGCCGGGAACTTTGTCATCCCGAGCAACTCTATGGAGTATAAAAAACCGTGCGATGGCTTCGAGCCTCTGCGTACTCTGTGGAGTATAAAGCGCCAGGAACTTTGTCATCCTGGGCAACTCTATGGAGTATAAAAAATCCGCTGGTGGAAGGCTCGTGTGGAGCGACGGATGGCATGTACGGTGTCAGACATAACCTCGCCCCCCGTGGGGCAGCTCCAGCTGGGGGTGACTAGTTCACCAACATGCAGGCATCCCTGGTGGTGGAGGAGGGCGAGGATGATGCGCATCATTACCATTGAACAATGGTTGCCGAAGGAGCGCGCTACGCTTAGCACAAAGGCTGACGCCTCTCCGATCCGTTGGAGAGTGCTTGACAAGTCTTCAGAGCTGAAGGTGCGGGGTGGTACGGTGATGGAGAGGTCGGAGAGGGTGCTCTCCAAAGCTTCCATTGAGTTTCACACAGCCACCAAGGCATCGCCTAGTGCCTCATCCCTCTCCCTGAGAGTCGTAGTCAACCGGGCCTTCTCCTCCTCCAGTGCGAAAATTTGCTAAAGTAGCCCATCACGCTTTTCGGAGGCCAGCCACTGCATCTGCTCTACGAGCGCCTGAGTGTCAGCAATCGCCTTCGCACCCTCCGTTTCGAGGAACTGGATGCACTCATCCTTGGCTGCATTGGCCTCTTCGGCGGCGCGGAGTCGGCCTCCAGCACACCTCGCTCAAGAGCCCAGGCCGCCTACAGAGAGCGAGCGAGGACAAGAGCCTGCACAACTCAGTTGTTAGTAAAGTTCCATAACCACAAACGTAATTCAAGAGTGTGAGCACTTACCCTCATCTCTGCTGTGGCTTCCAGCGCACCTTCTAGGAGCTCTGGGCCACATGATGATAGCGCCCGCCGGTCCAATCCAGCGTCCGCACAGTCGGTGGCCCATTGTAGAGCTCGCAGCGTCTCCGGTTGAGGGATGAAGTCGGACACGGTCAGGTGCCGAGTCTCCACGCCGGTGACTTTCACGGCAGTAGGGGTCGAGGTCACATCCAGGGCGGGTACACCGGACACTTCACGGCCACTCCCGCTGCTGGAACCTTGTCCGCATTCCGGAGATCCTGTCCCAGCTGATATCGATGATGGTATCAGAGACATATCGAAGAGAGCTTCGTGAAGTTGTGGGGAGAGAATGAGTTGCACCTACCTTTGTTGCGAAGCGGTGAAGATCGTCGAGTTGACTGGCCCGCCTCTGAACGAACCGCGGGGGCACCACCCATATCTTGTGTGGCCGAGTTTGCTCCGGGCCCAGTGGCTTCCGCTTCGGAGTCTGACTCCGACATAGCTCCCACCGCCAGTTTGAAGCGCTCCACCAGTCCCGCAGGCAAACTTGTCCGAGTGCGCTTCACGCTCGGTGCCTTCGAGGACGCCTCGTCGACCTCCACAGTCGGCGTAGGCGTTGACGCTTCACCTTCCAAGGCATCCGTGGTGGGCCCCAGGTGTTCATGCCCTTTGTAGCCCGGGTCACTCACAGGCTCCTTGTCGGCAAGGGCGTTGCGAGTGACCTCCGCCTCGAAATCGGAGTTGGCATACTCTGCCAAGTCGGAGCAAGTGATTGTCGTGGCCTTGCCTCCGGCAGCTTCTTCAGGAGGGGCAGCCGTCGAGCAGGATCAGGCGGCGGCCAACCGGGCCCTTCGTCGAGGGAGAGAGGCCACCCCCTTGTCGTTACCATCTCGAGGGTGAGCCCGGTCAGCGGTCAGCATGGTGTGCTCTGGCACAGGGATACCTAGAGCTTTGCATACGTAGTTTACCCACCCTAGGTTTGCCGTCACAGCCTCTCGAAGATTGTGTTCCTTGGCCATGTACAGCCCAAGAAACACCGTCGACGCACGCTCCGTGTCCTCAAGGAGGAGTTTTGCCAATAAAAAGAGTTAGAATTTGCAGCGATTATTTTCTGCGCAATATGTGGAATCGAGAGCTTACGCGGATTGGAGGGCTTCGGCAGCAAAGCCACTGACAGTCGAATCCTCCAAGCTGTACATCAGGTACTCCTCCACGAGGTCCTGCGTGTTGAAGCGAAGAGCAATCCCGACAAGTCTCTGCGCTCGATGTTCATTGTCGTGATCCAGGGGCATCGAGGGCAACGTGTTGAACTCCATTGGCCAACCTGTCCACCGAAGGTTGCTGCCGCTCTTCACGTGGTGGTAGAACCAACGCCACATCCAGTTTGACTCCTATTTGGCTCAAGTCAAATTCACAGGGAAGATCTTCGTGCATGGCGATCGCAGCACGAAGTTGACGCTGCCGAAGTTTGAGTATCCCCCGTCCAACTTCTTCGGCTGGCATCACGTGACGTGGAAGAATGCAAACAGAGAGGCACTAGGCCATGCCCCCTCTGTCCGCGACGCACAGCAGTACACTACCAGGCGCACTAGCGCTTTCAGAGTCAGCTGCACCAGCTCCAGCCCGTACGTCCGGAGAACATCGCCAACGAGCATGGCCGACGGGAACCAAAGTCCAGCTTCCATGTACGCGACAAAAACAACCGCCTCCGACTCCGTGGGGTGCAGCTCCGTCTCGTCGCCTAGGGGCAGACAAATCGCGCTGTGGTCTGATAGCTTCCCCTCGTGCAGAGGAGACCAGACTGGATGGTCTTCTCCATCATGAGGCTCTGCCCTAACACATTTGAGTAGACGTCGTTCAACTTCTTCTCCGCGCTCCAGCGCTTGTTGGCCAGTGAAGGGTCATGCCCCACCAGAGCATAGTCCATCTCCATTGTCGACGAATTGCGTTGGTGGGAGGAGGCACTGTGGCTTGACGAGGCGCCGCCGCTGGGCCAGCGAGAGCGGTCATCACATTGGGCCATTTTCGACGCACTTCTTCTCAAATGGCACAGCGAAAGGCGGGGATGCGGTGGCGAACGATGGCGAGAACGGTGATGCGGAAGTAGTGTGCATGGAAGCAAGGAGCAAAAAGCAATCTTGTGGCAGCTAGTGAGCGGGGAGGGACAATGGTACGATGGCGACAGTGCTTATAATGCCTCCTCGCCTCCCCCACGATCTGGAAGCTCAACCGACGGAAGCCGAAGCCGCACGACCGCCCAATAGCGCGCGCACACGTGTCCCACAACCTCGAGAACCGACACACAACCACGGTCAAGCTGCCATATGACATCTGTTGGACCGAAATGGCGACAGAGGGGGGGGGGATGAATGTCGATCAATTAAAATCTTGCCCCCAAGAGATTTTCCTCTCCAAATAGCTACGACAAGCTATGAAGAGGAAAGCTCACACTCTCTGGAAAACTAGCAAAGACACAGAAGAGAGGAGAAGCACAGAAGAAACAACCCAAAAGAAACAACAGCAGAAAAGAGGAGTTTCAAGGGCTGAACAGGGGGTGGCCAGTCAGATCGGTGAGACAAGGCCGGTCAGACCGCCAGCTCAGGGCCGATCTGACCGCCAACTCTCCACCGGTCAGACCGCCCGGGCAATGCCGGTCTGACCGCCATATTACTACCGGTCTGACAGGTCCTCCCCCTGTTCAGCCCTTGAAACTCCTCTTTTCTGCTGTTGTTTCTTTTGGGTTGTTTCTTCTGTGCTTCTCCTCTCTTCTGTGTCTTTGCTAGTTTTCCAGAGAGTGTGAGCTTTCCTCTTCATAGCTTGTCGTAGCTATTTGGAGAGGAAAATCTCTTGGGGGCAAGATTTTAATTGATCGACATTCACACCCCCCTCTGTCGCCATTTCGGTCCAACATTTGGTATCAGAGCCGATTAGCTCTTCTTCATAGATCTTAACCGGTCTCTAGAGCCATGGCGATAGACAAGTACTCGACCAAGCCTCCCGTCTTTGATGGCATCGATTACCCCTTCTGGAAGAGCCGAATGGAGACATACATCCAGGCTCAGGGGTATGCCATCTGGCGTAAGGTCAAGGTCCGGTTTGTTGTTCCTGCCGATGAGAACATCAACGCCGGGAATATGGCTGATGTTGAGGCAAATGCTAAGGCAAGGAACATCATAATCCAGGGCCTGAGTCGTAGCGAGTTTGACCGCATATCTCATCTTTCGTCCGCCTTCGATGTTTGGGAGACCCTCGATGCTTACCATGAAGGCACCACCCAAATAAAGACGGTGCGATAAGACCAGTTCAAGCGAGATTACAACAAGTTTGAAATGCTCGCTGGCGAGTCCCTAGATGAGTGTTTTGCGCGTTTTCACAAGATTCTGAGCAACCTCCGAGCGGTCGGTCTCACATACCCCGACTCGGATAACGCTCGACAGATGCTCGCTGCACTCGACCTTCGTGTTTGGGAGATGAAGGTGACTACCATCAAGGACACCACGAACCTCTCGACTTTGACTCTTGATGTGCTGTACTCGCGCCTCAAGACTCACGAGATTGACATTGTCTCTCGCAAGTCGAACTCACAGTTGATGCCCCTAGTCACCGATCCCAGTTCGGCTTCTGGTCTTTCTTCTGATTCGCTGTGTGGATTCTCCCTTGCTGCTCTCTGTGACATAACTGATGATTAGTTAGAGCAGCTTGCGGATGAGTAGTTAGCCCTCCTAGCTCGGAGATTCTCCCATGCTTACAAGAGGAGGAGGGACGGAAAGAGAGGAGGACCCGTGATCTGCTTCGAGTGTGGTGGCCCCAACCACATTCGAGCGAACTGCCCCAAGCTGGGGAAGGGCAAAGGTGACTACGGCGGTTCAGGCAAGAACGACTACATCGATAGAACCGCAACAAGAAGCCCTCAGCTCATGCCCAAGGCAAGAAGATGTTCCGCGACCATGGCAAAGCCAAGAAGCTCTTCCACCACGTCCTCACCGCCTTCGACGACCTCGATCTCAGCGAGGTGAAGGGGTGGAGCGACGACGATGGGACGGATGAGCAAGACCCCAAGGGCGGCGACGACTTCTCCGGCATGTGCTTCATGGCCCTTGAGGGCGAGCTGAGCGACAGCGAGCTATACTCCGACTCCGACGAGGTATCCCCCACCTACGACCAGCTCAATCATGATTTTCTTAAGTTAGGTGGATTTCATGCTAGAGCTAGAGCTAGGGTTAGCGAGTTGGAGAAGTAAGTAGATAGTTTATCACGGGAGCTTACTTCACTTAGATCTACTCCCTCCCGTGATGACTGTGATACATGCTGTGCTCTGTTGGGTGACATGGAGAAATTAAGGACCTCGCATGATAGTCTGTCCTCCGAGCTTGACATGATTAAGGTGGAGAACATTAGTCTTCTTGCTGAGCTTGAGATGAGTAGGGTAGTTCCTTCGTCATCTACTACTGTTGAGACTATTGCTTGCACCTCATGTGAGGATAAGGATAATGCTTTTAGAGGTCTTTATACCATGCTCGTGGATCTGCCCGAGTCTTGTGAAAACTGCAATAATTTGAAATTGAACTTAAAAAGGGTAGATCATAAAATTGCTGAGTTGCATGCTTCTTTACTTGAGCCTGTTGTTTCTTGCACCAACTGTCCAAAATTGACACTTGAGCTTGAGTCCGTTTCTAAGCAATTCCAAGAGATGGTTGATCATGACAACAAATTAGCTCAGTTTGCGACTAAGGATCCGGTTAGCTCACCATGCATTAGTTGTGATAAACTAAAACTTGAACGCATTGCTTTGAATGAACAATGTGTGAAGCTAACTAAGGATTTACTAGAGAAGCCATCAACTCATTGTGATGTGATTGCTGAGGTGGGGAAGGAACCCAAGGGTAAGGTGGAGACGCTTAGCGACGTGAACCAACCGGCTAGTAGTAGGACTGTCCCCTCAGAGTCGGCTGTGCGTGCACAAGCCATTCTTTCCTCTACTGTTGGTTCTTCTTCTACTCCCTTACCGTCTGCTGTCTCTTCTTCTCCCTGCTCTTCTTGCACCTCTCTCTTTCGGGAGTGTCAGTATCTTATGAACACTCTCGAGAGGTTTGTAGGAGGCAAGAAGAAGCTCAATCGTATCCTAGACCAATCTAAGATTTGCAGATTTAATCAGGGTCTAGGATACATTTCTATGAGGACATGAGGAAGCATCCACCTGTCGTGCTCAGACCCATAGCACCAGGTATGATCGAGACTGAGCCCAGGACCGAGAAAGTCCAATTTAAGTCAGCGGGCTTTGTCCAAGGGATTTCTGACAGCAAGGTGATTCCCCCTGCAGCTTCAGCCTCTCAGAAGGCGAAGCCTCACCGTGTTACTTCTACCTCTCAAAAGGTGAAGTATCATTGCACCTTCTGTCAGAAGGATGGGCATTTGATCGATCGATGCTTCAGGCGCGCCAAGATCGCGCATAGAGACCGTGTTCGTGATCTTAGGCGTATTCAGGGTCAGCCCCAGACCTTGAGTGCACCTAAGACCAACACGAGGTCTAGGCTTGCTTCTGTTGATGGGTTTGGGCAGCATCGAGGACTTGGTTTTTTTGAGTTTTCTGGTTTTTGTCCTCATGCTCCCTTTGGTCGTGACTTTCGCCGTCCTGAGGGTAGATCTCATTTTCCCCATTGAGATGGCTACCCGCGGCGTGATCAGCATGTTGTCGGTGCTCCGACTCGCTCCTCTGTAGCAGTCGGACCCAGCAACAGCTTTAGGTCTACACATAGACCGTCTGCTTCTTTGAGTGACAGAGAGCGTAGGGTAGATAGAGGTCAGTCATGTTTGACTACTTCATCTGCTCAACGTGTTACTCAGTATTGGGTGCCAAAATCACTCTTGATTTACCCTAGTACTGAGACTTTACTCTCTTGTTGACTCAGGCTCGCCGGGTAGGGAAGGGAAAGGTTTGGCTCGTAGACTCCGGGTGTTCATGACACATGACCGGAGACTCCCGTTGGTTTTCTTCCCTTGAGACAATCACCTTCGAAGACGCTTCATCTGGGCGCGTCATCGCCAAAGGTACAGTGCGCGTAAATGATTCCTTCATTTTGAAAGATGTTGCCTTGGTTAGTAAGCTGCAGTATGATTTGCTTTCAGTCTCTCAGCTTACCGATGACGGTTTCGAGGTGAGCTTTAAGAAAAACGCTTGCAAAATTCTTGATTCTTCGAGTAGTCTGGTTTGCGGGATTTCTCGTTTTGGGAGGATCTTTCGTGCTGATTTTTCTGAGTCTTCTGGTGATCCTCTCCGGTGTTTGGTTGCTTCTAAGTCCCATGACCTTTCTTTCTGGCATAGGAGACTTGGTCATATTGGATTCGACCATTTGACCCGAGTTAGCGGCCACGACCTCATTCGTGGTTTGCCGAAACTCAAGATGGTCAAAGATCTAGTTGGTGCTCCTTGCCGGCACGGCAAGATGGTTGCCACTTCCCATCCTCCGATCACAGTTACTATGACCGATGCACCAGGACAGCTGTTCCATATGGATACAGTTGGACCAGCTCGAGTGCAGTCAGCAGGAGGGAAGTGGTATGTCCTTATCGTGGTCGATGACTTCTCGAGGTACTCTTGGGTGTTTTTCTTAGCCTCGAAGGATGAGACATTTACATATTTCCGAGGTCTTTTCAATAGGCTTTCTGTTGAGCTTCCGGGTACCTTACGAGCAATCTGCAGTGATAATGGCATGGAGTTCAAGAATTCCTACTTTGAGAGGTTTTGCGATGAGACAGGTGTAGAGCACCAGTTCTCTTCCCCGCACGTCCCATAGCAGAATGGCGTCGTGGAGAGGAAGAACCGTACCTTGGTCGAGATGGCCAGGACGATGCTCGATGAGTACTCTACACCGCGGAAGTTTTGGGCTGAGGCTATACCCACCGCGTGCCATGTTTCGAACAGAGTTTTTCTTCGGGCACACTTACACCGCAGTTCTTATGAGTTGAGATATGGGCGAAAGCCCAGTTTATCTCATTTTCGTGTGTTTGGTTGCAAGTGCTTTATTCTGAAATCCGGGAACCTAGACAAGTTCGAGTCACGTTCGTGTGATGGGATCTTTCTAGGTTACTCGACTTCTTCGCGGGCGTATCGGGTTTGGAACTGCGAGTCTAGTAAAGTGGTAGAGACCTATGAAGTGACCTTTGACGAGGTCAGTCCGGGGACTAGGCCTGATATCTCAGGTTCTTTAGAGCAGTCCGAGCCCATCTTTGTGGATGATGAGGACGATGGAGATAAGGGTTGTCTACCCGATCCAGTCCCTCATCCACCCCTTGAGGTGCCTTCTTCCACTGCACCTCGAGGCGATCAGCCCATGCTTTCTGCTTCTTCTGGAGCTAGTGGCTCTGTTCCTACCTCGTCAGCTCATGAGGTAGATGCCACTTCTTCATCTCATCTAGGACCTCCTAGACATATCTAGAAAGACCATCCTTTCGAGCAGATTATTGGAGACCTCTTTGAGC
Organism: Dendrocalamus latiflorus; assembly: GCA_017311315.1. Classification (NCBI taxonomy): domain Eukaryota; kingdom Viridiplantae; phylum Streptophyta; class Magnoliopsida; order Poales; family Poaceae; genus Dendrocalamus; species Dendrocalamus latiflorus. The sequence continues at coordinate 21,891,589 of CM029641.1, read as the reverse complement.
GAGTCACTCGTTCAAAGTCTGGCATGTCGCATTTCTGTCTCTATTCTACCTTTGTTGCCTCCTTTGAGCCCAAGGACGTTTGTCATGCTCTCTCTGGCGAGTCTTGGGTCAATGCCATGCTTGAGGAGTTAGAGAACTTCGAGAGAAACAAGGTCTGGTCGCTTGTTGAGCCCCCATGAGGTCACAATGTCATTGGGACTAAGTGGGTGTTCAAGAACAAGCAGAGTAAGGATGGTGTGGTTATTCGAAACAAGGCTAGACTGGTAGCTCAGGGGTTCTCCCAGGTTGAGGGTCTAGATTTCGAGGAGACCTTTGCCCCTGTAGCTAGACTTGAGGCCATTAGAATCCTGCTTACCTTCGCAGCTTCTAAGGGTTTCAAGCTTTACCAGATGGATGTCAAGAGTGCCTTCCTCAATGGCTTTATTGAGGAAGAAGTCTATGTGAGACAGCCTCCAGGTTTCGAGAACCCCAATACCCAAACCATGTCTTCAAGCTTTCCAAAGCGTTGTATGGACTTAAGCAGGCCCCCAGAGCTTGGTATGAGAGGCTTAAGTCCTACTTATTGAGTCATGGTTTTGAGATGTGTAAAGTAGACAAGACCTTGTCCATCCGCCGGCATGGCACTGATCTTCTGCTCGTCCAGATTTATGTGGATGACATCATCTTTGGCGGCTCCTCTCATGCTCTCGTTTCCCAGTTTTCTGATGTCATGAGCTCGGAGTTTGAGATGAGCATGATGGGCGAGTTGAGCTTCTTCCTTGGCTTCCAAATTAAGCAGACTCGGGAGGGTACCTTCTTGCATCAGGGCAAGTACACTCGAGACCTCCTGAGGCGCTTTGACATGAGTGATGGTAAGCCGGTGTCCACTCCTATTGCTACATCAGCTTCACTCGACCCAGATGAGGATGGCGAGCCAGTTGATCAGAAGGAGTATCGTAGTATGATTGGCTCCCTCTTGTACCTCACTACCTCGAGACCGGACATACACTTCTCCGTATGTCTTTGTGCCCAGTTTCAGGCTTCTCCTCATGTTTCTCACCGCAAGGCGGTGAAACGCATTCTTCGGTACCTTCGAGCTACCATTGATTATGGTATCTGGTACTCTTCCTCGTCCTGTCTTTCCTTGAGAGCCTATTCGGACGCAGACTTTGTTGGCTGTAGGATAGATAGGAAGAGCACTTCGGGCACCTGCCAGTTCATTGGCACTTCTCTTGTTTCCTGGTCTTTGAGGAAGCAGTCCGGTGTTGCACAGTCCACTGCAGAGGCCGAGTACGTTGCTGTAGCCAGGTGCTCTGGATGGTCTCAACCCTGTGGGACTTTGGGTTAGTTATTGATAGTGTTCCACTCTTTTGTGACAACACTTCTGCGATTAACATTGCTAAAAACCCAGTGCAGCATTCTCGGACCAAACATATTGATATTCGCTATGACTTTCTTGGAGACCATGTAAAGAAGGGTGACATCGTGCTCCAGTTTGTGGAGAGTGACCACCAGTTGGCTGATATCTTCACCAAGCCTTTGGATAGCTCTAGGTTTTCAGCTCTGTGGGGATAGCTTGGGGTGGTCTGTCCTTATAGACTGTTGTGAGGGGGAGCTTTGTGCTTTACTGCTTTATTATATTTATTATGCTCATACTCCTTTCTGATTGCATTGCATACGGGTGCATTGGGCTTAGCCCTTCTAGCATAGGTTAGAGTGGTTCTCTTGCCGAATTATTTAGACTTCTTACTCTTATCTTGTGATTCTAGGATGCTGCTTATTAACTGGTTCTCTTCTCACTAGGTTGAGCTCACTCACTTCTTGTAGGTTCTAGCGAGGGTTGGGCCACCCTCGGGTAGACAGGGTACGTGTTTGCTCTTTAGTGAGTTAGATGATCAGTTGATAGTCCTAGAGTCTCATGGGGTAGATGAGAGTCAGTTTGAGCCATAGGATCATCTATATCTTATCTATGCTTTAAGGTCTACCCTCACTACCAGAGATCTGGCCTTCTATGACAGTCAAATTATGACGTTAATAGGCTTTTTCGTGTCACAGACTACATTCTATGACACTGCAGTGACAAAGTGACTGTCGTCACAGAAGGTGGGTCACTAACCACCTTCAGTGACCAACAGAGAAAGCTGTCATAGATCTCATGACAGCTGTTCTTCTGTCACTAACTTGTGACGGCAATATCTGTCACTAAATATGTCACAACATATTGAACAGGATAGCAACACGTGTATGTTGACGTGGCACATCTGACGTGGCATGTGACGTGGCACTGACGTGGCGAATGATGTGGCATAAACAGTATGACGAAAAAAAGCATCATAAAAACGAATTTAGCCCATGTAACATGGGCTATTGTTTTCACTAGTTAATTGGGCTAAGCCCAGTTAGGCCACATGTTGTGGCTGGCCTTTTTAGGCCTAATTTATTATCATTTTTTTCCTGTGATTTTTTTGGCCGACGTGTTGTTGCAGCCCAATCTCATATTGTGGGCTACCCCATTTAAAAAATCGAGTGAACTAAGAAATCAAACACTGCCAAACCGAGTGTACTAGAAGTGCAGTTTGGGCTGGGAACCAAAAGATCAAACACTGCTGAGAGAGAGATAGAGAGATAAAAACAAAATCAGCAAACAGTGAATTTCCAGTACTGACCATACAAATCTGGCCGAAAGTGCTAGTAGCATTTAACATCATACCGACCATACAAAACATGCATACAAAATGCCTCACGTCAATTTCCAGTACAGCCCACCAAAATACATGTATCAGGCACCAAAATACAGATACCAGCCACCAAATCATAGGTGTCAAAGTCTTCAACTACAATAACCGCAGGCACACCAATTTAGTTCAACCATACACAACCTCAGGCACCATACACAACCTCAACCATACAGCAGGCCACCAAAATATCAGCCACCACATATGGATGCAAAAGAGGCACAGAACAAGTAGAAGCAAAAGAGGCACAGCAAGCTCAGGGAGGAGTGATCTGACCCTGTCCAAATGTTATCATTTGCCGAATGAGGTTCTGAGTATCTGCCGTCGTCTTCTTCAGGCTCTCAATCTCGTCAGCTTGTTTGTCCATTTTTGCATCAGATTCTTGTGCCTGCGCCTTCAATGTTTCGACCTCCTGCCGAAGTCCTGTCGCCTCTTGCTTCTCTGCCTCCAGTTCAGCCTGTAGCTCTTGCATCTCTTGTGAAACATTGTTTGTCTTAGTAGCAGGCTGCTGAATTCCGACATTACGAAGGAATGTATTTGACTTCGGCAGGACTTGGGAAACAGCTTCTGTAGAAGTATTTTGTTGCTGCCTGATGGCTTCCATATCATCCTAGCAATCAAAGCAGTGTTTCAGTTTTGCATTATTATGTAAAGGTTCATTACACAATGTACTTAATAAAAGAAGAGGTAATAGTTTAGTACTTACTATAGCTTTCTTCACAGATTCACTGAAACCTTTAGTTTTGCTGCAGTGCATCTCCTTGAATAGATCAATTGCAGTGGGCTCAGTGTCTTTGTATTTTTCTTGCTTCTGAAATGTTGAGAGAAACAGGATGACATGAGTAATGGATATGTTGAAATACACACATAACACAAAAAACATGTTCCCCAGCACATGCATGGTCTCATTCAACTAGATGACATGATAGTTTTTTCTTTCTTACCGTGATGTAGGCTTGTGCAATGTAAGACCGAGATCCAGTGCGCTGCTGAAACTGAACTTGTTGACGATTCAGTTGGTTTTTACCACATTTCTCCTGAACATGACACAATTGTGTAGCATAAGTAACATAAGCACTATGCATATATTTCCATGTAATTAGCAGGTCTTTGCAACCTCATTTTCATTTGTTTTTACAGATGGAAAGAGTATTATCCTATAAAGGTAGTAAATTAACATCACAGGCCACTACTACATCAATAATTCAAATAGAGCTGATACAAATACAGCTGCAATCTGCAATCTGAGGCTATCAAATTTTATGCTGTTGTATCTTAGGAAGGTATGGGGTTGAACATCTCAGGAACATTACATGAATTATCATATCACACAATCTGAAAACTGCTATAATAAATATGGAATTATCATATGTAGCTGCCATGTACCAAGCCCTACTAACAGAATCAACAGATCTCAAATCTACCTCGTATCAGAAATGTATATACTTAGCCAAACATGAAACTGTGCTCGAATCCAACTACAAAGGTCACAAAATGAAATCTGTTATAAACATTACCTTGTGCTTTGGGCTTGACCACATGACTACCAATTCTCTCCATTGTTCATCAGTCATAGACTTCAAGGGAGATGTAGTCCTCACTTGATTTGTCGGCACCCCATCGAAGTAGCCCCTTTTGAGCCTATACCTCATCTGGCGTGTTCCACCCTTTAGCAAGTCAATACATGCAGATGTTACAGGCTCGCTGTTGATGTCCATGGTGAATTTTCCCTATCCATCAAATAGCATAACATTAAGTTTTGACAAAGTAGAAAGTAACTATAATAATTTTATGTACTGTTCAATATGGCTAATGTATTTTTGCTGATGATTTTAATTTTGCTACTAACCTACATACACATATGACTGACTAACACACAATGTAGAAACATGTAAGCAACAAGATTAATTCCAACACAACAGGGCCAAATATGGTTGATCTATTCATACTGACTATTTAAATTGTACGCTAACATGTAAGTCCGCATAGGTGAAATACCAAATGAAACATACATAAATCATGCTGACATCACATCAGTATGTTACTGCATGTGCTTTCATCTTAGGCACAGAAAATACAGATTACACTGACGAGTTTATATCAATCAAATTAAGCTTTTAGCCTTTTAGGACACGATTTCAAAATGCAAAGGACACGATAAGCATAGATTAAATTAGTTGAACAATGTCTTACAGCGAGTTTGCCAATGTAGTTCTTAACTTGTTCATTATGCTTCTTGTATTCTTGCCAATTTGTATATATTGGTATATGCTGCCTGATTATGATCCCACCCTCTGAAGCCAGCTTTGCGGCTTGCATAGGCGCCTCTGGCCTTCTTTTCCCTTTGTTTACATGGATTGGTATCCTAGTCCCTAAACCTCTGCTTATGGTATCCAGTTCTCTGCCCATGCTTATTCCCCTTCGCTCCACTTGTGCACTGGTAGTGAGGGTGCCTAAGAAAACATTTAGAAACATAAGTGTCAAAAAATGAATCCTGCACTTAATAAGAACGAAGCATACCACATATATTGACAATAAAAAATAGCAGTCGAATTCGCTTGCCTTGTTCAGTATTGTTCAATTCCATTTGCTCCAATTCTGTACTTGCAGTGAGGTTGCCTAACAAAATACATTTTGAAACATAAGTGTTAAAAAAATGAATCCTGCACTTAATACGAATGAAGCAAACCACATATATTGAAAACAAAAACAGTAGTTGTAGTCACTTGCCTTGTTCAGTATTGTTGATCTCTTCCTGATTCTGGTTTGCAGACGAATCAGGTACGAGTCCACCTTCTGTGGCTTCAACCAGGCTTAGGGTGGCCACTTGTTTTTCTCTCGTAGCCCTTTGCCTTGTGCATCTTATTGTTTCTTCTGAAAAATTCTCAGGTGCCAGCACTCTCTTGGATGATCTTCCTCTTCCAGCAGTGACATGATCAACAGGTGGTAATGTACTGTTGCCCACATCTCCCCCAATTGCCGAAGCCTCACAAAGCAAACAAAGACAAGCCAAAATCAGGTACAGAAAGATTTCAGATTCAATGGTACTTACAAATATCATTCATATATGGCAATCATATTGTTTAGTACAAGAGTCGGTACCTCAAGTTTATTGCCGTGACTTTGCTGGCGATCATCCACACTCTGTTTAGTAGATTTCTTCTTTGCATGTGCATCATGTAAGATTGCTGCTAGTTTACGGACACCCAGCTGTGCCATCCTTTGATTGACCCTCATTATATTCAGAGCCCTCTGGTTTTCATACTCAGTTCCTGGTGCTTCTGCACATACATTGCAATTCTATTCAGGGGGTATGAAATTAGTTACGAACCTATAGTATACATAGAACATAATTCTTGACATCTACTGTATACATGCGTAAGAACACTAGCATCAATAATTCGGCCCTGCCGTCGAGCCTCCTGCCTTCTTTGCTACCCCCCACCCCAACCCGACCCCCACCCCAGCATCCACGCTGAATCCACACCTTCCTCACTCCCTCCCGCACCAAACAGCCCGAATCCGCGCCTCCAAATCCCTAAACCCTAAGGCGAATGAGCTGAGAAGTACCTGGGATCTCGTTTGGACTTGCTCGCGTCTTCTTCCCCGGCGGCATCGTCTTGCTCGCGGGAGGGAGGCAAGGGTCGGCGACACAGGGAGGGATGGCGGCCGCGGGATGTGGAAGGACGAAGGAGGGAGGGAAGGGATTTTCTTCCCGGCGGCTGTGGAGATTTGGGAGTGGGGATGGATTCCTAGGGTTAGGTACGTATATGTGGGCACGCGTCTGACTACAAATACGAAATTACCCTCACATGGGATGAGGCACTTGCACAGCTGGTATGGGCAGGCGTGACTTTTCGCATCCAAAACAGTGGCGGGCAGGGGGTGAGTTTGCGGGAACGCCAAAAACTTTTATGCACAGTAAGCGGGAAGGCATTTTAGTCTATTTGGTGGGCGGGACTGCCAAAATTTTTTATGTCAAATTATTTGGAACACATAAAAAGCATCTATTTGGTACTGAAATATTGCCAAAATTTTGTATGTACAGTAAGCGGGAAGGCATTTTAGTCTATTTGGTGGGCGGGACTGCCAAAATTTTCTATGTCAAATTATTTGGAACACATAAAAAGCATCTATTTGGTATTGAAATATTGCCAAAATTTTGTATGTACAGTAAGCGGGAAGGCATTTTAGTCTATTTGGTGGGCGGGATTGCCAAAATTTTCTATGTCAAATTATTTGGAACACATAAAAAGCATCTATTTGGTACTGAAACATTGCCAAATTTTTCTATGTCAAATTAATTTATGTTTCCCATTGTATATCTTTTTGTGACATGTGTATACGAGGAAACAATATGTACTCCCTCCGTCCATAAAAGGATGCAATTATTTTCCCCATATACTTGCGAATCCCATATACTTGCATTCTTTTTGGGACGGAGGAAGTACTCCCTCCGTTCAACAATCCACGTCGTCTGCATGCCATGGATCACCAGAGATTCACTATGCAATCGCACCGCTGCATGCCATGGATCACCAGAGATTCACTGCTGAGGATGAGCTCATTCATGTGAACTGGGCACCAGATTCATGCGACGAAGAAGACGATCACCAGGCCGCCCCCCCCCCCCCGCGGAGGAGAAGCTCGTTCGTGGAGTGAACTGGCCATTGCGGAAGGGGATGCACCTGATGTCGTGCATGCCCTATTGCAACAGTTGGCGGCGCAATCTCATATAAAAGATCAAAAAACATACATGAAGACCAAAATGTTTCCTCGTATACACATGTCACAAAAAGATATACAATGGGAAACATTAGAAATTTTCAGGCAACTGTGGTATAGTTAGCCCCAAGATTTAAGGGGAGTGTCTATATAACATTCGACTGTTTTTTAGGGTAAAAACAGTCAGATTTTGAGCCGTTAGATGGAGATCCAATTTCCTAGATCATTTTTTAGAGGGGATCATTTTTTTTGGAGGGGGGCTTGTATGGGTGGATCCGTTGAATGAAGATCTAACGCCCCAGATCAATCTGACTGTTTTTATCCTCAAAAACAGTCAAATGTTGTATAGCAATACTCTTTAATATGGAATAAGATCCTCTAACTTTGGGCGCCTCAACTTCCCTCTGCAGTTAATATGCTATAAAGAGATCTAAATAAATTTTATTTAGAACTCTAAAATTTATATGCTTAAATGTATTAAAAATATGCTTAAATTTTATGTTCTAAATAAATGTATATGCTTAAATTAAGGAAATGGATGGCTGTGATTCTGCAGAGGGAAGTTGAGGCGCCCAGTACATGCCGCACTCCGCCCACCCTCTTTATCGCCCCATCCGCAGCTTTTCGCCCGTCCTCGCTTCCTCCGCCACCGCCGCCGCCCGTCCTCGCTTCCTCCGCCGCCGCCTCCGCCCGTCCTCGCTTCCTCCGCCGCCGCCTCCGCCCGTCCTCGCTTCCTCCGCCGCCGCCTCTGCACCGTCATGGCTCGGGGAAAGCACGCGGCTCAAGCTCGCTGCCAGCAGCGCAACGCTTTCGGCCAGTTCAGCGGTCCCATCTCCCCGTCGAAGGGAGTTGCGCGCGGTCGGTACCACAAGCCCACAGACTCGCCGGAAAGCCACGGGGACGATCAGACGTCGTCGGAGTGCAGTTTGTACGAGCGCCTTGGTGGGAAGTGGTGCCAGGTGCCTGAGCACAAGAAGGTTATGTGATATACATTTGGATGAGCATATACATTTGTTATGTGATGTATATTCGAGAAATTGATGTCTGTTGTGAGGTTGTGTGATGTATATTCGATGCCTGTTTTGCTGCTATTTGTTCTGAAGTTTACTTTGATTAACCAAACAACATCTCGAATTTAATTCTTAGAAAAGGTTTCCAGTTCCATCCAAACAAGAAAATCGGTAATGATTATTGCTTTGGTGCATGCTACTTTTAGGATGGCACGAGGATGAAGGTCAAGCAGTTGGCCAACAAGGTGGAAAGCGTGGGCGAGAAGCTGCATATCTACGGTACCAGACTCCGCACGCTCAGGGCACAGGTACAGGAGGAGGTGGGCTCGATCAGTGCGAGATTTGTCGCTGCGGAACAGTCCATCGAGTATGTGAATAACAAGGTTGAAAACATGGAAGCGCAGCTGAAGGCTCTCAAGAAGAACCTGCGGGTCATAGATCAAAAGCTGGATTCCCTCACTGAGAAGATGTTGAAGAAACCAGAGGCTTGATGCCTTGATGCTGCTTAGTGAAATATGTCTTTTGGATGACTGTTATGGTAGGACTTGTCTTTTGGATGGCTGTTATGCTAGGACTTGTCTTTTGGATCTGCATAACTATATATGCATGTGGTGCTCAATGACACATCTCTGTGTCTTGGACTTGTGTTGGATTAGTTGTATGTCCAATATGTATATGCTAATGTGGAGGATGATGCATTTTATCTATAACATGTATGACTTGGCAACAGTGGTCAATGAACTGACAGCATACAATTTCAACAGATGAAAAAATCACATTCAGCAAAATATTTTTAAGTTACCTTTTATTTTATCAGAAGTTCAGGTAGCAGGTAGCAACAATGATCAGAAGTTCAGAAGTTGATCACTAATTTGTATTCATAATCCTCTCATTAATCAATATAGCAAAAAAAAAAGAACTTGATCAGAAGTTCAGGTAGCAACAATGATCAGAAGTGCTGACAATTAAAAAAAATGGTTATGTCATTATAATAATTTAACTTTATGAAATGCCATTTACAACTTTACTAGTAACAAGTAAGGTTCAACTTTTAGGATAGATACAATATGATATGTGAACCACATGTTTTCACGCTTCATTATACAGAACACAAGTAAATTCATAGACATCTTCTTGGTAAGTTGAATATTAGTACAGTAAAATAAAATGCCATGGGAAACTTCAATGATAAAGAGGAGCCATATGCTTCAATCGGTACACAGTCACTGAGGTACAATATGAGGCAAAAATGTTGAGGTTCAAAGAACAATAAAAAAACATCAAGAATCATGGCACTCTTATCAGGAATATTTCTGCAATGGATCAGAAGGAACACAACACAGACACATACTAATGGGGCAAAAGATTTGACTAGATCACACTATATGTAATACAAGACACATTTAACAAGTGAAAAAAGGAGCTTCTAGATGGCCTCAAGTTTAATGTTTGACAGGTTATTGCTCAATGCTTTAACAGCTTCATCAGGTGATTCTTCATTCGCATGTGAAACTGGTTCCTCAACTTCTCTTTGTGCGGCAACAAGGTCATTACCAAAATTCTGCTTATTACTGGTCCCTGTCATGTTCTTCAACATCCAACATTACCAAAATACAATTTCAACAGTGGTCAATGAACTGACAGCATACAATTTCAACAGATGAAAAAAATACAATTTAAACAGTTGGGAATGAATTGACATCATACAATTTCAACAGATCACATACAATTTCAATAGTGGTGAATGAACTGACAGCATACAATACAACAGATCACAAGAAATACAAATGAGTTCACACACCCTGTATCATGAGTTCACATGAAATAGAAAATACATCATGTCCTAAAGACCACAACATTTTCAACACAAATTAGGTCACAGACCACAATTATTTTACTCGCAATCACTATACTCACCATCATCATCGGGGATTGTCCTTGTACATTCAGTTTCACTATCATATTGCACTAAAGTTTCATCAACATCATTGTCGGAGTCATGTTCTTCAACATCCAATTCCCTTTCCCTCCGCATCTGATCAACTATGGAAGCCTGAACACTAATACCATCTTCATTGTTGCTCGGCTGTTCGTTGACCGAAGATCCCTCATGATCTGCAACTTGAGAACTTTCTTGCTCATCATCTTGGTATGTTAGTTCATTCTCCCCCTGGTCCAGCAGGTCATCATTTTCCTCTTCGGTCACATTCCACAAGTGCCTGTGCGAAAATTTTTGAACAACTTTCCAAGGTTCACCATGCTTGTTATCTTCCAAGTAGAAAACCTTTGTTGCCTGTGTGGCACAGATGAAAGCATCATCCTTGTACCAGCAACTGCCATGGCTAATGCTTTCGAAATGTCCATCATATTTAATCCTAGACTTCTTGCTACAAGTATCAAACCAATCACACTGAAATAACACCACTGTCCTTTGACTATTGGAATCAGAGTTGTACTGCAACTGAATTATTTCTTTCAGCTGCCCATAAAAGTCTATATCTTCTCCATTATGTGAGCCCTCAACCATGACACCACTGTTCTGTGTTTGTCTACTACTCTCACGGTCCAAGGTGTGATAGCGAACACCATCAACAAGACATCCTGAAAATAAACGAACTCTAAGATCTGGTAGACTTGCCAATGCATATAGGTCTTCATTGACTTCTTCTCCATTCACAAACATTCTGGTTGCAAGCTGTAACAATATATTCAGAGAATAATTTCAGAGAATAAGGTCAGAACCAAATCTAATAATTCTTAAATTCAACTAGGAGCTACATGACTCACATGTTTCTTAAACCATCCTGCAAATTCCTTAGCAAGGGCCCTATCAACATCAACATTGCCAGCACTCTCTAACTCTTTCCTGCATATCCTGCAAACAGTGCATAATTCCCTTGTGAGACCTAAAAATTTACATGATAGGAAAAACAATAGGTTGCTTCAATAAAAGACATACTCTATAAATGGCTCAACCTCCGGAGTATTGTTGAGGACATACCAAACCATCTTGTCATAATCCTTCTCAAGATATGTAACCCTCGGTGCCCCAAGGAGACCGATTCCATGCTGGAAAATAGATAAACCACCTTCTCTCAAAACTACACGCTCTCTATTCCTGCCCTCACGATTGTGTCGTGTGTCAACATCATCAAAATACCTTGAGCAAGCATTCAAGCACATATTTGCGAGATATGCCTCTGCAATGGACCCCTCGGGCCTTGCCATGTTCCTCACATAACGTTTCAAGGTCAACAACCTACGTTCAACTGGGTACATCCATCCATATTGAACTGGACCTCTAAGGATTGCATCATCGATTAAATGAATGGCCAAGTGTATCATGACATCAAAAAAAGAAGGAGGGAAAATTTTCTCAAGCTTGCACAATATTATTGGGATTTCACCTCTCATTTTGTTCAAGACATCTACCTTCAATGTCTTAGCACAGATTTGCTGAAAAAAATTACCTAATTTAGCAATTGCTTCATAAATTTCCTTATGCAGGATTCCTCGAAGACTGGCAGGCAATATCCTTTGTAGAAGGATATGACAATCATGAGTTTTCAATGCATGTACTTTGCATTCATCAACAGTAACACACCTTGATAGGCTGGAGGCATACCCATCTGGGAATTTCACATTCTTTATGAAAGCACAAAAAGCAAGCTTCTGGGTTTTATTCATTGTATATGGAGCGTGTGGGACAGTGTATGAATTCCCATGACGCATCAAGTGTAAATTTTTCCTTATGCCCATATCTTCCAAATCGAGCCTCGCATTAATTGTGTCCTTTGACTTCCCCGCAATGCCGAGAAATGTTCCGAGAATGGCCTCACATATATTTTTCTCGATATGCATTACATCAAGATTGTGACGCAGCTTCAAACTTGACCAATATGGCAAATCCCACAAACTCGACCTTCGCTTCCAGCATTGACCTTCTTCTTCCCTCTTTCTCTTTTTGTTATCAGGATGGTTTCCAGGTTTAACATGTGAAACCCTCTCCAATTTCTCATTCAGCTCATCCATAGTAAATTCCTCAGGCTGCTCACGTTCTTCGGTCTGTCCATCAAAAAATTTCTTTGTCCTCCAAATATGGTCCCTTGGAAGAAAACGCCGATGGCCAATATAACAAATCTTGTTCCTTATTCTTTTCGAGCAAGGATTTTTGTCACATCAAACACAAGCATAGTAACCTCTAGTGACTCTACCTGAAAGTGTGCTCAATGCTGGATAATCATGAATGCACCATATAACTGCAGCATGAAGATTAAATGATTTTGCAGTCAAAGCATCAAAGGTAGGGACACCTCTCCAAAGATCTAACAACTCTTCAATCAGTGGTTGCAAGAAGAGATCCATATCCTTTCCTGGGCATGCCGGACCAGGAATGAGTAGGCCCATCATGAAGTTGGATTGCTCCATACATTCCCATGGAGGAAAATTGTAAGGGATAAGAAATACTGGCCACATGCTATACGAGGAGCTCATCTTCCCAAATGGATTAAACCCATCGGTAGCGAGGCCAAGTCGGACATTCCTTGCATCTTTTGCAAACCAATCATATTTCCTATCAAAATCCTTCCATGCCTCACCATCAGCTGGATGGCTAAGCTCATTGTCCACTGGTTTCCTTTTCAACTTGTGCCATTGTGCCTGCTCCGAAAGTTTTTTGGATGCAAACATCCTCTGCAACCTTGGAACCACAGGAAAATGCCTCAAAACCTTGTTTGGAATCTGCTTTCTTCTATCCTCATCCTTCCATCTTGAAGCACCACATACTGGGCATGCATCCTTTTTAGCCAACTCCTTTCTAAACAAAACACAGTTATTCGGGCACACATGTATTGACACATATCCAAGTCCCAATGCACGAATAACTTTCTTCGCTTCAGCATAAGATGCAGGAATAGAACAATCTGGAAATGCTAAACTTAACAACTTCAAAATAGTAGTGAATGCAACATTGCTCATTCTGTAAAACGACTTGATGTGTAGCAACTTCACCACAAAAGAAAATCTGGTATAGGGTGCACCGGGGTGTAGTTCCTGTTTCATCTCTTCTAATATGGTTGCAAACTTGGATTTCGTTGCTGGACCATGATCTTCAGCTGTGTATAGCTCATGTACCATGTGAGGGATTCTATCATCATCTGGGTCATCTTCAGGCTCATTTATGCCAATTTCCACATTCAAGCCAATATCTTCATTCACATGTTCCGCATTTTCATTTAATCTGACCTCCAATGCTTCTCCAGGATGTATCCACTTAGTGTATGTGCTAGTCATCCCGTAAATATATAAGTGATCCTCCACTTCTCCTTTATGTCGATGTAACCGATTCAAACACCTACGACATGGACATAATATCTCCTGATTGTCACCCAAATTCTCGGAAACAAAGTTCATGAACTCAGTGACCCCATCCAGATGTGCCTTGCTAAATAGCCTAGTATTCACCCAACTTCTCTCCATCTGCGACACAGTGAAATAAGACAATAATCAAGGAATCAACAAAGAATCATTGACCATAACAGACTGCTAGTCCTTCTAGCTTTCTATCATTGACCATGATTCACTACAAACCTATGCATGGACTATCATGAACTTCACAAATATAAACTGAACTTTACAGTACTACATCAATTCAATTGATAAAACCAAACACAAGGGGTCATATCCAGTGGCGAAGCCAGGAGGAAAATCGAGGGTGGGCTCAAAGACTAAACTAAAGTTTGGGCAAAGTCATGGGCTATAAATAGTAAACATAACAAATAGTTGCATCATGAAGATCACTCAAATAGAGCATAATGATCTAACACAATAGTATACAAGTAGTAGGGTTCTTAGAAAATGCACTCAGATTGTGGTACTACTTACCTTTTTAACTTGATGATGAGGAACCGAGGATGAAATAAGCTGAGTGTCCTGAGCCACTGAGGTTTTCCTAGTTGAATGATTGAAAGAAAAGTGCAATTTAGTATTTCAGTTAATAAAATGCGCTCAGACTGCAACCATTAGCTATGAATGAAATAACTAAACTATAGAACTATAAATTCCAGGATTCACTTTTAAAAATTTTGGAGTATATTATTTGGTAACTTTATAGTCTTAAAAAACTAAGAGACTCTGCAAAAGTTCGTCTAATCTATATGGCACTTTAAAACAAAAATACAAGTGGTTAACATATGAACTATCACAAGACTTATGTGCTAAAGCAAAAAAATGATGGATCAATACTACGAATTATACAACAGTGCAAAAATTAATTTGCTCTGAACCAAAAAGTGATTCAATACTACCATTGATGTGCATATGAATGACATCAACATATTATTAGCATGTATGGATCAGCAGCTACCATTGGTGACCACTGACCAATAGCTACACAATAGTACATACTTCCATGTTTATAGAGTTATAGCAGCACATTGAAAAAAATTTCAGAATTCGTTCAAGCGTAAGATAAAAAAATTGCCATATGTATACATGTTGATTGACTGATAGGAACACTACTGAATAATTCCTTAGCCATATATACATGTCAATTGTATATTTTTTTTGTTGTTGTACAATTGACTAATAGGCCGAGGCATGGATGGCATGCATAAAGAGAAGATTGTTATCCCACCAGGACCATATTGCTTAGAGGGAAAATTAGTGCTGCCACCCTACAAAGTCTTCCACAATTTGATATAGGTGGGGAGCAAACATGAACTGGACACTGATTATTCAAGTTCTGAGCCAAACAAACACAATTAGATGACTACAAACAGATGGGTAAAAAATCAGGTCAGAGGTACAACTGACCTTGTGGATCGTAGATCAGATCTGGAGAGGACCTTGCGGAGAGGACACCTTCTGGATCTTGGCCTTACAAGAAGGGAACAAAAATAGGGTAAGGAGGGAGGATTCCCACGGTTGCCACCGGCGCCTCGCGCTCAGCATGGCCGCCCCTCGACGGGCCTTCCGCGCGTTCAGCTGGCTCGGCCGCCGCCACCCATCGCGCGCCTGCGTCGCTCGGCCGCCGCCTTGCCACGAAGGGGACAACTGGATCCAACCAAGGCGCCCTCACGGCTCGAGTGCTTGACGGCGGAGCGGTACTAGGGAGCACAGCGCTAGGTGGACCTGTGGAGGCGACGGGGCTAGCTGAGGTGGACCGGAGGTAGAGGGAGACGAGGGGGAACCACGGAGGCCGCCAACGGCGAAGGGGGCCGTGGGAGGCAGCGGCTCCGTCGGTGAGGGAGAGAGAGGGCGAGGCAGTCAATCGCGTGGAGACAGCCACGCCGACCCCCCAGCCACGCCGGCGTGGGACCCACAGCCACATAGGATAACAAGGCATTTTTAAAAAATATATAATGGTTTTATATTTTATGATGATTCAGTATTGTCACGATTTATCGTCATAAAGTCCATGCAAAGCATACTATGATGTTGTCAACTGACTATTTATGACAAAGGCACAGCTTGGTCATAAACGCTTGTCATCCCATGAACAATTGTCATAAACAGAACCTGTTTGTGACAGATAAGTGCTCTGTCATTCGAAAACTGTCATAGAAGGCCCTATCTCTTGTAGTGCCTTTCGGATTTTCTTTGCCAGCTTCTCTTGTTTATTGCTTTGGTTTAGGGGGAGTTCATTTGGGAGCTTCTGGAGCTTAATGTTGACATAACTCAACTTGAACTAAAAGTTGCATCACATGTTGAGGGGGAGCTGGACTTTCTTGCATTTTAGCATTTCGCATTGTAATATAACTACATTGAGCCTTGATTATTATCCTGTTATGACATGTTTACAATGCTTTACACCTTGCCATGACTTGTGCTTATTTGCTAGATTCATCATGACTTCATATGTGTAGACTAGCTTTTGCCATGATAAGTTAATTAAACTTGCTCAAATAGAACTAAAACTTGTCATGTTAGCACTCGAGACTAGTCTTTCTTGAGTTATCCTTTTATGATTCATGCCATGTCAAATAGGCTGAGTTGAGCGTTGAATCTCTATTGAGCTTTAGATTGAGCTATGTTAGTTCTTGATGATGCATAAGTTAGGACAATCTTTTATGAAAGCAAAAAGATCTCTTTTGTGCGAAAAAACTGATCTCACCAATTCTTTCTCATGAGACGGCTTGCCATTGCACTAGGCATGAACTCAGGGGGAGTTTTGGATGACCTAGGTCATCTTCTTAAGCTTTTTGCTTGGAGTGGTCGCATAAGGCTTGAGATCTAGCACATGGCAAAACAAAAATCTGGTTGGCAACAATCACGAGATTTCTAAAGAACAACTTGTCAATTGTGCTCAATTTGCTAAAATCACAAGGTTACAAGTACTTAAACAAATATTTCATTCTTGAACTTGTAGCACTCTAAAATGACTCAACACTAGCTTCATGGTTCCACTTAGCTTATTGACATAGCCTGCATCATCCTTGGATACCTCTAGCTAGACTATGATTATGGATGACTTGACATGCTAAGACTTTGCACTAAAATTTCAGATTGTGACTTACTTGGTTTAGCTGGCTTATACATGTCTTGTCATGATCTAGATAGCATGTTTATGTGTTATGGCTTGGTATAACACGTGATGGTCATTTTGGATAATTCTTATGGCTCCAAATCCTTAGAATAAATAAACTTCAGCCATTTCATCCATTCTTGTGACCTTATTCCCTCTTTTGCATCCTTGATGAGTTTATTGCCAAAAGGGGGAGAATAGCGGAGAAATAGCCATTTTGGGAGCTTTGAGGAAAACTTGTTCTTTATTTTGCTCCTTGTGTCGACATGGTCATTAGCATCATTTTCTTTCTTTGGACCATGTTTGATTTTCTCTTCAAACTCTACTTTGCGCTTTTTCTAGGTTTGTCAATATACTCATCAAGGGGGAGATTGAGAGACCATGTGGAGGTCATCCTATGTATGTGATGAGTAATTGACATCGGTTTAGGAAAGTCGAGTTTGATTTGGTTGGTTCGGACCTTGACGTTGCGTGGTGCAATCGGGCTCGGTCGGACTTGGTCAAACCTGGTCAAAGTGGTTAGGATGCATATTATGCCAACTTGTCAGGTTTGGGCTATCTCATGCTTAATGTGCTTCATTAATGCTATTTATGCTTTCATGTATCGAGCGGTGCTATGTGATGTGTTTCTTGTCTGTGTTGGCTACAGGACGTCGTGGCGAGACACGAGGTGACCGGACTAGACACGGGCGGTGTCGAGGTCAGAACGGTCGAGCTGTGTCGAAGACGGCAGAGACTCGAGGTGGTTGCGAGGCTTGGACGACAAGGAGCGCGGAAGCTTCCCGGAAGGTGCAGGAGGGGCGAAATGGTAATTTCGCGAGGCTGCACAAGCGGGAGCGGGCTCCGTTCGGGTTTAGCGGGCGTAACGGGTTGGAGACCCGTTAGCTAAGGGCTATAAATAGGTGTTGGTAGTTGCATGCATCCATATGGCTTTGGGAGAGAGTTAGGGTTTGCTAGAGTCAAAAGAGGCTTTGTGAGTTTGTTTTGGCTTTAGGCTTTAGTGGTTGGAGAGTTGGTGTGGGCAGTAGGGAGTGTCTCCCACGTTCATCTCTTCTCTGTGTTGTCTCCTCCAAGCATGTAGTGAGTGGGTGAGTTCTTGGCTTGGGGAGAGGGAAAGATTGGAGTGATGAGCATGTAATCATCCCTTGTTCTAATGTCCATGCGTATCGGGACTCCGTGTAATCTTTGGTTTACTGGAAATGAATCCTTTCAAGAAATCATTTGAGTTATTGCCTCTCTGTTCTTCATTCTTGCTCATGAGTGATTTTTGAGTTTTTCGATTTCTTGTTGTTTCTTGCTGGTAAGGTGCAAAATGGGTTGCTCAGTGATGGGAATAGCAAATGTTGGACCGAAATGGCGACAGAGGGGGGGGTGAATATCGATCAACAACGTCGTCTTGTCCGCCTAACCACGCAAAAGATCACAGGCCATAGGGACGGAGGGGGCCAAAGGGCTCGGCGGCATGGCTTTGGCCTGTGAAGCCCTTCACCATGAGAGGCTCCTGTTGTAGGAGTGGCCCCCACCTAAGCCCATCCAGCCTGTTAGAGGGTTGTAAAGCCCATAATGGAACATGTGTAATGACATAGATACCCCTGTAGAGGGCACTTGAATGTAAGGGCAGGATTGTAAAATACACTTTATGGAAATATTTATATGCCCTGGACGTAGGCAAGGGGCAAGCATTGTCCATCCATCTCATCCATCCCACTACTCTTCTACTCTACTGTTTGGCCAGTAGCCACAACAGAGATAATCTTAGGCTTGGGATAAAATTTTCACATAAAATGGTGTGTTTTAAAATATATTCTTGACTTTAGTGAGTCAAGAAGGACTATGAAATATTTGGTAAGGTAAAATATAAAACTTGGTTTAGACTTAGGAAATGGTCAGGTGGTGGGTGCTTGCTGGCACACATTGTTGCTCGATGGCTACATGGGTGCTTGGCACAAAGGGTATGTGGAAAGTTTGCCTAAGTCAATTAAGAACTGGTCTGTGAGCTACTGCTACAAAGCCAGTCATACTACCACAAGATTACTATGAGACAATTCTAACAAACTAATTTATGGGTCCCAACCTAAGTCTCGCTATAGGTTGAATGTGAGTGTGGCGTAAGCCATGAGTAGTCTCACACGGCATAAGAGGGGGCCTGATCTAGTGGATTTTTTATTGGAGTGAAACCTTAGCAGAGGCGTGGCCAGATTGGTGGCTTTGTATTGTAATAGCCTTGTTATAATCTCTTAGTCGTATACCTTCGGAAGTGTGTCAAACCGATATCATAAGTTGATTATCTCTTGTGGGTAAAGTTGTACCACATTTGAGAGTGTATAAACTATACTGGACAGCCGTGCCCACGGTCATGGGAATGTCGAGTATGGTTTTTCACAAATTAGACTTTGTTTTTTCAAAAACTGGTTTAGATGAACTTGTTGGAATCTTTTTGAAGAAAGATGGTCCAGGTGGGATACCTGTGGTTAGATTAGTGCTAGATGGACCTGCACCAGTGGTATTAATTTTGTTTGAAATTACTGTTATTACTTATGGTATTAAATTTAGCAATTTACATATATTTACTATATTTATTTAAATTTAACTTTACGCTCAAATAACCCTATATTCCTTCACTTGTTGCCTTGACATTAATAATGCACTTTTCGTATGTAACTTGCAGAGTACAATTTTGTGCTCACCCTTGTTTAAGTCTGTTGATCAGAGCAGGACGACTTTGGCTACTGTAAGGATCAAGATGGGTGGGCCGCGTCATACTATTGTTTGCCTTTGGGCATGCTTTTTGGGCTTCCTCACTTTATGCATCTTTCGTTGTTATTTACTTTATATTTTGGCCTATGGGCCATGGAGATATAAAACTTGGCCATAAGGCCCATACTCTTTTATTTAATAAAGTTTGTCATTAGGCATGATATGTATTCTTGTTACCCCTATGCACTACCTTTTCCTGGACTAGTGTGGTTTTTTTTAATGTGAAACAATAGAAGAGACTCTTACTATGCTAATATATTAAATAAATATGTTACAAAATGTACAGAGGATGAGGACTTAAAGTGTAGCTAACCAATTACAAAGTTTTTCATGATCAGCAGCTTTAATCCTACACAAGTGCATAATTACACCCTCCTTAAAATTAATTTTGCATTGCACCATGCTGGCAACTAAATTTTCAAAAATAACACTATTGCGTTGTTTCCAAATATGCCAAGCTGTAATCATAAAAATTTCCATGAAACACTATAGGTTTGAGTTTCTCTTAGTGTTGTAGACCATGCACTCAACGTTACTATAAAAAAATCCAAGTAATCCCAAGAAGCTACCAGAATCGGGAACTGAACGAACATCCAAAAAAGAGATGAAATAGGGTCTCCTTCCCTCCATCACACAAAACACAGGTGAAAGGGCCAGCAATATGGATGTTTTTTCATTTTAAAATGTTTCTAGTGTTGAGCCTACCCATGAAAAGCAACTAGGCAAAAATTTTAATCTTCATGATGCATTTGCTATGCCAAATAAGCAGAAAGCCCGAAGAGCACAGAGGATTAAGATGTGTTGTTTCTGGGTCCGATAGTTGGTAAATGACACACTTTCTTAGACATGCAATTCAGATAATCATAACAAAGATTTTCAGAAAATTCACCCCAACAGTGACCCTTCTCATCAAGCTTGAACCCGACAGCCTCATGCCAACACGTGCGAGTAGGTCCGGAGCTCAACATTGGATTTGTAAATACAAACCCGTCCACGTAATGTAACCCTCATAAGCAACTACACCCTCCAGCTTTTTATGCAAAACTTAACCTACCACCTGAGTAGTCGATACTAGAACTCAGCAACTCATAGAGCATGTGGTTGCATGAGGGGGCTTAGTTCAATAGTGGACAAAGTAAATTCCTTAAGTGACTAGGGTGATACTACCCAATTCATTAACTACACAAAGAGGTCACACAAGGTTCACATAGCTTGTTCACACAGTACTTTCCAATCACCTAGTCGAAATCATTTATTCACCAATTGATTTTAATGTGCAACATATGTCATCGAGGATAACACACAGTGCACACAGTTGTTCACAAAGCAATTCCATATATCATTAGCCAGGTGTAATTTGATATTCCAAAATGATGTCAATAACCCAGTATGGCTAAGCAAGTCTAAACCAACCCATGTTGGTGCTACATAATGACCAACTAACATAAACCATCCTATGGTGACAATTGATCATGGCATACAAATGAATAAGGTAGATAAACAACAACTAGGGTTCAACATGACTCCCAAGTAATTAATGGTTGTAACAACATAGTAATGCATAATTACTTAAAATACATAATAGTTTTGCAAAACTCGGTGCAACATGATCAAGGTAGCAAACTTGCCTTCAAAACAATCTTGGTCTTGCATTACTTCTTCCCCTTCTCCTTCGAAAGCTCAAACACAAATAAACACAAAAAAGAATACAAATGAACTCCAAAAATTATTTACAAATTACTAGAATGTAGGGCTTAATTTTAAATGAATTTGGAGACAAAAAATGAGCTCAAATGAAGTTTGGTTGGGAATATCCTGGAATCTTTCTTTTTCTAAGATTTTTTGAAAATTACCAAAGACTGACAGGTGGGACCGTCAGTATATAAACTGAGTCCATGGATATGGTTCGCGATGAGCTAGGTCTATGAATCAAAAGTTGAGACACAGGTTCCACATGGCATAGGCTTGGTCCACGGTGAACTCAGTCGACCCAATCGATCTAAGGCTAGGATTGATCTAAGGTTAGGGCTGACGTAAATGCTAATGCAGTAGACATGAAAGTGATGCGGCTAAGGTGGTAGCTAACTTGGTTGACACGTAGGCGATGAAGTTGACGTGACTACTAACATGGACGCCAACATCGGCGGTGGTGCTCAAGAACCTAGGGTTTCAGCGAACGCTGGTGCAGCTCCAGCGAACTACAGCGATGGTGAATGATAGTGTTTTTGGTAATGCGAAGCAGCAAATATAAGAAAGGAGCAGACAATGAACTCACTGGGTGGTGTGCAGAGACCTAGGATCAATAAAGTTGATTGGTGGCAAGGGTTAAGTGGCAGCGAAGCTACGGGTTATAGCGGCGAGGCAGATTTGTTGTCTTTCGAGCATCAGTGAAGAAAGCACGGTGAGGTGGTCTCGACAGTGACAATGGTGTGGTCTGAAACTCACCAGAGGCAGCAGGATTGCTCATCAGAGTTGGCGATGGCAAATTTAGAACAGAGCGCGATTCCGATAAGGTGGTGGGAAATATCTGGTGACAGCTAGGGTTAGCAGGTGTGGGCCACTTAGGTGCAGAAAACAAGGGTTAGCGGTCCCATTTATTGCATGGAGAGGCAACATGGAGGCGGAGTCCAACTTGAGCACAACAAGACTACAGTGTCCGGGTTGAACATGGTGGGGATGATAGCCTGACAGGTGCGAGCTGGTGAGCTAGCATGTGGGGAGAGGTGGGCTGACTGGGCTGGGTCAAGGAAGAGAGAGAAAGAGATTGGGTTGGAAAGATTTGGCCCATTTGCCTTTCAGGAATTTGATTTAGCTTTTTAGAAAATATTAGAAATGCAAATAAACAAAGAAAAAATATCAATTGAACTCAAAAATTTTGAGAAAATTTAGGAAAATACATTTGAACATAGGGAACTCAAATAAAAACTTCGGGATTAATCACATTTAATCATTTTTTATTTCTAAAAACTAGGGAAATTTTTATAAAACCTTACTTTGATAAAAGATTTTGAAAAGTGCAAAAACCGGGGCGTTACAAACCTCCCCCTCCTTAAATGGAATCTCAACCCCGAGATTCAAGCTGCTTGGAGAAAAAGGCTAGGGAACTCTGCATTCAAGCCCTCTTCATGCTCTGAGGTTGCTTCACTCTCGTAGTGGTTGCTCCAGTGAACCTTGCAAAAATGGAGGTCTTACTCCTCGTTAAGTGCTCTGTCATGCCCAAAATCTTAACAGGTTGCTCCTTATAAGTGAGATCCTCTTGAAGTTCAATTGATTCCAACGACATTTGATCTGTTGGCACACGAAGACACTTCTTAAGCTGCAAGACATGAAACACATTATGCCCTCTTGCCATTGACTATGCCAATTCCAACTGATAAGCAATTTCTCCATGGTGTTGCAGAATCTTGAATGGTACCATGTATCTTAGGGCAAGCTTCCCTTTTGACTGGAACCTTTTAACACCTTTCAAGTGGCATCACCTAGAGATACACATAGTCACTAGGCTCAAAATTAAATCCCGTCAGTGATTATCTGCATAGCTCTTCTACCTGGACTAGGCTACTTCCAATCTTTCTCTGATCATAGATAATTGGTCTTCAGCCTCCTGGATAACATCAGGTCAAAATAGAAGACATTCTCTAGTCTCCTCCCAGTTAAGAGGGGTTATGCAGGGCATTCATAAAGAGCTTTAAATGGTGACATCTACAACTAGCTTGGTAGCTATTTTTATCAAAGAGCTCAACATAGGGCAACCATTTATCCCAATTGGTGCTATGGGCTAGAGCATAAGCTCTCAACATATCCTCCATGATTTCATTAACTCTTTCAGTTTGCCCATTGGTTTGAGGGTGATATGTAGTACTGAAGTTCAAATGGGTGCCCATGGCTTCATGCAGACTCTGCCAAAATTGTGAGCTGAACTGGGTTCCTTTGTTTGATACAATCTTCTTTGGCACTCCATACAAACTAACAATTCTGGACATATACAATTCTGCTAAGAGATCATCAGTATAAGTGATCTTCATTGGAATAAAGTAAGCAACTTTGGTCAAATGATCCATAATTACCCAAATGGATTCATAACCTGGTTGAGTCTTTAGTAAACTGGTGATAAAATCCATGCCCATTTCTTCCCATTTTCACTCAAGAATTGTTTTAGTGTTATAACAAACCTACTGGTCGCTAAGACTCTACCTTTACTCTTTGTACACATCACACAACGCTATAAGCTCGATGATTTCTCGCTTCATACTAGGCCACTAAAATATGTCCTTAAGATCTTGATACATCTTGGTATTTTCAAGATGAATTGAGTACTTCGCAACATGAGGCCCCTTTAGTATCAAATTCTTTTGGTCCTCTTGATTAGGCACACAAATTCAGACCTTGAACTGCATTATTCCTTGTTCATCATCTATCATGTATTGGGCCTTGCCATGCTTCATATTGAGTCTGATTTCCTTAATATCTGGATCATCCTTCTAAGCTTCTCAAATTTGACCCTTTAATGTAGGTTTTGCTTTATACTGGCCAAGAATCCTTTAGCAACTAATTCCAGCCTTAGCTAATATCTGGATCATCCTTCTAAGCTTCTCAAATTTGACCTTCAATGTAGGTTTCGCTTTATACTGGCCAAGAATTTGTTAGTGACTAATTCCAGCCTTAGCTTTTGGAATTCTTCATGAAGTTTGGGTTGTCTCTCCTTAACCATCATATTGTTGTAGTAGCTCTTCTGCCTTAGAACATCTACCACGACAATTGAGGCCTACATCATAGTATTTCATTAGTTCCAGCTATCTTCTAGGCCTCATATTTAGATCTGACTGAGTGAAGATATAATTCTAACTCTTATGATCTGTATAGTCTTCACATCGATTACCAATGAATTTTTCACAGATATAGCATTGTAGACATTTTTTTCAAAAGTGGCCCCCGGATGCCTATTTTTGCAAAAATGGGCCCTCTCTAAGTTCAGAAGGTGTGGCAGGCGACATCTGTCACCTACCACGCCCTTAGCTCAGCAAGCTGGGGTGCCCATGGCAGCACGTGTGAGCCCGGTAGGACTAGGTGTAACATGGCAAGCATGAATGACGAGCACGGTATGCTACCGTGCAATGTGGCAGGTAGGGTTGTCGAGCCCACCTAGGTTGACAGCTCCTATTGAGCTCCCTTGGTTGGGTAGCTCTGATACTGATCTACACTACCTCTGCTAGCAGGTGGGTGGCCGGCTGCATGGGTGCGACATGACACAACGTGATGCACTCGATGTGATTCCCATGGTTCTCTACTGAACACAGTCGCTACCCCATGTGCTTGCGTGCCCTCGCGTGGGCCTGTCAGTTGGCAATGCCTCCTCGCATGCATAAAATGGCTCGCATCCCACTCCTCTATCTCATCTGAAGCCACGTAGTTAAGTATCTTCCCTGCCGAGCGAGAGAGCTGAGGAAGAAGAGAGAGAGAGAGAGAGAGTAAAATAGAGTTTGAAATAGTTTTTTGAGATGGTTTTGCTATGATTTCATAGTTCAAATTAGTGTGGTTCCACGAAGACCTTCACAAAGAGGTATGTTTCATTAACATCCTACTGAGCCAGGGGAGCTCAGCAGCCTTGCCTACCGTGATTGCCCTTTGCACCTGCTATGCTCATGCAATCTACCGAGGGCACCCTGGCTATCTAGATAGGAGGGTGCAACAGGTGACAAGTGTGCCTGTCATGTCTTCCGAGCTCGAGGAGGGGGGCTATTTTTGCAAAAATGAGTGTCTAGGGGCCATTTTTGAAAAAAAAAATGGCTACAGTGCTATATCTTCAAATAGATCATTACCAATGAGCTAATGACGCCATATTTTAAAGTATGCGCTAAGATAGCTAATTCTAGATGATGGGTAGGATAGTTCTTCATGCGGCCTCAATTGTTCTTAAGCATACGCAACAACGTTACCTTCTTGCATCTGCACACAACCAAGACCCTGGCGTGTGGAATCACAATAAATGTCAAAATCTTTCTAGATATCTGGCAACACTAGCTAAGACTGGTGTAGAAGTTAGATGCTTTTCAACTCTTGGAAACTTTGCTCACACTTCAGAGTCCGGGTAAACTTTTTCTCTTTTTTCAACACCTGAGTGAGTAGTATAGCTATGTTAGAAAATCCTTCAATAAAGCAATGGTAGTAACCTGCCATTCCGAGGAAATGATGAACCTAAGATACTAACTTTGGTTCTTCCCAATGCAAAACAGCCTTAACCTTGCCTGGGTCAACTACTACTCCTTCTGCAGACATTACATGTTCTAGGAAATCAACTTCCTTCATCTAGAAATCACACTTGTTGAAATTGGCATTGATGAGGATATCACTTCTTTGGATACAAACAATAGTTATCTACAAGATGGTAGGTAAGGACCTATGATGAGAGCATGTGCACGACAGTAGAATTATAAGGTAAGCTCATTTCTAGGAGTTCATAATTTTTCTATTGTGGATGGATTGCTACCTAAGTAATGTGATATTATTCTAATTAGGAACCAATGTCAGGGTAGTAACACTACTACCACAACAAGTCCAAGCCAACCCTATGTCAACTCTAGACCAATTCAGAGTCAGCCTGCCATACCAACTTTAAATGATCATAACTTTCACATACAGAGTTCGTTGGAGGTGTTCAGGTACTTGATGGAAAGCTTACAATGAGACCTTTTCAACGGATCTAGCCCACCTTCATATTCACTATCTGCACATCATAGTCAACAAAGAGAGGTGCTGCATTGCCTATTGGGCTATCTTGGGCCTTGTAATAGTGTTGGGGGTTCGAGCCCAAGTTGTGTGCGCCCCTTGGTGGCACACAAACCCTAGGCCGACCCCTTCCATGTAACTTCTATGGCCGCCACTTTTAGGTTGTTTTTTGTTTAGAAAATTTCAGTTGTATACTTTTGTCGACTAGACCAGCTATGGTGACTTCAGGTCTCTCCATTGTTCAATAAAACTTTCTCTTTCATCTAAAACTCAGATCGCACTTATTTCTTTTTTTTTCTTGATTCTCGATTGCTTGTAGGAAAGATCGACTGTGTCAGGCACAGTTGGTAATGACAAGGTTGTAATGTAGTGATTGCAAGATGAACTTGGTTATTTCAGTCAAGTAGCCTCATTGTCAACGTTGTATCAATCACAATTATTGTTTTTATTGGAAGAACTGGCCAAATCTCGTCATTAGTTGGTATCAGAGCACATATTGCCTGGTAAGATTTCAGCATTAGACTTGTTTTTAATACCTATAACTAGAATATTGCCACACAAAACTATTTTATTTGTCAAAAATCACCAAAACCGAACCCTAGTTGTGCCTTCGCAATTTCAGTTTTCATTTTACCATGTTGAATTTTCGTCCATCGTCAAGTTCTAATTGCTGGTCTGAGTCTAGTGCCTTGATTTTAGTTTCAAGTATTGCATCTGAAAATAAAAAAAGTTTGTTAGATCTATTTTGGGGCTGGCGACTGGTCAAGGGTTTACCCCCTCCCTTACTGTAGTTGCTCTTGGCTACCAAGTTTAGATAGGGTTAGGGTTTGTGTTTGCGTCACTAGATTGTTGCAAGTTAGAGATCAACTTGGTTTTTTCGTCTTCTTGGCTGGTTGAATCACCTAGGGCAACGTTGTGTTCGGTTTCTTTCAGTTTTGGGCCAAGTGCAAGACAGTTTTGTGCAGCGTTCACAAAAACAACCATAACTTTTGCACATGAATTTGGATTGCAATGTTCTTTGGCTTATTAGAAAGCTAATGAAAAGTTACATCCCAAAAAGGGTCATTTAGGGCCTCAAAACGGCCTCTGAAGTTTTAGCATTTCACCATTCGTTCGCCATCTAGTCTGAGTTTTCTTTCACTCCAGATTGTGTAATCTTTGTTTCTAGGCCATATTTTAGTAATCTTTAATTTTTGTTTTGCTCTGAATTAAAAAAAGAAGAAAATATGCACGTGCAAAACATGCCACACAAAATAAATAGAAAAAAAGAGGCAAGTGCAAAAAGAAAAGGGCCACATACATTAAAAAGAAATTCAGAATTTTTGCAGCATTGTTTATTTTCATATTTTGAGCTCTCTTTATATAGCCGTTGTCTAGTTTTGCTAGCTTGCACTAGAGTCGGGTACTAGTTTGGGCTAGCAATTTAAATGAGTACTTTGGATTATTTTTCAACTAGTGTAATTCTGAAAATTAAATATTGCCATTCCTTTGCTACTTATATATTGCATGTCTGTTGTGGCTACAGACCAAACAGAGAGAGAGATGGTAGTGGAGAGTAATGAAGTTGAGTGTAATGGCCTGGTCCTCCCCATGGCTTGTCCTCATATATATATGCGCATGAGGAGTGCTTTTACAGTTATATCCTTACATCTGGTTATCCCCTCTGGGGCAGTTATGTCATTACACATGGCCTATTCTGGGCCTAATAATCTCTTACCAGGCCTGCTGGGTTTAGGTGGGGGCCATCCCTACGACAGGAGCCTCTCATGGTAAAGGGCTTTCACAAGGCCGAAGCCATGTTGCCGAGTCCTTTGGCCCCCTCCGTCCCCGCGGCCTGCGAACTTTTCCGAACTTCCGGAGGTGCGCTGTAGCCGAAGGAGGAGTGCGCGCTGCTGCGACGCTCGGTCTTCCGGACGTCCACGTGGTGCAGCGTGCTTGGCGCGGTGCGGGCGTTAAGGCGTCGTGACCATTAATACGGCGGCGGACGTTCGGCAGCTGGACTTCTGCCGATTGGCCTTCCGCCGGTTGGCTCCCCTGCTGACTGGGGTATATATATGGCGCTGGTGAGGCGTTGCTCCTGCGTATGTTGTGGCAGAAGCTGTTCCCCTAAAATGGGCCTCTGCCGTGCATCAACATTCCTGGGTGACGCTGAGCGGCTTGGGGAATGTTGATGCACAGAAGGAGGTCTATTTTTTCGTGGGAGCTTGATCAGCGTCGGTTATCGACAGCCAGCCGCGCTTCCTGATCCCGCACCGCGCTTCCGTAGGCGACGGCGAGGTCTGCCCTGTTTTTCTTAACAGGCCTACCTACGGTCGGTGTTCCTGAGGGAGCCCGCCGGCATTACCTTGCATGTTGATGCACCGTAGGTGGCCTATTAAGGAAAACGAGGTAGATTTCGCAGGACAAGACCCCCGTCTTTGCTGCGCCCCACCGAAGTGGACTCGTGCTCCGTCCCCCACCCTTCGAACGGGTGGCAGCGAAGCTGGTGCCTAGTTGAAGTGGACGCGCGCGCTCCATCCCCTGCCCTTCGAACGGGTGGCGGCGAAGCTGGCGCTTAGTCGAAGTAGACGCGCGCGCTTGGCAGCGCAGCGGACGCCTAAGTCGAAGTAGAGGCGCGCGCTCCGTCCCCTACCCTTCGAACGGGTGGCGGCGAAGCTGGCGCCTAGTCGAAGTAGACGCGCGCGCTCCATCCCCTACCCTTCGAACGGGTGGCAGCGAAGCTGGCGCCTAGTCGAAGTAGACGCACGCGCTTGGCAGCGCAGCGGACGCCTAAGTAGAAGTAGAGGCGCGCGCTCCGTCCCCTACCCTTCGAACGGGTGGCAGCGAAGCGGGCGCCTAGTCGAAGTAGACGCGCGCGCTCCGTCCCCTACCCTTCGAACGGGTGGCGGCGAAGCTGGCGCCTAGTCGAAGTAGACGCGCGCGCTCCGTCCCCTACCCTTCGAACGGGTGGCGGCGAAGCTAGCGCCTAGTCGAAGTAGACGCGCGCGCTTGGCAGCGCAGCGGACGCCTAAGTCGAAGTAGACGCGCGCGCTCCGTCCCCTACCCTTCGAACGGGTGGCAGCGAAGCTGGTGCCTAGTTGAGGTGGACGCGCGCGCTCCATCCCCTGCCCTTCGAACGGTTGGCGACGAAGCTGGCGCTTAGTCGAAGTAGACGCGCGCTCTTGGCAGCGCAGCGGACGCCTAAGTCGAAGTAGAGGCGCGCGCTCCGTCCCCTACCCTTCGAACGGGTGGCGGCGAAGCTGGCGCCTAGTCGAAGTAGACGCGCGCGCTCCGTCCCCTACCCTTCGAACGGGTGGCAGCGAAGCTGGCGCCTAGCCGAAGTAGACGCGCGCGCTTGGCAGCGCAGCGGACGCCTAAGTCGAAGTAGAGGCGCGCCCTCCGTCCCCTACCCTTCGAACGGGTGGTAGCGAAGCTGGCGCCTAGTCAAAGTAGACGCGCACGCTCCGTTCCCTACCCTTCGAATGGGTGGCGGCGAAGCTGGCGCCTAGTCGAACTAGACGCGCGCGCTCCGTCCCCTACCCTTCGAACGGGTGGCGGCGAAGCTGGCGCCTAGTCGAAGTAGACGTGCGCGCTTGGCAGCGCAGCGGACGCCTAAGTCGAAGTAGACGCGCGCGCTCCATCCCCTACCCTTCGAACGGGTGGCAGCGAAGCTGGCGCCTAGTCGAAGTAGACGCGCGCGCTTGGCAGCGCAGCGGACGCCTAAGTCGAAGTAGAGGCGCGCGCGCTCCGTCCCCTACCCTTCGAACGGGTGGCGGCGAAGCTGGCGCCTAGTCGAAGTAGACGCGCGCGCTTGGCAGCGCAGCGAACGCCTAAGTCGAAGTAGAGGCGCGCGCGCTCCGTCCCCTACCCTTCGAACGGGTGGCAGCGAAGCTGGCGCCTAGTCGAAGTAGACGCGCGCGCTCCGTCCCCTACCCTTCGAACGGGTGGCAGCGAAGCTGGCGCCTAGTCGAAGTAGAGGCGCGCGCGCTCCGCAGCGCAGCGGACGCCTAAGTCGAAGTAGAGGCGCGCGCTTCGTCCCCTACCCTTCGAACGGGTGGCAGCGAAGCTGGCGCCTAGTCGAAGTAGAGGCGCGCGCTCCGTCCCCTACCCTTCGAACGGGTGGCAGCGAAGCTGGCGCCTAGTCGAAGTAGATGCGCGCGCTTGGCAGCGCAGCGGACGCCTAAGTCGAAGTAGAGGCGCGCGCGCTCCGTCCCCTACCCTTCGAACGGGTGGCGGCGAAGCTGGCGCCTAGTCGAAGTAGAGGCGCGCGCGCTCCGTCCCCTACCCTTCGAACGAGTGGCGGTGAAGCTGGCGCCTAGTCGAAGTAGACGCGCGCGCTTGGCAGCGCAGCGGACGCCTAAGTCGAAGTAGAGGCGCGTGCTCCGTCCTCTACCCTTCGAACGGGTGGCAGCGAAGCTAGCGCCTAGTCGAAGTAGACGCGCGCCTTCGCACCGCGAACACCGCCTCGTGGGCGGTGACTTGAGGTCTTGTGATGCGGTCTTGCGCTGTAAAGGTTCCTTGAACCACGCCGGCCCCTGGTCTGCCAGGGTTAGGTTCCCGTACCACGCGACCCGATGTGCCCAGGGCACGTGGCGGCCTATGACTGGTGGGCGGCGGGATGTGGACAGTTGCGTGTTTGCAGCTGCTCGCCTCTTCCCTAGGCAAGGGGGACACGGGGCGGTCAGAGGATGGCTGAGGTCGCACCCCGATGCGGACCGTCGCGACCCTTCGCTGTCCGCTACGGGGGATCGTGCGGAGCGGACCTTTGCACCGCTGTGGTTGCATCCGGCACGCGGATCGTTGCGACGCTTCGATAGCGGCGGTACAAGCGAGGCGGCTTGAAGACGAGGCGGCTTGAAATAGCCCCCCGTAACAGCGCCCCTGCACCTTTGCGTCCCCTTGCCTGCCTGCTCCGCCCCCGAGACTTTCGCGATATGCTCACCGCTCCAACCTTTCCGCGGAAAGTGATGGCTTCCAGTGGCAAGTGCAGCCAGATGGTTGGTGGCTCTGACGTTCGCCGGCGGCCCGCGGAGTTAAAGGTGAAATACGTGCTCGAAGAGCGCGACCCGGCGGCGGCTGACAAGGAGCGGCTGGCGGTGGAGGAGGGAGGCACGTTCTCCGGCGAGCTAGGCCCCTCGCTGGTGACTGAGAAGACGATCCAGGGGCTTCTGCATGCAGGGAAGTTGTCCGAGCGCCAGACGGTACGACTGCCCACCGCCGATGAGACGGAGCCGCATCCCGAGGGGTCGGAGGCGGTGGTGTTCGTCGCCTTTTTTGACGCGGGGCTCCGCATCCCGGCGGCGGCTGTTGTGGGCGACGTGCTGCGGACCTTCGGGCTGGAGCTGGCGCAACTGACGCCGAACGCCGTGGCCCGGCTCACGGTGTACAGCTGGGCCTTGCGCTCGGGAGCGTGTTGGCCCAGCGCCTCGCTGTTTGCCTACCTGCACGAGGCACGGCACCAGCCCAAGGACCGGAAGAACGGGACGGTGTCGAGCTTCGGCAGCGTCACTTTTATCCTTCGTCCATCGTGCAAGAAGCTCTTCCCTGCGAACTCAACTCGCGGGAAG
The DNA here is from genome assembly GCA_017311315.1 of Dendrocalamus latiflorus. Lineage (NCBI taxonomy): Eukaryota > Viridiplantae > Streptophyta > Magnoliopsida > Poales > Poaceae > Dendrocalamus > Dendrocalamus latiflorus. The sequence goes on along the minus strand of CM029641.1, from coordinate 21,859,587 downwards.
TGGGAGTCTTACTGGATGAAGCGGTGGTTCTACCACCGCGTGGAGAGCGGGAGCGGCCTTGAGTGCACAGGCCGACCCATCGCGTTCAAGCCCTCGCCCGGCCGAACGCTCGACGATGAGGACAAGCAGAGGGTCCGATGGCTCGTAGGCTTGGCCGCCCGCTTCAACATGCGCGACCTTGCCGAAGAGTTCGTGATGTACGGCATGGCACCGCTTGCCCGCGACTGGTGTCTCGCCGCCGAGAGGCGTCGAGACGACAATGTCTTGCCCTCGGTCTGCTTGCTGCCGGCGCCCGGCGATCTTCGTAAGCCTCGCTCGTGTCTGTCCTTGGCTAACGCAGAATGCGCTGTATGCTGATAGTCTTCTTCTTTGTTTCAGAGATTCCCTTAGAGGAGGCGGAGCAAGCCGCGCGCGTGTTCCTGGGGCCGTACACCGGCAGGGAGCATAAGCAGCGTGCGGCGGCTGTTGCCGAGGCGGGTCTAGGGCGAATCAACCGCGTGTGCGAGGCTCTGGGCCTTGTCGTGCCGGACCGTGCCGCACCGGACGACGGTGCAGCGAAGGAGAAGAAGAAGAAGAAGAAGGCCCCGTCTCGGAAGAGGGGGCGCGGCGGGGCACCTGCCGCTAGCGTTTCTGAGGGCACGGCGGACGCGGCGTCGGACTCGGCGAGGTATGCCGACTCCGGATTGGGCGGTGCAGAAGCCGAAGGCGAGGTATCTTCGGCGAGCGCCCCTGACGGCGGGTTTGCCGCGAGCGGCCAAAGGGGGGAAGCCTCACCGCCCGCCGGAGTCACCGAGGCGGAACCCGTGCGGGCCAGCGACGCCGAGGTGGAGCTTTCGGCCATAGCCGCTGTGGTGCCGGTGGCGCCTCCCGCGGGGGCGCACGAAGCTGTGCTGCCTTTACCGACGGCAACAGAAATCGAAGTGCTCCCTGCGGCTCCCGCCACCATGGAACTTTCTCCCCCGGGCGTGGCAGCAACGGGGGCTTCGCTATCCGCGGCTGCAGGGGCGGTGCCGCTGCTGGCTGCCCCGGCTAAACGGCCGTGCGTGTGGCCGAAGCTTCACCAGACACCGCGGGGATTTGTCGTGGCCACGGGCATCAGAAGCTTGTGGGATGCCAGCGCAAGCGCCGGAGGCCCTGCGGCATATGCGCCTTCTGCCCCCCTGGCGACGCCGTCCACCGCGCGGGGACAGCCGCCGGCCTCCCCGAACGCGGCGGCTTCCGCCCGCGGCGGAACCATTCCTTCGGCTACCGAAGGTAAGGTGGCCGAGCTTACTCTGGTGTATGCTCTTTTGCCTTGGAGTGCTCACTTGTATGCCTGTTCGTAGCGTTGCTCATTCCGGAGGGGGAGCCCTCGACGGAACGCGGGGCCTCCGAGCATGTGAGCGCCGCGGACTTCGTGCCGCCTCCGGAGACGCTGAGGGCGTGGCGCGGGATTGTACATGACGCGGCCACTAGCGTCGACCCGCAGGTGTTGCAGACCTACGGGGCGGGGCGCCTTGAGGACGCCTTCGAGGTGTCCGGGGTGAGGGTAAGTTCTCATGCGACCGCGCCTGGGCTTAGCTGAGCTTGCTAAGTTTTTGTTTTTTGTCTGCAGACGCTTGTGTTGGGGCAGGCCCTGCAAACGGCCTATGCCCGCGGCCAAAAGACGCTCGAGGATAGGCTGCGGGTCGCCGAGGAGGAGCTGCGCGAAGCCTCTGGCGCCCGCTCTGCCCAGGACGCCCGCATCCGCCAACTGGAAGCGGAATGTGCCGAAGCGACGGCATACGCCGAGGGGCTGGTTGCCTCGGCGCAGGAGTCAGCCGCGGCAACTGCGGAGCGAAGGTTCGCGGCGGAGCATGACGGGCTCCTGGCGCAGGTCGCCGCGCTAGAGAAGGAAAAAGGCGAGCTTGCCTTGACTCTAGCGGAGCGCAACCGGACGCTGGGCGACGCCTCGGTGGTTGCGTGGGACGCCATGCAAGCGCTGGAGAGCCATCTCCAAGGGCTGGTAACCGAGGTGCCGGAGCGCGGCTTTGGCCCAGAGGAGTTGTCTCGGACTCTCCGCTGGATTGATGAGGCCGCCACCGTCGCGCGCGATGCCGCGACGTCCTTTGGCACCCACTGCGCGTACACTTCGGCCTCCTTGGTGTGCGCGCTCCTCCAGCACCGCGGCTGTACGCATGTCGCCGAGCTGAATGACCCCCGGCTGGAGATGCCTGGCGGGGCCAGAGTAATGTCCGGCGCCGTCCGCTCTGCTCGCCGTGCCCTTGGGCCCTTCTGCGGCCGGATCTGGGGTTACGTTGGGGCGGAAGCTGTATGGATCGAGCTCCGGAAGTCGCTCTACGGGACGGGGAGCCTCGGCCAATTTCTGGACGGGGTCCCCCGACGCGACGATGGCGGCGCTGGGCCCTCCGAAGGCGCCGGGAACCCGCAGGTCTGATGCCGCGGCGCCTAGGTATAGGCGTGCGTTGTACTGTCCTTTGTCTTTGCTAATGAAGTGCACACCTCCTGCATGCATGCTGACTTTCGCCTATATCCCGGGCAGCTTCCTTGCTGGGACCAGCTTCGGGCGGCCGACCTTTCAACCCGGCGGCGCCTTCGACGCTGGCGAAGGGTCGAAGAGTCGCTTAACTTCTGGGCGAGCCGGCCTTCTTCGAGCGAAGCCCCAGCTTTAGCGCGTGTTAAGGACGAGCCCGCGGGGTAGCAGCGTAGAGTGGTCGGGGTGCTGCCGGACCTTTGTACATGTGATTTTTTCGATGTGCAGACTGCCCGGCACTTTAGGATATGCGCTGTGTGTTGATGCCGCCGTTGGCGAAGTTAGCTGCGCCAGGATTTGCCTTGTTTTATAGTCCGGAGACTCGCGCGTGCGGAGCTACGCATGACGCGACGTCTTGTTTAGAGTCCGTGGACTATTGCGTGCGGAGCTAGGCTCGACGCTACGTCTTCTTTATAGTCCGGAGACTCGCGCGTGCGGAGCTAGGCTCGACGCTACGTCTTATTTAGAGTCCGTGGACTATTGCGTGCGGAGCTAGGCTCGACGCTACGTCTTCTTTATAGTCCAGAGACTCGCGCGTGCGGAGCTAGGCTCGACGCTACGTCTTATTTAGTGTCCGTGGACTATTGCGTGCGGAGCTAGGCTCGACGCTACGTCTTCTTTATAGTCCGCAGACTCGCGCGTGCGGAGCTAGGCTCGACGCTACGTCTTATTTAGAGTCCGTGGACTATCGCGTGCGGAGCTAGGCTCGACGCTACGTCTTCTTTATACTCCGTAGAGTGCGCGCGAAGGCGTCCCCCCGCTGCGTCTTATTTATACTCCGTAGAGTGCGTGCGGAGTTAGGCTCGACGCTACGTCTTATTTAGAGTCCGTGGACTATTGCGTGCGGAGCTAGGCTCGACGCTACGTCTTCTTTATAGTCCGGAGACTCGCGCGTGCGGAGCTAGGCTCGACGCTACGTCTTATTTAGAGTCCGTGGACTATTGCGTGCGGAGCTAGGCTCGACGCTACATCTTCTTTATAGTCCGGAGACTCGCGCGTGCGGAGCTAGGCTCGACGCTACGTCTTATTTAGAGTCCGTGGACTATTGTGTGCGGAGCTAGGCTCGACGCTACGTCTTCTTTATAGTCCGGAGACTCGCGCGTGCGGAGCTAGGCTCGACGCTACGTCTTATTTAGAGTCCGTGGACTATCGCGTGCGGAGCTAGGCTCGACGCTACGTCTTCTTTATACTCCGTAGAGTGCGTGCGAAGGCGTCCCCCCGCTGCGTCTTATTTATACTCCGTAGAGTGCGCGCGGAGCTAGGCTCGACGCTACGTCTTATTTAGAGTCCGTGGACTATTGCGTGCGGAGCTAGGCTCGACGCTACGTCTTCTTTATAGTCCGGAGACTCGCGCGTGCGGAGCTAGGCTCGACGCTACGTCTTATTTAGAGTCCGTGGACTATTGCGTGCGGAGCTAGGCTCGACGTTACGTCTTCTTTATAGTCCAGAGACTCGCGCGTGCGGAGCTAGGCTCGACGCTACGTCTTATTTAGAGTCCGTGGACTATTGCGTGCGGAGCTAGGCTCGACGCTACGTCTTCTTTATAGTCCGGAGACTCGCGCGTGCGGAGCTAGGCTCGACGCTACGTCTTATTTAGAGTCCGTGGACTATTGCGTGCGGAGCTAGGCTCGACGCTACGTCTTCTTTATAGTCCGGAGACTCACGCGTGCGGAGCTAGGCTCGACGCTACGTCTTATTTAGAGTCCGTGGACTATTGCGTGCGGAGCTAGGCTCGACGCTACGTCTTCTTTATAGTCCGGAGACTCGCGCGTGCGGAGCTAGGCTCGACGCTACGTCTTATTTAGAGTCCGTGGACTATTGCGTGCGGAGCTAGGCTCGACGCTACGTCTTCTTTATAGTCCAGTGACTCACGCGTGCGGAGCTAGGCTCGACACTACGTCTTATTTAGAGTCCGTGGACTATTGCGTGCGGAGCTAGGCTCGACGCTAGGTCTTCTTTATAGTCCGGAGACTCGCGCGTGCGGAGCTAGGCTCGACGCTACGTCTTATTTAGAGTCCGTGGACTATTGCGTGCGGAGCGAGGCTCGACGCTACGTCTTCTTTATAGTCCGGAGACTCGCGCGTGCGGAGCTAGGCTCGACGCTACGTCTTATTTAGAGTCCGTGGACTATCGCGTGCGGAGCTAGGCTCGACGCTACGTCTTCTTTACACTCCGTAGAGTGCGCGCGAAGGCGTCCCCCCGCTGCGTCTTATTTATACTCCGTAGAGTGCGTGCGGAGCTAGGCTCGACGCTACGTCTTATTTAGAGTCCGTGGACTATTGCGTGCGGAGCTAGGCTCGACGCTACGTCTTATTTAGAGTCCGTGGACTATTGCGTGCGGAGCTAGGCTCGATGCTACGTCTTCTTTATAGTCCGGAGACTCCCGCGTGCGGAGCTAGGCTCGACGCTACGTCTTATTTAGAGTCCGTGGACTATTGCGTGCGGAGCTAGGCTCGACGCTACGTCTTCTTTATAGTCTGGAGACTCGCGCGTGCGGAGCTAGGCTCGACGCTACGTCTTATTTAGAGTCCGTGGACTATCGCGTGCGGAGCTAGGCTCGACGCTACATCTTCTTTACACTCCGTAGAGTGCGCGCGAAGGCGTCCCCTCGCTGCGTCTTATTTATACTCCGTAGAGTGCGTGCGGAGCTAGGCTCGACGCTACGTCTTATTTAGAGTCCGTGGACTATTGCGTGCGGAGCTAGGCTCGACGCTACGTCTTCTTTATAGTCCGGAGACTCGCGCGTGCGGAGCTAGGCTCGACGCTACGTCTTATTTAGAGTCCGTGGACTATTGCGTGCGGAGCTAGGCTCGACGCTACGTCTTCTTTATAGTCCGGAGACTCCCGCGTGCGGAGCTAGGCTCGACGCTACGTCTTCTTTATAGTCTGGAGACTCGCGCGTGCGGAGCTAGGCTCGACGCTACGTCTTATTTGGAGTCCGTGGACTATTGCGTGCGGAGCTAGGCTCGACGCTACGTCTTCTTTATAGTCCAGAGACTCGCGCGTGCGGAGCTAGGCTCGACGCTACGTCTTATTTAGAGTCCGTGGACTATTGCGTGCGGAGCTAGGCTCGACGCTACGTCTTCTTTATAGTCCGGAGACTTGCGCGTGCGGAGCTAGGCTCGACGCTACGTCTTATTTAGAGTCCGTGGACTATTGCGTGAGGAGCTAGGCTCGACGCTACGTCTTCTTTATAGTCCGGAGACTCGCGCGCGCGAGGGCGTCCCCCCGGTGCATATTTTGTTTATACTCAGCCCCGTCACCTTGGCGACGGCGAGTGCACACGCTAGCGTGCGTCTTTGGTTTATACTCAGTCCCGCCCCCCTGGCAACGGCGAGTGCACACGCGAACGTGCGTCTTTGCTTTATGCTGCGGGGGCGCGCGCGTTGGAGACTTGAAGACCGATCTGGCCCAGCGCCCGCAGGGGCTGTCCCCCGAAGCCCTGCAGTGGGATTCCCGAGGGCCCCAGGCGGCTTCGAGGAATCCCCATCTGGTCGAAGGCCGCCGCAAACAATACGTTCGCGGAACTACCCCCGTCCACCAAGGCGCGCCCCACGTCGCATCCCGCGATGGTGACCCGGATGACCAGGGGGTCCTGATGAGGGAAGTCCACACCTTGGGCGTCATCAGGTGTGAATGTAACCTCGTGCCGCGCCCATTCCGGCGGTGCTTGCGCTGGGTATGACGCCACGTGATGTAGTCTTCGTGCGTAGGCCTTCTGCTGCCGCACCGAGGCGAATTCCAGCGCAGAGCCGCCGGATATGACATTAATGACCCTGCGGTAGGTTGCGTCCGGGGCCTGCAACGACAGGAGGCCCTCCCGAGGCTGCTGTACGTGAGCTTGGATCCGCAAGGTGCCTTCCTGGGGTTGCATTCCCTGCGCCTGTACCTGCATCCCGTGCGCCTGTACCTGCATGGGGGCCTCGTATGGGAATTGGACGTGGGCCACCGCGGGCGGGCGCGCCTCCGGGTTCCTGTCCCTGGTGACGCTGTCGCGGAGCGCCGCGATAGAGGTGCAGTTACGGGTATCATGATTGCCGCGGCCGTGGACTAAGCACCACAGTCCCTGATGTTGGTCGTCGTAGTCTCCACGACCCTTATCGTCGCGGCCCCTGCCACGGCCGCGGCCCCGGCCACGGCGCCCCCCGGCCGCCTTGGCCCGCTGGAACACCCTCGTCGGACCCGCCTTCGATGTCGAGGACGTACCGGTTTCACCTCGACCTTTGCTGGCCGCGCTTGGGCTGATCCGATGACTCCTTACGCGGGTTGTCCCTACGGTCGGGCGCGTCCCTGGACGACTCCTGCTTACGCTTTCCCTTCGAAGAGCCGCCCTTCGACGGATCTTCGGTTTTTGCCGAGGCTCCAGCCTGGTTAGTGTCGGAGTCGTCACCTTGCCTTCGCCGCGCGTCTTCCTCAGCCCTGGCATATTCTTCCATCTTGTCGAAGAGCTTCGCCACCGTCTTGATTGGCTTCCGTGCATTGTATTCGGCCATCGGGCCCGGACGAAGGCCCTGTATGGCTGCATTGACGATGGTGGTCTCGTTGACGTCCTTCACTTGACATCGAATCTTGGCGAAGCATTTGAAGTAATCCCGGAGCTTCTCCGAGGGTTTTTGCTTCATGGCGAAGAGTTGGTCCGCCTCGACCCGGTCGGCGTAGTTTCCTTGGAAGTTGTTGTGGAGGCGGACGCGGAGCTGCTCCCACGCGGTGATGGAGCCCGGCTCTATGGTAAAAAACCAAGAGAGAGCCACTCCTTGTAGCGCGAGGGGGAGTCCCTTTGCCTTCGTGGTGTCGTCTCCGCCCGCGGCTTCGATCGCGGTTTCGTATACGCGCACGAACTCGCGGGGGTCCGTGTCGCCTTTATACGAGTCGATGGCGCTAGGGAACTTGAAGTCTTCGGGCCATGCCGCCTGCTGCAACCCCGCCGAGACCGGGGACTCCGGATCCACGCGCCGCAGCGGCACGCGGCTGGACGTGGGGGCTTCGCGACTGTCCGCCCTCTCCGGCGCGGGCTCGGACGTGATTGCTGGCGCGGCCGGCTGACTCCGAGCCTCTTGTATATCTCTTACGGCTCCGCGAAGGTCCCCCACCTCCCGCTGGAACGCGTTGAGAGCCGCCAGCAGGGCACTTTCCATCGCCGGTGCAGGCGGGGTCGCCGGTACTCCCGGCGGGCGGATCGGCGCGGGGACGACCGCGTCGCGAGGTCCCGAGCTGCCGGTCGCTCCGTCGTGGCTACTTCAGACCACCCGGTCCGTGCCACCAGCTAGGGTTGCCGTGGGGGCGGCGAGGTCGGCTGCCGTTGCGTCGGCGGGGTCGGTTGTCGCCGCACCCGCGTCGACGTCTTCGACCGCGGGGTCGGCCGCGGGGCCCGTCCCCGCGACGCCGGTAGCGGGGCGGGTCGTCGCGGTGCCGGTGCCGGGGGCGATCGTCGCGGTGCCGGTGACGAGGTTGGTCGTCACCGCGCGAACGCCGGCGTCTTCGGCCACCACGCCTGCGTCGACGCTCGCGTCCGCCGCTGCCGATGCCGAAGCCCTGGTGCTCATACGGTGCTCCGGGCCGACCACCTTCTTTCCCTTCGCCGCCGCTGAAGAAGCTTTTTTCGGTGCCATCTTTTTCCTTCGGTCTTCAGGCTTGTCTTCGTCCTCCCCACGGACGGCGCCAACTGTTGTGGCTACAGACCAAACAGAGAGAGAGATGGTAGTGGAGAGTAATGAAGTTGAGTGTAATGGCCTGGTCCTCCCCATGGCTTGTCCTCATATATATATGCGCATGAGGAGTGCTTTTACAGTTATATCCTTACATCTGGTTATCCCCTCTGGGGGCAGTTATGTCATTACACATGGCCTATTCTGGGCCTTATAATCTCTTACCAGGCCTGCTGGGTTTAGGTGGGGGCCATCCCTACGACAATGTCCAAGTTCCACCTACTACTAACTGAGCAGGTCTCATCGTACCGGCAATTGATATATTCATCACTCAAATCAGGTTATCATGAACTAGCCATCGATTGTACCACATGCTTTGCTTGGTAAGAATCTTGTGAACATTTGATAAGACCTTGAGAGTGTGAGACTTCTGTAACCTACAGCATCTAGTAGTTGATAGGGAGCTAACAAACTTTCTTGTGAGTTTCTTCTATTCTACTAACAATGGTAGGTTCACAAAATTCGAAATATGGTGGCAAGGATATTGACCAATCTTCTGAACTTGAAAGTGCCAGACCTCTCACTCCTCGCACAAGGATGCTTGTGCAACACATCAACCATGAGGTTAGCAAGAAAATGGAGGAAATCTACAACATGTTGGATCAACTCAAAGAGATTCTCACCACCATCAATAATAGAGTTGAGAACCTTGAGCAATGTCCACCCCCAGCTACTCGATGTGCTCTGTTTCCCCCCTCACTCTTCGGCAGACAAGGATGACGATGTTGAAGAGAACAACTATGTTATCGATACTGAAGTTGAGAGCCACGAATACCATGACTATCATCGAATTTTGTAAATCAACGAGGTTGGGTATGTTACAGAGAGAGGTATATGATAATGATGTAATAACTAAAGTCAAGTTCACAATTTCTCCATTCGATGGTAGATATGACCCTAAAGCTTATATTGATTGGAAATTACAATTAGATCAAAATTTGCATGCTATAATTTTCTTGATAATAAAAGAGTTAGGGCTACTATTAGTGAATTCACTGATTTTGCATCAATTTGGTGGAGGAAATAATGTATACTACCACATATACCTATAACTTGAGATGCTTTGAAAAGAGTCATAAGAGCTATTTTTGTGTCTTCATATTTTTCACATGACATGTTAAATAAATTGCAATGCTTAAAACAAGGTAATAGGTCAGTTGACAAATACTATCAAGAATTACAAATTGGTTTATTGCATTGTAATTTAGAAGAAATTGAAGAAGCTAAAATGGCTAGAATTTTGGGAGGGCTTAATCGGGAAATTTAGGGCATACTTGATTATAAGGAATATAATTATATCACCTGTTTGTTTCATCTTGCTTGTAAAGTTGAAAGAGAAGTATAAGGACGACACATGAGAACAAGTAACCAATTTGGAGGCTCTTCTTCCTCAAAACAAAGTGCCAGAATCGTAAGAGTGCCCCTTCCATCTACACCAAGCCAAGGGCGCTCTACTTCTACTTCCACGTCCTCATGTGCACCCGAAGCAAGCAAGGCTACAACCATTCAAGCTTCCACCAAATCTACTCTAACAAAGAGTGCATCTTTAGTTGCTTCTACTGGACGTACAATGGATATCCAATGTCATGAGTGCAAAGGGTTCAGGCACTTCGTGAGAGAGTGTCCAAGTTAGCGAGCTCTCATTGTGAGAGAAGACGGTGAGTATATTTTAGCTAGTGAAATTGATGAAGAATATATACTGGTCGAAAATGACTATGCAGATGGTGAGTTGGCACTAGTGATGAACAAGAAGAATATTTGGGTGCTGAAGTTTCAGACAAGTACATGAGCCTTATAGTAACGTGTGTACTTAGTGTACGAATGGAGAGTGCCGAACAGGACCAATGACACAATTTGTTTCAAACCAAGTTCATCATCAAGGAACGTTCATATCGTGTCATCATCAATGGAGGAAGTTACAACAACTTAGCTAGTTTGGAGATGATCGAGAAGCCTGGTTTGACCACAAGTCCTCACCCATGGCCTTACTACATCCAACAGTTCAACTTATATGGTAAGTTGAAGGTAATCAAAACTGTGAGTGTATAATTTTTGCATAGTTCATATCATGATTATATTGATTATGATGGCATGCCTATACATGTATGCTCCTTACTTTTAGGTAAACCATGGTGATTTGATAAGGATTCTGCTCATTTTCATAGAACTAATCAATATACTCTCATGCATAAAGGCAAGAAAATTATGTTACTTCCAATGTCTCCTAAACCCATTATTAAAGATGAAAAAAAGGTAGAATTGAGAATCATATTGTAGCTAAAGAACACATTCCACCTAAACAGAAAGAGGCTAAAAAAATCAAATGCTTGAAAGAATGAAAGTAAATTAAAAAAAATGTTGTTCTACTGGCTACTAAATCTAATTTCAATGACATGGAAGTGGATAATTCTGTTTGTTATGCCTTATTTTGTAAAGATGCTTTGTTTTCACTTAACGATTTGCTTACATCTTTGCCTCCTGTTGTCACTAACCTTTTACAGGAGTTTACTGATGTATTTCTATCTAAAATACCTCCAGGGCTACCACCTGTTAGAAGAATTGAGCATCAAATTGACTTGATCCCAGCAGCTTCTTTGCCAAACCATGCACCATATACGACTAATCTGGAGGAGGCTAAGGAAATTCAGTGTCAACTAAAAGACTTGCTTGACAAATGGTACGTATGTGATAGGCTTCGTCCTTGTGCTATTTCTATGATTTTAGTTCCTATGAAAGATGGATCTTAGCGTATGTGTGTTGATTGTCGAGTGATTAATAAAACCATTGCTAGATATCATCATTATAGTCCTATGTTAGATGATAAGCTTAATGAATTGAGTGACTCTACTGTTTTCTTTAAAGTTGACTTACGTAGTGGATACCATCAAATTAGAATAAAAATTGGAGATAAATGGAAAACTACATTTAAAACTAAGTTTGGGTTATATGAGTGATTAGTGATGTCTTTGGGTTTAACTAATATGCCTAGCACTTTCATCAGATTAATGAACGAAGTTTTATGTGCTTTCATTAGTAAATTTGTGGTGGTTTACTTTGATGATATATTAATTTGTAGCAAGTCACTTGATGAACATTGTGAACACTTACATGTTGTTTTTAATGCTTTGAGAGATGTGCGTCTATTTGGTAACCATGAAAAGTCCATCTTTACATTGATCAAGTTTGTTTTCTTGGCTATGTCATTACTCTATAGGGAATTGTGATAGATGAAACCAAGATTGAAGCTATAAAGAGTTGACCGACACCACAAATGGTCACACAAGTGTGGAGCTTTTATGGACTTACTACATTCTATTGTCTCTTTGTGAAAGATTTCAGCACCTTTGCTGCACCACTTAATGAATTGATGAAGAAAGATATTCTTTGAAAATGGGGACAAGCACAATAAGAAGCTTTCAACATTAAAGAAAAACTCACAAATACACCATTACTCCAACTTCCTAATTTTGATAAGACGTTTGAACTTGAGTGCGATACTAGTGGAATTAAAATTGGTGGCGTGTTGCTTCAAGAAGGTAAACCTATTACATACTTTTGTGAGAAATTGAATGAGCTAAGTCTGAATTATTCAACTTATGATAAAGAATTATATGCTTTTATTCATGTGCTTGAAACTTGGAACATTATTTATGGCCCAAAGAATTTATTGTTCATTCTAATCATGAATCAATGAAACATATTAGAAGTCAAAATAAACTGAACCGTGAATATGCTTGTTGGGCTGAATTGATTGAATCTTTTCCTTATATCATAAAACACAAGAAAGGGAGAAAAATATGATTATTGATGCTTTGTCTAGATGATATACTTTGTTTTCTCAACTTGATTGTAGAATTTTGGGCTTAGAGACAATAAAAGATTTATATACTTCTGATGATGAATTCGAAGATGTCATGTTCAAATGTAAAGATGGCAAAAGCTGGAACAAATTTGATGTTAATGATGGTTTCTTGTTTAGAGCTAATAAGCTATGCATTCTAGCTAGCTCTGTTTGCCTTTTGTTTATATATGAGACACATGGCTTGGACTCATGGAACATTTTAGCATCAAGAAGATGGAGGACATCCTTGCTGAAATTTCTATTGGCCAAAGATGAGACACGATGTCGAGCGCTACATTGCTCACTGCACTTCATGCCAAAAGCTAAGTCTCAATTGAATCCACATGCTTTATATATGCCTCATTATTCCTAGTGTGCCTTGGGAGAATATTTCTATGAACTTTGTTTTAGGATTGCTAGGACAAAGAGGGGGAGAGATAATATTTTTGTTGTAGTAGATATATTTTCTAGGATGGCACATTTTATTCCTTGCTATAAAAGTGAAGATGCTACATATGTTGCTGATTTATTTTTCAGGGAGATTGTTCGACTACATGGTGTGCCAACCGCAATTGTTTCAGATCATGATGCAAAGTTTTTGAGCCACTTTTGGAGGACCTTGTGGAACAAGTTCGGGACGAAGTTGCTATTCTTTACCACATGTCATCCTCAAACTGATGAACAAACTGAAGTCGTCAACCGCACATTAACTATGTTGAGGGCTATTTTAAAGAAAAACATGAAGATGTGTGTAGAATGTTTACTCTTGTGGAGTTTGCCTACAATCGCTTACTGTATTCAACTACAAAGATGAGCCCTTTTTAGTTAGTATATAGCTATAATCCTCACACTCTAATTAATTTGTTATCTCTATCATCTTTAGATAGGGTAAATCTAGATGCTAAGAAATATGCTAAATTTGTTCTTAAATTGCATGAAACCATAAAAGAAAGAGAAATACTAACAAACCCTATATCGTTCCAATGGGATAGGCGACCGCCATTGGATCCAAGACACACAAATCTCAAAGCACCTCTATTACTTTTGCTCCTTCGCTCCTGTAGCCGACCTAACGCCTTTCTCCCCTGCTCCCTCTCTTTTCTCCCCACTCCCTCTCGTTCTCCGTCCCTCGTCGTCGCCATCCCCTCAACTCTCCTCCACCGCTGGTCCCGTCATGCACTGGATCCAATGGCTTGGAGGGGCACCACTGTCAGATTTGGCATTGGAGCAGGGAAATCCGCCTCCACCACTACGGGTCCACCCTCCCCCTCGGCATAGAAGGAGGTCGGGGGTAGGCGGCAGCCCGACGGTGGGCAGTGGTGGGGGCAATGGGTGGGGTAGGAGGGCAGTGGGCAGAGCCAGAGGCTGGTGGTAATAGCGACTGTGGTAGTTACGTTGGGTGGGGTAGCACGGCTGGGAAGGGTCGGGGGTGCTGTGTGGCGAGGCGGCGACGGCACCACTGGGCGCGGGTGGTGGTGGAGGGGTAGGGACGGTGGATGAGGCACGTGGAGCTGCCCAAGGTGGCATGGTGACAACGGCCGGCAACAAGGTACCACCGTATACCATTGAAAGTGCTCCCAACGGTATACCGTTCGCTAGTTGCTCTCTAAAAGAAAACATAGAGAACATGAATGAGATATATTGGGTTGCTAGTAGTAAAGGCAGAAAGAAAATAATATTTGAACCTAGTGATCTTATTTGGTTGCATTTGAGAAAAGATAGATTTCTAGAATTGAGAAAGCTTAAGTTGATGCCTAGAGCTAATGGTACTTTTAAGATTATTGAAAAGATTAATGATAATGCATACAAGTTTGAGTTGTCTACAAATTTCGGGGTTAGTCCCACATTTAACATTGCAGATTTGAAGCCATACTTGGGAGAAGAAGATGAGCTTGAGTCGAGAATGACTCCAATTCAAGAGGATGAGGACATCACTTCCTTGGATACACACAATACTCATCCACAAGGTGCTAGACAAGGACCTATAACGAGGGCACATGCACGACAGTTGAATTATTAGGTGAGCTCGTTTCTATGAGTTCATAATTTTTCTATTGAGGATGAATTGCTACCTAAGTCATGTGATGTTATTCTACTCATGAACCAAGGTGAGGGGTGTAGCACTACTTCCACAACAAGTCCAGGCTGACCCTAAGTCTATTCCAAACCAATTCGGAGTCAGGCTGATAGCACCGACTTCAAATAATCATACCTTTCACATACGGAGTTCGTTGGAGGTGTTCAAATATTTGATGGAAAGCTTATAATGAGACATTTCAAACGGATCTAGCCCCACCTTTAGATTCACTATCTACACATCACAATCAGCAAAGAGAGGTGCTGCGTCACCTATCGAACCAACTTGGGCCTTGTAATAGTGTTGGGATCCGAGCTCAGATTGTATGCACCCTATTGGTCCACAAACCCTTTTCTTGGCCACCACTTCCTTATAACTTTTGTGGCCGCCACTTTTAGTCCTTACGCTTGTTTAGATTGTTTTTATTCAGAAAATATCAATTGTGTACTTGTGTCAACTAGACCAACTATGGCGACTTTAGGCCTCTCCATTATTCAATTAAACTTCATATTTCTTCCGCAATTCAAATCACACTTATTTCTTTCTTGCTTGATTCTCGATTTCTTGCAGGAAAGACCAGTCATGTTAGGCACGGTTGGTAACAACAAGGGTGTAGTGTAGTGGTTGCAGGACAAACTTGGTCGTTTCGGTCAAGTAGCCTCACTGTCAACGTCACATCAATCAATCGTAGTTATCATTCTCATCAGAAGATAGGGCCAAATTTCCTCATCAGGAATGCAGGTTATGCTCTATAAAATTTTTAAGTATTAACCTTAAATGCTCATCATTTTCATCCTCAGTCTTGAAGTAGATGAGAATATCATCAACAAACACAACAACAAACTTGTCTAGGTACTCCATAAATACTTTGTTCATTATGTTCATGAAATAAGCAAGGGCATTGGTCAATACAAATGACCTGACCATAAACTCGTACAGTCCATACCAAGTAAAGAAAGTTGTCTTGGGCACATCCTCTGGAGGAATCTTCAACTGATGGTACCTGGATCACAAAATGATCTTGGAGAAAACTTAGGCAACGGGAAATATCCAATGACGGCTAGGGTTTGTGGGTGCAGGATGCTCAGTGTGCAGAAAACGAGGGTCAACGGTCCCTTCTATGGCACAGAGGCGGCATGGAAGTAGAGTCTAACTCAGGCATGATAGGGCTACAATTTCGAATTAGACACAGCTGGGAAACGGCTTGACAGGTGGTGGCGGTGCAGGCTAGCGCGAAGAGAGAAATAGATTGAGCTGGAAAGATTCAGCTGAATTGCCTTCCAAAAATTTTATTTAGTTTTTCTTTTCAGAAAATGCCAGAAATGCAAATAAACCAAGAAAAAATAGCAAATGAATTTGCAAAATTTTGAGCAAATTTAGGAAAATACTTTTGAACAAAGGGAACTCAAATAAAAACTTTGGGATTTAATTGACATTGTAATTAATAACATTAAATCATTTTTAATTTATAAAAATTCCAATTAAGATTTATTAATTCATGAAAACCAGGGAAGATTTTTAATACTCTTTGAAAAGCATGAAAACTGAGATGTTACATGAAGCTAGCATTAGAATAATTAAGCTAAGCTCCCCAAAAAGGTCGGTGGAGTAAGCACATTACCAAATCAATAATTGGCATATATAGTTTTTTGGGGTGGGGTTTGCAAAATAGTACTGAAGTATTTTTCTAGTTCATGTTATGGTATGGCACCGGTTATGGTATGCCACCTTAGTTTTGGGGAGCTAGGGGTTGCAATGGTAGTGTTGTTGTCGATCGCAGGATGGAGAGGACAACAGAGGGCGACTGTCACAGATGGAATAGCAAGAAGTGGAGTTGTGGATTCTATACTTCTAGTTAGGTTTAGTCGATGGTGATGGACCTGCCGATGGCCTCTACGGGAGGTACTGGCAGTGGCATGACAGATCACTGAGACGACGATCCGGAGGGTAGCATTGGCATGGTAGCAATAGGTGGAGTGGGGATGGCGACAGTGGTTTATGTGACGGAAGGAGAGGAGACACTACATGATTTCTAGTTTTTCCCCGATGATTGTTAGTACATAGCCGATGGAGATAACCCTTTGGCAATATTTTTTTGGTGCCCAACATCTTGTCAGCAATTTTGTTGTTGGTTATTTATTCTTACTATCATGGAAGATTCTAATTATACTAGAAACACCATCAGATATATGAGAAAAATATTGAAGAAGTATAATAACAGTTAGCCATTTACAAATAACCGTAGGCAAAAGTTGTAGATCTTGTAGCGAGAGTATGATCGAGATCTACAGGGTGGAGATCTAAGGGTCAGATTTGAGGAGTTTTTGGCCGTATTGCACTTTTTGATTGTGGTTTTGCAAGAATTGCAACCCTCGTGCGAAAATTACAGATTTGGCACCATCCCGCACGGCCACCATGCGGAAGCGACATATGGGCGACACATCAGGGGTGCCGCATGATAGCTGTGCAGCATCTCCAAGACCACACGACCACCGTGTGTCCCTCCCTCACTCGCACAACCACCATGCGGTGGCCAATTAGGCCGGTTAATTATGATTTGTTGATTGCAATTATCAAATTCATTTAGGTTACCACTTATACGAATTTTTAGATATAGCAAATGAGTTCAAAAACTTACAAAATTTTTTGTGGAGCCTCCTGACAAAGCATACTTGATTGTGTAATTTTTTTGTAATTTTATTCATTCTGAATTTTACTCTAACATTCATTTAAGTGTATTGTTTGTAGGAATTTTTTAATATAGAAAATAAGCTCCAAAAATTATGACAGTTTTTTTGAAGGATTCTCACACAGTGGACTTGATTTTGTAATTTTGTAGAAGTTTTTATGCTCCAAATTTATCTCAAAATTAAGGGTTAGGTCTTGAAAATCAGAATTTTAGGTTTCAAAAATTAGAGTTTCATGATTTCATGTGACTTAGAATGTGGAAAGTTTAGTATGACATGACTACTCTAGGTAAGAGACACTCTTAAGAGCCTGGCCTCCCTCTTCCACACATCTGTCACCCCGTCGCTTCAGGCAGCCTTTGAGTTAGGGTCTCAAGGTTTGTTGTGCGTGATGCAACCAGCGTTTAAGTTAGGGTTTTAGAGTTTGTTGAGAGTGATGTAGGCAGATGTTTGAGTTGGGGTTTTAGGGTTCTTTGCACATGATGCGGGAAGTCGTTTGAATTAGGATTTCAGGGTTTTATGTAAGGGTGTTTTGAAAATACGCTAGGGTTTTTATAGGGTTTATGCAAAAAAAATGTAACAATTTTTTTTATTTTCTAACAATCGAGGGAGAAATGTGGATGATTGGGTTGTGATCCAATGGATAAAAAATCGAGTGAAGTTAATTTTTTGTAGTTAACCAAGGAATAGACAACCCTAAAACTATTAGTTTATGCGTTATATGAATCTTTTGTACATGAATCTTTCAAATTTTATCAACCTCCCTAGAACTACGGTATAGAGCGATAGAAGCATCCAGATCATGTACGAACACATGCGTTTAGGAGAAATGAAAAATATGATTGGTATGATTAGGGGCTACTATAGAATTGCCCGATCTACTGCGTGGACAGGGCCCATTTGCCTTTCCTTCCGAGTTCAACGTTGTAATCCTCGCTAGCCGCCTTGACCTTGGCCGCCCTGTCTTACTTTCTCATGCGGTCCTCCATGAGACGAGCTTGCGCCTCCCGCTGGATACACTTGCTATGCTCTTCATTGCACCGCCGCTCCTCCCTCCTCTCGCGGTATGTCTTAGCATCCCACTCCTCGCAGGCAAGATGCCATTGGTCGTGTGGGTGGATCTGTTGGTCGATCTATTTGTAGAACACACATAGCATATCCAGAGACTACGGGTAGATTAGAGAGGTTGTTAGTGCATGCTTTCAAAAAGAAATGTTAGGAGAACATACTGTAACCAGTCCTTACCAGTTGGTTGTACCGCCCCGTGTCCCAACACTGGTGGGGTAGTCCCAGGTATAGTTAGGGAAACTTCAGTGATGCATGCCCAGGCTCAGCCGATTCTTGGACTTAAAGAACTTACACGTGTCCCGCACCAGCAGAGGGGCAGCGTCTCCCCCTTGGGCGGGTCTTGCAGCAAATACTCGGTGGGAATGTTGTGGTAGGGGTTCAAGCTATGAGGGGTGTCATTGCAGGGAGGTGGCCTCCAGGCATGCTCACTTTGCTCGCCGTCGGCTACAGCAGCCCTTGCTAGTTGGCTGACCTCCTCCCATTGCTTCTCCATGTGAGCAAGGTTGCATTGTACTCTTATTGCAAGAAAGCCCGCCGCAGAAGGGGTAGTATTTGTACGCCGAGGTGGCATAGCGTACATGGCAGGAGTCCAATTGGGTTGATACAAATTCGTGTCCGTGAGGCAGTAGCCCCGAGGAGGAATCTTGTTATAGCATGTGTCACCTTGCTGCGTGAAGCTATCTTGTTGGGTCATGTTGCTACGCAAAGTTGCATTGTTGGGTCACCTCGGTCTGCAAAGCTGCCTCGTTGGGTCATGTCACCATGCAAGGCTACCTTGGTGGGTTACATTTCCATGCAAACATGCTGCGTTGGGTCTGTACGAATTAATGTGATGCGAAGACATTGAAGCAATAATGACATCTAGTAAGCCTGTTTGAAGATAAAGGTAGGCATTGATACAGGGAGGGGTCCCGATCTTCTCAGTGAGGAACCGTGGATAGTTGATGCGAAGTAGATGATGTCGCTAGTTGAACACTCGCGCCAATGCACGAACCCTCAACTCTTCGGAATATGCCCAAAACACACCGGATAATTGTTCGTCGCGAGACCACAAACGATGAACGCCAAGTCCCCAATTCCCAATGGAACGATGGCTTGACCTTGAATTGCAGAATGAACAATGGATTGCCTAGTTCTCTCTCAAAGTCCTCGCATGAACTTTAGTGTTGAAAGAACAAGCAATAGCTATGTTTCAATCTAATGCATAAAAGTGGTCTCCCTCTAAAGGCTGCCAATACAAGGCTTATATAGCCCCTTGGGACATCCATATGGTCCCCAAACAAAGTACAACTCAACCCTATATGGTTTTGGATACGAACTCTCACAAAAAGGAAACTATATTTTTCACCCGTCATATTATTTTGGTCATAACTTTTTATCCGTGATGAATTTGAAGGTGGGACTAGATCCATTGCGTAGCCCTTAAAATTATCTTTCCAACGAGTACAAGAACACCTGAATAGGACTCCGTTTGTGAAAGTTATGGCCTTTTTAGTAACTGCTTATCAGGCTGTCCCGAACCGAATCCGAATTGAACTCTGAGTTGAATCCGAGTTTGAATTGGGTTGAGCACGTGGGATGTCCGAATTTGGCTTAAAATTCTTATCCAAAACTTGTAGTTTAAGTCCTTGGGCTTCTCCCCTTTTGCTCTCCCACTGCATGGGCTTCTTTCCTCCTTGATCAGCTGCATGGGCTGCTTGGCTTTCTCCTTTCCATTCCCATGGGCTTTGAGCTTTTTGTTCTTGGTAGCAAATATGATTAACCTCCTTGTGCTTCTCCATTGCTTTGGCCCCGGAATCATCATAATATTCAAATTAATCATGTGCGTATCCGCATCAGGCATTGGACGGCCATTCATCATACAGAAGATTATAGGAAAAAAACAAGGTGGACAATGCATAAAATTACAACACTGAATGACGACCAGATGAGCTCGGTCTGTTGGGGCAATCCTTCATTGAGTGCCCAAGGCCTTGTGATGATGTTCTCGATTGACATATCTAAGGAAATGTATGAAACATAATAAGTTAATTATCTCTTGTAGATAAAGTATGAACGGTTTGAACAGTCGTGCCCACGGTCATAGGCGGCATAGAAAATTACTCGAGTTGGTGTTTATTTATGAAATGAATTTTGTGATTGGGATGAAAACACGAGGGGTGGGCATAACCCTGGGTATTATTCCCCTAAGTGGAATAGAACTCAGTGATTATAAGTGTGGATAGAACCCAGTTATTAAAAACTAGCATATGGTGGTTGGAACCATATAACATGTAGATGAATCTATACCTCAATTATTATTGCACACTTTACAAACTTAAAAACATGGTTTAGTTTAAAATACTAGGTCTTAGGAACTTCCATACTTATGGTAATTCTCAATCAATCGCCTTTAGCAAATAAAAGAACTTGAGTCACCCTTTGGTAAGCCTTGCATCTATATTACTGCATTTTGTATGTATTGGCCCATGTAGCATGGTTACTTATGCTCACCTTCGCTCACTAAAATACCTAAGAACCTGTGGATCAAGATTACTATGCATACTACAATACCCTAGGAGTTGATAGAGAAGACGATGGAGAGTAGGACATTCACAAGTAGGATAGTGCTGATGGAGGAGAAGACGGTGGAGAGTAGGACATTCGCTAGTAGAATACTTCTTACCTTAGATAGGTAGACTTTGTTGGTGACTATGTGCACATCTATTATCTAAATTCTTGGAAAGTAGAAATGCATCCTTTTACCCCCAGTCGTTTGTCTCAGGCAAGATATGATCTCACCTTTTGCTGTTGTTTCCGCTTCCGCGTTTTGTAATGTATCCTTTTAGCCCAATCAGCCCTTTATGTAAACTCAGTTCGATGGGTGTATTTAAACTCAAGTTTCTAATATTAATAAATGATATAATTCACGCTATGTATGAAATGATTCAGTGATGTATCTGTGAGCACTGTCTATTGATCTAGGGAAATAGTATGATGGAATCATTGAGAATTCTGGAATGGGCAAAATACAGGTTCGACATGTAGGATGTTAGAAATTACTACGGGACAATGGAACATTTTCCCATCTCAAAACACTAGTCTTTTACCGTGGGACTCTCGTTGATATTTAAGCCCGATGGTTATGAGTCTCCAACACAGGTTTGGTTTTAGAAGTTCATCGAGTTCGGAGGAGGGCGGTGGGTGATGTGCGGCGCAACGAGAAAGAAAGCGAGGTAGCAGGCGAGTTTGGAGATGGAGTGAAGGCGATAGGGATATTAAGCGCAGGTATTGTAGCGGCAACGGCTGTGAGGTAAGAGTACTCAGTGTTCGTGTGGAAGGTGTACGTTTATATAGTTAGAAGAGGAATTGTGAGATCCTTTAGAAATTGATTTAAGTAGCCAAAATTGGAGTGATATTTTTTGTGTGCTTTCTAGACACCCGCGATGTTAGATCGGTCATGTAATTAAGTTTGTCTAACACAACAAAGCACAGGAAACGCTACGATCAACTCTAATTAACATTTTGGTGAGTTAAAAAAGCTAAAAAAATTTGTACTGATAATAGAACAAAACACCATGCCAGTTCTAGTCCCCAGTGTGCCCATCCTGAGCGCTCTAGGTGGTCCTGAGAGAGAGACTCAGGTCAAACAACCAAACCACTGTGCCCAGATCGAACGAGGGTTCCATTTTCGGCCAGCTCTAAACAGTTTCAGTTTCTACCTTTTTCTGATTTTCGACTTGTTTAAACTAGAAACTATTTAAAACACAGCAATTTCTAATTTTAGATTTTTTTAATTTTTTAACTGTTTTATCTTTTTTCCCTTATTGTTTTGTATTATCCGTAAGCATATAACAGTTTTTCTAATTTTTTTCTTATTTTTTCAAAGAAAAAACTAACAAACGGAATTTTGCGTTGCACTGCACAACACGACCTGTAACAGTTGCCACAGTTCTCTGAATCTCTAAACACGGGAATTTAAGTAGGATTCTTGCGAGAATTATATACAGTTTTCTAAAATGTCACTTAAAAAGAATTAGTTGATGCCCACTCGTTACCCTACGTGAAGAGCTGGGAGCTGGAAATGGAACCTTGCATCTGAGGACACAAATGCTATGCTGACAATGAGGAACTCAACATTCTAGTTAATAAGATTGTCCCAGTGACTTCCTACAGAGCACCATGCGGCAGCACCACAATACCCACAGTGCCGTCCCAATCCGAATGTAGCGCGAGAAAGCTACTGCTAGGTTCCGAGATCCTCCCCCGGCTGCGCAAGGCGTAAGGGCAGAGGGCAAGAGCTTGAACCCCAGAACGACGATGGCGCAGAGGCGCCGTGATGAACAGGCGGAAGCGGAGGAAGGCAAGAGGTAAGAGATCCTTGAGGCCAGGCAAGATATTTGCCTTGCTTGTTTATTTTCATCCTGGTTGGAGAGTATTAATCCCCCCTTTACAAGCAATCCAAATCCTATTCTCAAAGCAATCCAAATCCTAATCTGTTACGGGAAGGAAAAGGAAAATATCCTAATGAAGATATGGCCTAGGGTTTTCTAATGCCCGGCTGAGATTCCTCCCTGCGCGCGCGGCCTGCGCGTGTATGGGATGCCGGTCATAACATCTCTCCCTGCCTCCGAAAACAGCTCGTCCTCGAGCTGAACGTCGGGGTAGTTCTCCTGAAAGTGCGGCAGCTGCTCCCAGGTGGCGTCGTCGGTGGACATCCCACGCCATTGCACCAAGACGTACCAGACACCGCGGCGAAGCTGGGCGCGCAGGACGCGCTCCGGGGTGGGCAGCAGCCTGCCGTTGTGCGTAGGTGGCACTGGAGGCGGTGTCGACGGAGGGTCGCCGTGGAAAGGCTTAAGCAGCCCCACATGGAAGACATCATGGAGCCTGGCGCCCTCCGGAAGTTGGAGACGGTAGGCCACCTGCCCGATCCGCTCCATGACTTGGAACGGCCCTGCGTAGCGCGGTCCGAGCTTTCCCTTGGGCCGGGGTTCCAATGTTTGTGCCGGTCGGTGTAGCAGACGCAACCACACCCAGTCGCCCACCGCAAACTCCAAATCGCGGTGGTGGGCGTCGTAGTAGTGCTTGGCATACTGCTGTGCTTGGAGGAGGCGTTCGCGAACCGCCGCAAGAAAGTCATCACGGTTGCGCAGGAGAGCGTCCACCGTGTCAGTCCTGGTGGCTCCGGCCGTGTACGGCAGCAGCGGCGGAGGAGGGCGACCGTAGACCACCTGGAATGGAGTGGTGCGCAGCGTGGTGTGGAACGAAGTATTGTAGCAATACTCCGCCCACGGCAACCAGTCGACCCATGCGCGAGGCCGATCACCCGTGACACAGCGTAGGTACATGGCGATGACCTTGTTGACGACCTCAGACTGGCCGTCTGTCTGAGGGTGAAAGGCCGTGCTCATACGAAGTTTGACGCCCGCCATCTTGAAGAGGTCGCGCCACATGTGGCCGGTGAAGACCGGGTCGCGATCACTGACGATGGAGGTGGGAAAACCGTGGAGGCGGACGATCTCATCGAAGAAGGCCCTGGCGACGGAAGTGGCGGAGTATGGGTGGCCGAGCGCGATGAAGTGAGCGTACTTGGAGAAGCGGTCGACGACGGTGAGGATCACGGACTTCCCGTGTACCTTCGGCAAACCCTCGACGAAGTCCATCGAGATGTCAGCCCACACTAGGGATGGGACGTCGAGGGGCTGCAATAGGCCAGCCGGCTGCAGGGTCTCCGTCTTGTTGCGCTGGCAAGTGAGGCAGGAGCGTACGTAGTCCCGCACAAGTGCCCTGTCGCCGGGAATGTAGAAATCCGCCCTCATTCGTTGGAGTGTCTTTTGGATGCCTTCGTGGCTGGCCGCATGAGCCAGAGAGAGCACCTGGTTGCGCAAGTCGTGCTGTGCTGGCACGAATATGCGCGAGCCGTAGAGCAGGAGCCCGTCGGCCGTGCGCCATGGCTCCCCAATGGCGCCGTCCTGGAGCTGCTGGCGGAGCCCGTGCGCCTCCTCGTCGGTGGCTGTCGCGGCTCGGATCTCGTCGAAGAGGTGGAAGGAGGGCCCCGAGATAGTATGGAGTGCGGCTGAGTCTGAGTCGCGGCGTGAGAGGGCGTCTGCCACCGTGTTGAGGCGCCCGGGACGATATTCCACTGTGAAATCGAAGCCGAACAGCTTGCTAATCCACTGGTGCTGCGGAATTGTCGAGAGGCGCTGGTCCAGCAGAAACTTGAGGCTGAAGTGGTCAGTGCGGATGAGGAAGCGGCGTCCCCATAGGTACGGACGCCAGTGTCGTACGGCCTGCACGAGGCCTATGAGCTCCCGCTCGTATGCCGCCAATTTGAGATGGCGGGCAGCAAACGGCCGGCTGAAGAATGCGAGGGCTCCGGCGTCTTGGTGGAGGACGGCGCCAAAGCCAGCTTTCGAGGCGTCGCAATCGACGATGAACAGCTGGTCAAAGACAGGCATCTGCAGGACCGGTCCCGTCGTCAAGGCGTGCTTCAGCGCCTGGAATGCTGCCGTGGCCTCGTCTGACCAGGAGAAAGCATCCTTGCGCAGGAGCTTTGTCAGCGGTGCCGCTATTGTGCCGAAATCCCGGATGAACTTCCGGTAGTAACCAGCGAGGCCAAGGAACCCGCGCAAACCCCGGGTCGAGCGGGGCACCGGCCAGGAGGCTACGGCGGCCACCTTATCGCTGTCCATAGCGACGCCGTCAGCGGAGATGACGTGGCCGAGGTAGGCGACCGAAGACGCCCCGAAAGAGCACTTGGAGCGCTTGAGGTGCAAGGAGTGGGCGCGGAGTGCGTCGAAGACGAGGCGGACATGCTGCAAATGCTCAGACCACGACGAACTGTAGATGAGTATGTCATCGAAGAACACGAGCACGAACCTTCGGAGGAAGGGACGGAGGACGTCGTTCATAAGGGCCTGGAACGTAGCTGGCGCATTGGACAGGCCGAAGGGCATAACGAGGAACTCGAAATGGCCGTGGTGGGTGCGGAAAGCCGTCTTCTCGATGTCGTCCGGGTGCATGCGCACCTGGTGGTAGCCGGAACGGAGGTCCAGCTTGGTGAAGTACCGGGCGCCATGGAGCTCGTCGAGGAGCTCGTCAACCACCGGTATTGGGAACTTGTCTTTGGAGGTCTTGTCGTTCAGCGCACGGTATTCGATGCAGAACCGCCAGGAGTCGTCCGCCTTCTTGACCAAGAGTACAGGCGCGGAGAACGGGGAAGTGCTTGGCCGGATGATGCCCTGCTCCATCATGGCAGCACACTGGCGTTCCATCTCGTCCTTCTGCAGCTGTGGAATGCGGTAGGGGCGGACGGCCACCGGCGCGGTACCCGGCAGCAAGTGGATGCGGTGGTCGTAAGGTCGTGCCGGTGGAAGGCCCGCGGGTTCCTCAAAGACTTGGCTGTATTGGTGCAGGAGGCAGTCCAAGAGGGGTTGTGGCGGCGCCCCGGTGATGGCGCAAAGGGCCGGCTGTCGGATGTCGCTGCGGGGGGAACCGAGGCCCTTCCAGAATACCCGCCTGTCGCCCCGCCAGAACGCCATGCAGAGGTCCTCGAAGTCCCAAAGGATGGGCCCCAGGGTACGGAGAAAATCGACACCGAGGACGAGGTCGAAGCCGCCTAGATTGATGCCGTAGCAGCTGATGGAGAAGTCCTCGGGCCCGATACTCATGGCGACGTTGCGGGCCACACCCTTGCAGGGGACCCGATCACCATTGGCCACTGCCACGCGCATATTGGCGCTGTCCGATGTCTCCAGATGGAGTCGGTGC
Source organism: Dendrocalamus latiflorus (assembly GCA_017311315.1). Lineage (NCBI taxonomy): Eukaryota > Viridiplantae > Streptophyta > Magnoliopsida > Poales > Poaceae > Dendrocalamus > Dendrocalamus latiflorus. The sequence continues at coordinate 21,833,945 of CM029641.1, read as the reverse complement.
AGGGCCTCGGCGTTGATGAAATTGTGGGTGGAGCCGGAGTCAAGCAACGCCAGAAGCCGGTGGCCGTGGATATTGACGTGGAGGTGCATGGTGTCCTCCGTGCGAATGCCGGCGATCGCATGAAGGGATACCACCGGCAAGTCAGACGTGGCCTCATCCACCGCAGCACCGCCGGAGTCGTCGGTCGTATCGTCATCCAGATAATCGGTCACCTCAATGAAGAACAGCCGCTGGCACTTGTGGCCGCGGACGTACTGCTCATGGCAGTTGTAGCAGAGTCCCAGCCGACGTCGGTCGGCCAACTCGGCCGGGGAGAGGCGGCGGAACGGTCACGGTGCTGCCGGCAATGCCGCGACCACAGGCGAAGTTGGCGGCATTAGGGCTGGTGCGGCCGGGAGTGTGGCGGCAGCCCGCTGTGGCGTAGGAAGGGCCGGCGGTGAACGCTGGAGGGGGCGGGCCGGCCGCTGCAGCGACGCTGGCGGTGTCGTCTCGGCGCGGCGCTCGTATGCCCGTGCAAGGTGCATTGCCGTCTGTAGATCATGGGGCTCACGCAGTTCGACGTCGATCTTGATTTGTTCAGGGAGGCCGCCGGTGAACAGCTCCACCTTCTGGCTTGGCGTCAACTGCGGCGCGTGACAGAGAAGTGCATTGAAGCGCTCTTGGTAGTCCTGGACCGTGGAAAGGAACGGAAGCCGTGCGAGTTCCGCCAGGCGATTGGCGCGGACTGGCGGCCCAAAGCGGAGGTGGCACAGCTCCTTGAAGCGCTCCCAGGAGGGCATGCCCTCGTCCTGCTCCAAGGCATAGTACCATGTCTGGGCGGTGCCCGTGAGATGGTACGAGGCGAGCCACACGCGATCTGAGGCCATGGTGCGCTGTCCACGGAAGAATTGATCGCACCGGTTGAGCCAATTGAGAGGGGCGTCCTTGCCGTCGAAGGTGGGAAAGTCAAGCTTATGGAAGCGAGGGGCGCCCAGACCGAAACCGGTACCGTCGGGTCCTATTTCAGACCCGTATGGACCAGTTGGCTTTATATATTGCGGTCCCGTGGGACGAATCGGCAGCTCCGGTCCAGTGGGAATCGGGGGAATCGGCGACGGCGAGTGAGGAAACTGGATGTGGTGGATGGGGATCGGGAGCGTGGTGGCGGCGGGGAGGGTGGATGGCGAGCTGGCGGTGGAGGCGGCGGTGGTGGGTGCGGCCGGCTGGGACTCCAGAGCCTCCAGGCGCGCGGCGAACCCCGCCATCTGCTGGGTGAGCTCGATCAGCGCCTTGGCGACAGGATTAGCCGGCGGTGGCGGTGTCCCCTTCGGCTGCTTGCCGCCTTCCTCGCCCGACATCGTGAGATCGGCCGGCGGCGGCGATGTTTCCTTCCGCTGCTTGATGTCTCCTTCAGCGGCGATGTCGCCTGGCAGCTCTGATACCAGATTGCTAGGTTCCGAGATCCTCCCCCGGCTGCGCAAGGCGTAAGGGCAGAGGGCAAGAGCTTGAACCCCAGAACGACGACGGCGCAGACGCGCCGTGATGAACAGGCGGAAGCGGCGGAAGGCAAGAGGTAAGAGATCCTTGAGGCCAGGCAAGATATTTGCCTTGCTTGTTTATTTTCATCCTGGTTGGAGAGTATTTATTCCCCCTTTACAAGCAATCCAAATCCTATTCTCAAAGCAATCCAAATCCTAATCTGTTACGGGAAGGAAAAGGAAAATATCCTAATGAAGATATGGCCTAGGGTTTTCTAATGCTCGGTTGGGATTCCTCCCTGCGCGTGTATGGGATGCCGGTCATAACAGCTACATTTTGTGACAAGCATATGAAGGATTGCATTGCAGGCATACACCAAACTGGTCAGAAATCAGAAATTCAGAATCCTGAAACTAGCCATATGAACTCACCACATATACACACACACATCACCTGGCAAACTTCCATTCCTACTCAACTTGCAGAGTTAAGCTACGATTCTGCCTTTCCAGGACTGGTATGGAAATATGGATTGGTGAATTGGTGATACACAAAAAGGGGAGTATAGTGACTCGCTCCAACTAGTTTATGGCTTAAGCTTCTGGATTATGATTAAAATTACATTGTAGCGGCTGTTAGCTTTTTAATAAAAAATAAAGAAAAATAGGAAAAATAAAAAAAATATTATGTCATCACGAACAATAGAAAGGAATAAGGACGAAAAGAACAGAAAAAGTACAAAGAATCATAAAATGTTAAAATAAATCAAAATTAGAAGCTAACGCGTTCTAAACATACTCTAATTTAAATAAATTAAAATCTAAAAAAATCAAAAGCTGAAGCGTTTAGAACGGAGCTAGCGGGTAGAGAATCAGCACCAGAGAAGAGGACAGATGCCATCAGCATGGGAGGTAGGCAGGGGCCACCGGCCACGTGAAACCCTTGCTTGGCTACCAAGCAAACAGCATCCTGAGTCATGCTACACGACTAGTACTAGTGGAGTACCGAATTAGCCTGGACTGAAACAAGAAAGATTACCATCAATGGCTTCCCCGATGTTTTGAGACAATTAACGACTTGATTAACACGCCTCAAAATTTGATCCACTGCTTTGACTACAGAAGAATTTTATCGCAATCAAAACAACCTTCCAAGTTTTCAGCGAGTTCTAATTATCGCACATGAGGGGTAATTCAATGTAGTAGATAATTCACATCATTTGCACAAACTACATATTTACATCACACCAACCGTCCATCGATTCCACATAAGACATTTACACCAAGCAACCAAACACATGATCGCCATTATTATTACTATGCTAGTATAGTCGTACTGTATATGAAAGTCCAGGACCAGTTTGACTCACTAAGCACGTATTAAGCATCTCCTAATCAACCTAACCCCCACAAAATAACATGGATAATCCAAACGGTACTGTTTGAAACAGCAATCACTTTAAAGCCACTTTTTTTCCTTTTCATGATTCGTGGAGATATTTATTTCTCCTCTTTCATGATTCGTGGAGATATTTATTTTTCTATTTTTTTTATTTTCTTTCAACTAAACCACAGTCGAAACCACAGCCAGAAAACTAAAATCAGGGCATTTTAAAACAGGGGCTAAAAGCACAAAACCAAGGTCTCGCCGACTAGTAGGACCGTTAGAGGGCCCACCCCCTCCAGCTGAGCATGCCGGCCACCGCGCCCCACCCCCGCGTCCTCCGCTCCTCCTCCACGCCGTCGCCGGCGGTGGTAGAAGCCTTCTCCTCCTCCTCCGCATCCGCTTCCTCCCGGCCTTCATCCACCTTTGCCAGTACGACCGCCGCGGCGGTCTCCTCCTGCTCGGTCGGCGGCGGAGGCTCAACAACGGCGAGCTCATGGCCCTTCCTGGCCTTGTCCTTGGCGGCGGCGGCGGAGCGCTTCTTGCGGCGTCGACCGCCCTTGTCCTCCTCCTTGTCGAGCTGCTCCTCGAACGCTTCGATGGCGCGGTGGATCGCCTCGCGGTCGCGCTCCGGGGACCCGTCCCAGCGGGACCAGTACGCCGTGTAGCACCCGAAGCACCCGCACCCGAGGTCCGGCCGGTGGGCCTTCCTCCAAACACCGCCCCCGTCCGCCTCCTCTCTCGCCGGCGTCGGCGTTGCCGACGACCGCAGCGACGCGAGGACGAGATACGCCAGCACCTCCTTCCCCTCCGGCCCCAGCGGCGCCGCCATGGCAAGCACCGCCGCGGGAAGCAGCCGGAGCAGCACCACCTCCGCCGTTTCTCCGCCGGCCGCCGCCGCAGGCGGCGACGGGTGCACCTTGCCCTTCCCCATTTCTTGGTTCTTGGTGGCCTCCTCCTCCAAAGCTTTGCTCTTCGGCTTTGCTCGATTTCTCAGTTTATTTTTTTCCCGGTTGGTTTGCTTGTGATTTAAGCGACTTTTGGCATCTGGTCGGATCGAGTATTTTAAGCGAAGGGCGGGAGGACAGTGGATTACGTGTGCCGGGATCTTCTGTGTCGGGTCGTTGGGCAGGGGATTGCAGCGTCGGATCGGCGATGGACGGTCTGGATTCATGGGGGGGGGGGGGGGGGGGAGGGGCTTCCGTTACGGTTACCAGTAATCCATGTTGGAAACCTGGGTCTGGTTTACAATTCTAGTCTTTAGAATGCACCTTATCCTTAGTCTATAAATAAAGGTCTCAATGATTATAACTAGCAACTTTTAGAGGAGAAAGTAATACAGAATGAAAGAATTCCCCATCTCTCGATGTTCAATCAATTTTTGTTCTTGCATTATTCTATGTTTCCATCTTCTGTCTAGGAGAAATCGTTTGGAATGAACTCGCCAGTGACGGTTCCTCAACATGTTATCAGCACGAATCGATCTGGTGGATCGAATGGTAATCATCGCAATACTAATAGATTGAATTGCCTATCTAGATCGTTTTAAATTTCTACAAATTTTACTTTTTAGAATATTCTTCTATGGTACATATCCACTCTAATCTACCGCGAGCTGACTTGAAGTCGTCAGCCAAGCCGATCGGTACATTTGCACAAAAGAGTATATGTTGACTGCACTGTTGATTGAAAAAAGAAATCGCAATCGGCTGTCTACCACGCACGCCACCCGCATGCGGACACACCGTCGAGTTGATGTTGCCGCCCGAACGCTGCACCCTTCGATGGTATGCACGCTCCCTCGACCGCACCTTCGTTCGCTCCACCCACATGCGGCTGCACGCCGTACGTGCCATCACGCCACCGTGCCGTGGCACCACCCGCACATGCCTCGTTGCCGCACGCGACGCCCCACTCACATGCGGCCATGTCGCCAGCATGGAGCGTCGCGGCGTTGAGCGCCGTCGCCGGCTTAGAGCCACATCGCAGCTCGACAGTCGCCCACCGCTCACTCTGCGTGTGCCGCCGCCGCTCGTTCCTCACGTGACGTCGCCCATCCCGCATGGCGTGCCACTATAGTTTGGCTCCACGCATGCCGCCACCCGCCCCACATGGCGTGCTGCCTACTACACTGCCGGCTCCAGGCCACCCACCGCGCTGCGCCTCAGCCGCTGGCTCCGAGCCGCCCACCGCCCCGCGCCTCAGCCGCCAGCCCTCCGCACAAGCGCCTGTCGTGCCGCCGTCTTCCCAGTCACCTACCACACTGCTGGCTCCTGGTCGTCCGCCACGCTGCCTGTCTCAGACACTAGCCCTCCATGGGCATGCTTGCCGCCACATGCATGAATAGGGGTAGGGGTTTCCCCTACCGCTCCCCTCTTTGAACCGGCCAGCAGTAGATATAGGCCGGAGTGGGGCGAGGAAAAGAAAGAAAAAACTGGCGTGGTCGGAAGAAGAAAAAATAGAAAAAAAGGGAAATGGGGTGTCAGCTCCTGAATTTTTGCAAAAGGGACCTTGGAAAATTGGCAAATTGCACGAAAAATTTCTCAAAACTAAAATTTAGCGGATTAACCCTCGAAAATTACAAAATTTACTCAAAGTTTATATTCCAGCATAAAAAGAGCCAAAGAAATTCAAATTTTGAATTGTTTTTAGCATTTGAAGCATGTTTAGCATTATTATTATTTTTTATGTTTTTTGTATTTACTTACTGTTTTGATTAATTGTAATTATTTAAATTACCTTTGATCACTGAAATTAACAGTAAAATTATAGAAAATGCATAGAAAAATTCCTGGAACATTGCGAGAGTCTTGGTACCATTATCCAACTTACTCCATGAAATTTTTACTAGCAGTAAATTTATACTCCTTTTATGCACATGTAGATGACAGGCACCACGAACCAGGAGTTCGAGGAGGCCCAGCATGGCCAAAATTACTTGACTTGGGCTTCTGACATCGAGATTATACTTGGAGCCAAGAAGCTCCACGCTGTCATTGGGATTGGTGCATCGAAAGATACCAAACCCACCCCCTAAGGGAAATGATCTAGCACTTCACTTCCTCAGGCACCACCTCTTTCTCACTTTCAAGAATGAGTACATGGCAGAGAAGAATGCGCTAGCCTTATGAACTACACTAAAGAAGTGATTCAAGAAGCTAAAGTACACCATTCATCCTCAGGCAGAGCAAGAATGCATCTGACTGAGATTTGCTAACTTCAAAACGGTTGGGGAGTACAACTCTGCTTTGCATAGAATTTGTACCAATCTTCAACTCTGTGGCAGGCATATCATAGATAAGTAGAAGATTGAGAAGACCCTCTCCACCTTTCACCCCAGTGTAGTGCAATTTGCACACAACTATTGTCAAGACAGTTACAAGGAGTATGCTGAATTGATTGATATTATGCAGGTTGCAGAGGCTCAGAATAAAGTCCTTCACAAGAACTTTGTCGCATAGACACCTGGGAGCTCGCTGGCTGTGAAGCCAGTGCTGGGAGCTACAAGGTGCGGAAGCCTATAATGAAGAAAAGAGGAAGGAAGGGCAAAGTCGCAGTCCAGAAATACAAGTCAAATGCTCCATAGGAGAGTAATGCCAGCAAACCAAAATGGGACGACAAGCCCTAGTTAAGACCAAACTTGCTACAAGTGTGGCAAGTAGGGGCACTGGTCGCGGATCTGTTGAGAGGTGCAGCACGCCGTCGATGCCTTCCAGGCCAAAAAGAACAAGAGCAACAAAGGGCAGCATGAAACTACTTTACCTTCATTAAGGGGGAGAATTCACAACAGCTGCCTACATCAATGGAGGTTCACTCCACTCCTGCAGCCGCACCACCTCTTGACACTGTAGCTGCCACCACCATGATTTTCCAAGAAGATCATCACACCCCTAAGAAAGATAGCAACCGAAGTATCTGACTTCTTAGCATATTCAGTTTAATGCATAGAATGCATTTAGACTTTAATTTTCATTCATTTCATGTGTAGAAGGAATAAGTTAGATTTTGCATTAATGGTGCTCAAACAATTTATTTTCTCATGATGGTTAGATGATATTAATTCATTCATTTATTCAGTTAATAATGGCATGATATGTTCTGATATATGAAGTATTTTATTTATGTGTTGATTATCTCCTACTACATATTAATAATATATTAGAACACATGTGATGCCTATAGAGGAAATGTGCTGATAGTGGCACAACGAATACCATCTTGAGAGAGACAAAATTCTTTCAGTCGATTAGCAAGAATATTGGTAGTCTTACGACCATCGCCGGTAGTGATACTTGTATAATAGCCTCAGGAAGAGGTACAATTATACTCCCAATAGGCACAACTTTGGTCATTAAAGAAGCCTTTTTGTACCCAAAATCAACTAGAACTCTCCTAAGTTTCAAGGAAATTTGCACTAATGATTTCTATGTTGTCCTCATAGATCTCACAAAGGTGGTGAACTGACTGGCAAGCGGCGTCCTGGACTCCCATCTCAAAATTGTCCCTTTTGTACATGGCGGGGAATCTGTAAGCCAACGTGTCATCTCCCCCTCATCCATAGATGGCAGCCTCCACACGCCACTCTACATGAGTCCCAAAGAAGACTCAGTGCCCCTCAAGAAAGGTGCACCTCTACTACTTCAGATATCCCAGTACCTCTGCCAAATGGTCGACCTAAAGACCCAACTTCTCGCCAAGAGTAATCTTGCATAGCTTAGGCATCTATAAGAAATAGGATATGGGACAAATTAAACCCAACAAGGAACCACAAACACAAAATACATCTTTTTAAAATGACAACAAATTAAAGTAGCTTAAAAATAGTAATAACAATAAGGTCTTAGTATGGATGTAAATAAGTGCCTAAAGCCTTGCAGCTTATGCTGCACACATGAGGGCACAATAGATCAAGATCCTAATGTAAAGTCTAAATGTCTATAGGGATCGAAGCTCCTAATCTTATTAAGATGCAACTCCACACACTATGGGCCTCATTTGGCTAAGCTGTAAATGAAACCCATGACGCTGGTGAACTCAGTCACTACGATAGCCTATGCATCCATGACTATGCTACTCCTGAATGTAGATCGAAGGGTAAGGCGGCACTGGCGCAAACTGGTCACGGTGGTGCGGCACTGAAGCCTCACCTGTGGGTGGTGGCACCTGCTAGGGCTAGGCTAGCGCCTCCAGTCAGACACCCTTGAGTGTACATATCTTCCTCCAGCTCTACAATCATCTCCTTGGCCATCAACAAGGTCTCATAAGCACCACAGAGCTCCTCCATGGTGGTCATCATGGCTTCCTTCTAGGCAGCCACGAAGCAGGCAATTTGGACAACAGTGGCATCCTCCTCATGAGTAGTGTCGCGGAACTAGACTAGCTTGCTTAGTCGGCATGCGTACGAGTGGAGACAAAAGACAAATCCCTCCAACTCATGGTAGCGAATGTTGCACAGACCAAGCAATGTGATGCGAGAAGTCTCCTATATGCCAACTTCAAAGATGATCTTCCTCATAGTGAGCTAAATGGGACGGCTAACCCTAGATTTGTTGTGGGCCTAGATGGTGAACTTGCACTGTACTCCATGCCTCCTCCCATTGATCATCTAGTTAGTACTGTGATAAAGCAGCCTATCTAACCTCCCAAGGCATGCAGTAGCCTCCAAAGCTCTATAGTGTAGCCTCCAAGGCGCTCTCTGTGGGTGTGAAGCATCAGCATTATTTAAAGAAGTGAAACAGGTAAGTACCATGTTAAAAATTAATAAGATAGAAGGGAAATTCAAGCAATAAGACAAGTGTAAGAAATATAAGACATGTTAAACATGTGTTTAAATCTTGCAAGTCCATTTGGTTTAGAAAATAGTTTCAAATGTCTCATATAGTGACCATTCTAACTAGGGACTCGTCCTACAATAGATATAGCCCTGATACCATCTCTATTTGAACTTAGATTTACATCCAGATCCTGTACATGCTGAGCTAGTCCCATCATCAGTTGCTAGCTCACATAGTACAACATCGATAAATATCATGTCCACACATACGCATAAATACATGAGTAGTTCACATTACATTGACAGTAGTGAATAGGCCTTACAACCAAGTTCTTGCACCACAGGCCGACCAACCAAATAAGTCCAAAAGGGAATACAATAGAAGGAAAATAAATCAAAAGGGGCCACCATGATATGCTACAGGCAACCGATTCTGGTTATGTCCTAGTAATCATCACCTTCTTCATCTTCAAATCCCGATGCATAGAAGTATCCATACATTGGGTCTTCATTTTCAAAGTCTGAATCCACAGCTTTGAGCAACAATGAGTATGAAAGTACTCAGCAAGTCTTTATACCAAATGCATGTATATAGGTTCCATGATGGTTATGGAAAGGTCTTAGGGTTATTTTAGCACAAAGCATGCAAGCTTTATTGCAATTAATATAGTTATTTACCAAACATGTGACCTAGCCATTTTACTTAAAATCAAGGTGTCATTTTGAATGAGCAAGTTTTACCATGAGAGAAGGTTCTATCTACATATAATGACTGGTACCTTGTACCTAAAAATACGGGCCCCTACACATACAACGATTGATACTCTGATCAGTCTGTAAGTACCCATAAGTACATTATCAATTTTCCAAAGGTGTTCTAAAACTTAGTAAATTATTCCGCTAGGCCACACCCATACTTGACTTGTGGCTGCAAAGATTAATACTTCAGAAAAATAGCACATGATTTGGTCCTTAATCGACTAAGGCGAGGCATCCACAAACACGTGTCCTGTGCAATCATTGTACCAGTCTCATACCATCCACTTGCCCAAGTCTCCCCCATTTTATAAAGAATTTTCCCTGTTTCCTATGATAACCCATGATACAACACTAAATATCATATTGTATCTCAACCATTTGTTGGCAATTTTTGTGTCAGATCTAAAATTATCCACTAAGCATAACCATATCCAATATTGATTAACCAAGGGCAATTATTATATAATTATCCTACTGTAACAAGTATATGTAATTTGAACAATCAAGGAAGGGGTATAACTAGTAATCATTGCATGGAATAGCTAAGCATCATCATTTAACATAGCATTACTAAATAACCATAAGCATGCAAGTAACAATTTAAAAACAAAGTAATTGCATTTGAAAACTAGATTCAACATGATCAATTATAAGAACTTGCCTTGCTAAACTGTGGATGTCACATGCTCTTGATCGGCAACAATGGGGGCGTCCGATGCATCAAAGTCTATAATCGTAAAAAACAACCAAATTCAAGTACAATTCAAATAAAATTTAAATCAACTCCAAAAATTATGATTTTGGTACCAATGGAAATATCTTGAATTTATATGGATCTAGAAATAAAAATCAAGTCATTTGGATTTAAAATGACGGAGAACGAGCTCTTCAAAGTTTGACCTAAGAAGAAAATTGAGAAAATAAGAAAATCTGACAGGTGGATCCAATCGGATTTTTTTCTTTTTCTATATATTTATTTGGGAAAACATCCAAGCTAACATGTGGGTGCCAATGGCCATAGGCTCGATCCACATGGACTTCACTTTTAATTAGATTTTCTAATTGCGTCGGGCCCACATATCATTCTAACTTGACTTCTAATCATCATGGGGGCCCGTCTGTCACTAAGAGATAATAGAGTGAGGCGATGGCACCATGGTCGAACTCATTAGTGAACTTATCAGTAGCGAGGGAAGGGTGGAGGAGCATAACTAAGGGTCATAATGGGTTGTCGAGTCTCCGTAGAGTCGATTGGTGGTGATGGTGGCTAGGGAGATGCACTGGGACAGCCACACAACTGTGTTGGGCGGTGGGGTCGCTTTGGCCATATGACGACTTCAGCACAACGGTGGAGTGAAGTAGAAATATATGACAAATGAGGCTAAGGGAGACACTTGCGAGGCTACAAGGACTAGCTTAGGGACCTATGATCACCAGAGTTGGGTCGATGGCCTGGAACGCAGTGGCAATGGCACGGTAGGTGGTGGTGACTAAGAAATAGGGCCTAATCCTCCAAATTGAAACTAGATTTACCATCTACAAGCTACAACAAAGCTAACGGTGCCTTGGCACTTGGATCCGTGCAGTGCGTCAAATGCTATCCACGGTGAACTATGGTGGCACGGTGAGGTCCGATGAGGTAGTGCTCCTATGACAATGTATGCACTAGAGTGGATATCCTGCCAAGTTTAGCATGAGAGGGACAAGCGGGAACACGAGGGCATACTCGAGGTCCAAGAAGTGAAGGAAGAAGGTTGTGGTGATGAGGTTTGCAGCATGCTCTGGGCCGGCGACTAGGACAAAGATGTTGCTCCAATATCTCTGGACCATGGCAAAGAAAATGGGGGTGCACATTAGAGAGAGGAAGCGAAGGCCAACATGATAGACATGGATTCCATGGATGAAGCTCGCCCAATCAAGTGGAACAGTGGCGAAGTCGTGGGTGCTACAACGAGCGAGCGAAGGAGAGCATGAGGGAGACGATGAATAGTAGCAAGCGTTGACGAGTGGTGCGGGGATCCACCTAGTAATGAGAGCAAGAGGGAGATGGTTGTGCTAGGCTATGTGGTCGGCTAGGCCGAGTTGGGCCAGAGGGCGAAGGAAAGGAAGAAAAGAGGAAGAGGGGTGGGCCGACCGAATTGGGTTTGGGCCCAACCGAGAGAAGGGGAGGAAAAAGGCTTTCTAATTTGTTTGAAATGCTAAATCCAATTTAAATTCAAATTTTGGTTTTACAATTCTCTCAAAATGTTTGATCAATCCAAATGTCCACAAAAGTTTTTGAAAATTATAAACCTTTAGCGATTTCAAAATTGAGTAAAATTTAGGATGTTATATATACCAAGGATACCATTATGCACCATTATCAAGTTTAACACCATAATTTGATAAAACTAACCAAGTGTGGCTTTCTTCACAATACATATAACCAGGGACACAGCTATTCGAATAGATTATACACTCTACAGATATTGTATAATTTTACTCACAAGTTATGATTAGCTTGTAGTGTGTGCTACTAACACACTTCTTCAGGCATGCGAGTAAGATGATCATAACAAGGCTTTTCGAATGCCTTGCCCTAACACTTTTCCCACCTGGCAAACGACAGTAAGACGCGGCCTATACATTCTAATCCTCATCGAAGTCGAAATCGTCCTCTGAAAAATAATGAATTGAGCAACATAAGCACATAAAGTACTCCACAAGTTACACCAGGAGGTTTAACAGAGTCATGCATGCATAAGGATTGACAAAGGAAGGCATAATAAGGTTAAGTGAGCAAAAAGCATAATTGAAGTAAATATTATAAGTAGATTCCAAAAGCTGAATTTGATACAATAGATAGAAACAAGATTTTAACAAAATAATATCGTTAGTGCAGGCTCCGACAAAATACCAACTTATCCATGGGCATCTCACTGGGACCATCTTTTCCAAAAAGATCTCATATGGATTCCATCCATCCATACTTTTTTTAATCTCTTATGGATTCCATCCATCTGTAAGATTTTCATAAACCATTTTGAAAAACAAAGTCTAATCCGTAGAGCTGGTCCAATTCATTTAGGCTTGCCTCAACATGGACTAAGAGAGATCGGCAAGTCTCCGATCACTATGGTAAAAAGTAACTATGCCAAATTGTAGTTTGGTTTCTTGAGCTCAATTTACGTCCTTGTAATTTGTATTTACAAAAATTGAATTGAGTGCTTATCACCCTAAGATTGCAAATCTTAACATAGATTTAGGGTATTTGTGCACTTAGGTGAACCTAAATGTTTTAGGCTTTAATTGCGCAAAACTGATTTGATTTATACTTTCACACACAAATTAGGTATTAGCTAAGTAGAGAATTTTAAAATGCCTATTCACCCCCCTCTAGTCGGCCTTCTCGACATTACAGTGGTGCATTGTAAAGGCCTAGTTATAGTCGCTCAATCGCATAGTATTATCTGGCGAGTCATGGTAGACCATGGTGAACTGACTATATCTTATGGGTTAAGTTGTACAACCTTTGTAAAATATAAAATCTATTCGAATGGTCGTGTCCTTGGTCATGGACATCACTTGGTAATAATACACTTTGTTTGATTTTCTAGTTTTAAATTGTTTTGACAAAATTTTGAATGGTAGAGAACCATGCCAGAAAATACTTTGACAAAGGACCGTCAAGCATAAATACTTTGACAAGTAATTAAATTTAAAAAAGAAAAAAGTTACATCATCTCGGACAAATGTAAAGGAATAAAAAAAGAAAATACAAAAAACCCAAAAAAAAATGATGAAATTAAAAAGGTAGAAGCTCGAAACTAAAACTAGAAGCTTAGTTGAGAAGAGCCTTAGAGTGGTGATAGGAATGACGACAATATGGTAGTATGGAGACAAGCGGCTTGGTGGCCACAGTAAGTTAGTGGTAGTGGCGGTGAAGATGACAAGAGGTGTCAATACAAATACCTCCTATATGGTAGCAATCAATTCTCAGCAAATTGCAAAAGAATATTAAAAATGCAATCGAAGGTTGGGAGACGGAGATGAACACTAGTTATTACTCCATGTAGGAGATTGGAATGGATCCAGCTCGGCGGGTGTCCCATGAAATTTTGGTAGGAGAATCGTTGGTCGGTCTGCCTCGCTCGTTTCGGCTTGAGCTTCTGACTTCTGGCTTATTTTATACGATTTATAAATTTCGTCTTTTTATATACTTTTGGCTTTTTTGAGTTTTTTTATCGGTTCTTTTTTCTCGTATTTGTTTGCATTATACGTGATAGGCTAACATGTTTTTTCTATTTTTAATTTTTTTAAAATTTAATTATGCTAAATAAGCCTCCGTTAACTATAGTATTTTTTTAACTAATTACAGTACTTTCCAACCATAAACCACTAAAAAAAACTCTTTAAGCGGAGCCTCTGTCTGTCCGCCCATACTATACGCTAGCCGGCTGCTGCTGCAGCAGCGCCCGGCGATAGTAAATCCACGTACGATCGAGTTAAAGCCACTAGTTACCACCGCCTCCTGAGTTTTCACTCTTTACTGAATCACTACTCCTGTGCTAGGGTCTAGGGGACCAGGCGAGTTAGGTCACCGGTTACCAACAGCCTAGTGGCATGGAACAGAGTATGCCGCCATAGGGAACCAGGCGGTTTGGGCGTAATCGATCTGATGATTCGATCTGATGATTCAGCCCTGTTCGTTTTGGCTTGGACTTCTAGCTTATTTTGTACTATTTGTAAATTTTATTTTTTCTAATCTTTGAGCTTTTTTGTTGGTTCTTTTTTCTTGTATTTGTTTGCATTATACGTGATGGCTGACATGTTTTTTTAATTTTTTTTTTGCATTGATATTTCTATTGTCTGTTGTCATTTCGAAAAATATAGTAAACCGCATCCGACAAGAATATAGCCTATATTCCTCACCTCGACGTTCCCAAACCTTGGAGATGGCCGGAACACACTATTCTGGGAAGGCAGATGGATTGGGGGCCGTTCCATCCATGAATTCGCCCCGGCGCTACATGCGCTGGTAGCCAATCGAGTGCGGCGTCGGCGTGCGAGAGGCGACGACAGACCGGAGCTGGGTCACGGATACCAGTCGGGACCAAGCTGTTTTGAGTAAGTAGCGGTGGTCGTGACCCTGGCGCTGGGGTCTTTTTCGGTGGTTGTTTTTATTCTCTTTAGCTTGCAGACTGTCTTGAGCCCCCCCTGCCCTGTTACATAGGTTATCCGTGTACTCCGCCGCTCTTGCACTGCTGTTTTTTCTGTACTTATTAATGCATTAGCATCGGCCAATTGGGAGAACGCAACCGCCCTGCTTCGGCGATTTCCACCGGCACCAGCTTAGGGGCAGACTGGTTCTGAAGGAGGGGCGAATGCCATGATCCAAGGAGGTACAGAGAACAAGTGCAGAGATGATTTATATTCGATTCGTTTCCATCCCAACAAATTTTCCCTCTGCTCTACCGTTCTTCCCAATCTCAATTCTGAATCCAATAATCTACTCGATACGCCAAGGGTGACCTTGGAAATTCCTGTGGATTTGTAGCATGTAGCACGGTCGCCGTGCAGACGCGCTCCCACCGGCTGGCTGCCCTGCTCTCGTGAAATCGCGCGCCAGCTACTGGTCACTGCCCACATGCCTGCGTTCCTTCACCACCGTAGTCTTTTCTCTGCCTCTCTCGCCGCGTCGAGTTGCTCCCGTTGACTGATACGCTGCTTTAGCTATCATGGCTCTTTTTTTAACTTCTAAAACTATTTTTCTAAAAAAATTTATAGTAACTAATTTTTAAACAGACTATCCTTTTAACGATTTCAGTATATTGGTTAAAATTACACGTAAGTGTTTCTCTCCGTACTCTCACTCATAAATAGCTAAAAATTATAAACTGTAGTCTAAAATTATGAGCCGACGCAAAAAGAATAGGCACATTATCCTTCCCTTGCTCTGGTGCAATCCGAACAATTAAAAGGGCGAGCTTCAGCTTGATTTCCCTGATGGCTATAGAGCCACCTTTGGGATCACTACATGCTTTAAGGGCTGTTTTGCTTAGTTCTGGACCTGACATTAGTTCTGGACCTGATACAAAGTCTAATGTTTAAGGGTACTTCTGCAAAAATATTGAGCCTTGTTTCTCACATATATGGTGTGAGATATTTCCGTCTGCCCACCCCACCCCACACACACTCGTACACACAAATTATTTGTCGCAAGTCGAGATCAATTATAGTAATACATTAAACATAATAATAAATGAGCTGAAGATATTTATGGAGCAACTCTTTATTAGATTCCCCACAGAAAAGTTTTCGTTAGTCTATTTTTGGTGTACACTAATAGAGATGTTCTATCTATTTATAATAATGGATGATGCTACAAGAGCTTTTCCTTGGAGCCTTCATTGCCATCGGAGAGCACAGTGGTCGTGAAGGTTTTCTTCAAAGGCGTCTGCAACGAAAAGAATGAAAGGAGGCGAATAAGCAAAAAGCCACCTACAAACTCCTTGTATTACTATGAGAAAAACTAAAAAAACGGCATACTGTTTTCTTCTCTACTGACAGCGTAGCCTCTCCTTCTTCTTCCTCCTCCGCGTTGCATCCCTTCCTCCTCTTCCTCTGCTGGTGCAACCACCTCCCCTTCCTTCTCTGCTGCTGCCATAGGTTCTGGCTCCAAATTTGGCGATAGGGGGGAGGGGGCGCCGCCACAATGACGGGTTCATCACGCCCTCCTCCCCTCGGATGTAGAGGGAGGCTGGGGAGACAGTGGTCTAGCGGTCGGCGGTGGCGGAGGGCGTTGGGCGGCGAAGGAAGATTGTGGCGAAGGGAGGAACAGGCGAGGCGACAACACTGTGAATATTATATTGGGCGGGGTGGGGTGGCGGGGGAGAGGAGAGGAAAGCGGTGATGCGGCGAGGCGAAGGCGGGGGTAGGTGGAGGAGGGGTGCGGAGCTGGCCGCGCTAGAGAAAAGAGGAGAGGGGAGAGGAGCGGCGGTGGGGGAACGATGAGAAGGAAGACAGGGAAGATGAGAGAGGGGAGTGACAACTACGGCGAGAAGGGGCACGGCGAGAAGAGGTAGGGAAGATGAGAGTTCCGTTATATGTGTTTTGGATGGTATACCATTCTACAATTGTGTCCTGTTACTGTATAATACTACTCATGCTCGCTTGCAGTTCCTTTCTCAGCTACTCATGCTCCTTAGCAAGTCATCAGTTTAGTCTCTTTCAAGTTTCCTAATTTCCTATGAGAACATAATCTGATGACAACCCTTTAACATCACAACCAAATTACACAGGAAAACATAGTCTGTTTGTGACCTTGCGGTATGCGGGTCAGATAGGTACCCGGCATCTGCATAGCCAATCAAGTTTAGATCTTGATTCTTTTTGTAGAACAATCCAAGGTCCTTGCTTCCTTGGAGGTATCGGAAGATGTCCTTTATGCCCTGCCAATGCCTTTTGGTAGGCTCTGCACTGTACCTTGCTAACAGGTTCACGGCAAATGTAATGTCCGGTCTAGTGCAGTTTGCTAAATACATGAGTGCTCCCACTACACTTAAGTATGGGAATTCCGGTCCCAGGACTTCCTCCCCCTCTTCCCTAGATCGGAAAGAATTTTTTTCTTGCTGTAAAGACCTCCCGATCATCGGTACTTTCGATGGGTATGCCTTCTCAAAGCCAAATCTTTCTAACACCTTCTGGATGTAGGCTAACTGATGTACTAATATTTCTTCAGGGACATACTCAAGCTGCAGGCCTAAGCAGAATTTGGTTTTGCCCAAATCTTTCATTTCAAATTCCGACTCCAGGTAGGAGCTTGTTTCTTTTATGTCTTCCATTGTCCCGATGGTATTCAGATCATCTACATATACTGATATTATACAAAATCCATTATGAGATCGTCGTATAAACACACAGAGACAGTCTTCATTGTTCATATAACCTTTCTTGCAGAAAAAGTCGCTTAAACGATTATACCACATTCTTCCAAATTGCTCAAGTCCGTACAGTGATTTTCTAAGCTTCACAATGTACAGATTTCTATTTGCTCTGTCTTGGTTCGGGAGAGGGATTCCTTTAGGGACCTTCATATAAATCTCTGAATCCAAGTTTTCATAGAGGTATATATAGTTACCACATCCATAAATTTTATTTCTAAATTCAAATTCATTGTCATTGAGATTAAATATCTAAAGATGATTCCACTCATGACTGGGAAGTAGGTTTCTTCATAATCAACTCCTGGATGTTGAGTGAAACTTTGTGCTACCAGCCTTGCTTTGTATCTCACTACTTTGTTTCTTACATTTCTCTTTCGAACAAATACCGACTTATGCCCTACAGGGTGCACATGGGGAGGTGTGCGGCATACGGGCCCAACACCTCTCTTTTGTTCAGAGATAGCAATTTAGTTTCTATTGTCTTCTTTCAATCTTCCCAATCTGATCTTTTCTTACATTCAGCGAGCGATGCAGACTCGGGATCAAGATCGATGATTGTGTCAATTTTCTTTGCGAAGTAGATATCGATATTGGCTGTTGTCCTATTCATGGACTCTCCCGTGTGCACATAATTTATAGCTATTTCTTCATGAGTTGCTTCTTTTGGAGCTTCTCCTTGCAAGTCAATGATCTTCTGGACTTCTTTCTCTGTTCACTAGTGCGTGGGTCATGTGCATGAATTCCTGTGGCTTGCCACGTAATTTCCCGATATTTTTCATCAAGGGGTTGATTTCCTCCCCCTAATATTGGGAAATTATCCTCATCAAAAATGCAATCAGCGAAGCGGGCGGTATGCAAATCTTCCGACATGGGTTCCAAATACATGATTATGGATGTAGTCTCATAACCAACGTATATCCCAGTATTACGGAGAGGGTCCATTGCAGTACACTGCGGATGGGGTATAGGTACATAAACATTGCATCCAAACCTCCTGAGATGAAAAATTTTCGGTGGTGACCCTTGCACTAGTTGCATAGGTGAATAGATGTTGTAGACCAATGGTCTAAATTGATGAAATTTGCTGCATATAGGACTACGTGTCCCCAACTTGTAGCAGGCAAATTACAATTATGCAAAAGGGGTCGGGCAATAAATTTAATTCTCTTGATTAATGCCTCTACCAAACCATTCTGGGTATGAACATGCGGTACCGAATGCTCAACTGCAATCCCATCGCCTTGCAATAATCATCAAATGCCTTTGAAGTAAATTCTCCGGCGTTGTCCATTCTGATGGACTTGATGTGATGATCAGAGAAGACATTTCTGATGCGAATGATCTGTGAGATCAGCTTTGGGAAAGCATGGTTTCTTGTGGACAGTAAACCCACATACGACCATTTTGAGGAAGAATCAATGAGCACCATGAAATACTTAAATGGCCCTGAAATAGGCTGAATGGAACCGCAAATGTCTCCCTGGATGCGTTCCAGGAATACAGGGACTTCATCCTTCACTTTCAAAGTGGAGGGTCTATTAATTAATTTCCAGGTGGCACATACAGGTTACACAAAATCTTCGTGATTTAGAAAATTCTTTACATTAATATTATGCCCTTAGGAATTGTTGATTATATTTCTCATCATTCTAAGACCTGGGTGGCCTAATCTGTCATGCTAGAGAAAGAAGAGTTCATAGCTTCTAAATACTGTCTTCAGGACAGTGTAGGTTGCAGGAGCCGTGATGTTGGTATAATATAGCACAGTTTCTAGTGAAGGAAGTTTTTCTAATACCCTTTTTTCATTCTCTTCGCACTTCGTAATGAACAGGTATTCCTTACCGTACTCTTCTTCAGTCTCAACGTGGAAACCATTGGCGCGAATATTCTTAAAACTTAGGAGAGTTCTAGTCGATTCTGAGTACAATAATAATTCTTCAATGGCCAAAGTTGTGCCCAATGGGAGTACAATTGTGGCTCTTCCAGAACCAATTAGACATGCATCGCTTCCGGCGATTGTCGTAAAGTTGCCATCATTCTTACGAATCGACTAAAAATACTTAGTCTCTCTTAAGATGGTATTCGTTGTGCCGCTGTCGGCTAAGCACACTTCCTCTATAGGGCGCTACACGCGTTCTAATATAAGGTATTTTATTAACATGTATTAGAAGGCATTCAACACATAAATAAAATACTCCAATATCAGAACATATCATGCCATTATAAACTGAATAAATGAATGAATTATTCAAAATCATCCAACCATCACGAGAAAACAAATGCTAAAGTACCATCCATGCAAGTTC
Organism: Dendrocalamus latiflorus; assembly: GCA_017311315.1. Classification (NCBI taxonomy): domain Eukaryota; kingdom Viridiplantae; phylum Streptophyta; class Magnoliopsida; order Poales; family Poaceae; genus Dendrocalamus; species Dendrocalamus latiflorus. Next base: position 21,814,341 of record CM029641.1, on the reverse strand, counting down.
TAACTTGTCCTTTTAACACAAAATAAATGACAATTAAAGTCTAATGCATTCTGTGTATCAGACTGAATCTACTAAGAAATGAGAGACTTCTTCGGCTATTTTCTCGGGAGTGATTAGCTCTTCGAGAGAAATCATGGCGGTGGCTGCCTCTAAATCGAAGGGGGTGCTGCTGTTGCCGGGATGGTCTCAACCTCCATCAACGCAGGCAGATGCTCAGAACTCTCCCCCTCAACTGATGCAAAGTGGGCTTCAGGCTGCTCTTTGCCATCCTTCTTCTTTTGGGCTTGGAAGGCATTAATGACATGTTGCGGCTCCTTACAAATCCACGACCAATGCCCCCACTTGCCACACTTATAGCAATCTTGGTTCTGCTGGCCATAGGTCTTACCACTCCGCTTTGCCTTTTTGTCACTCGGAGCATCTGACTTGCCTTTCTGGGCAACGGTCTTACCCTTCTTCCCCCTTCTCTTCATCAAGGGTTTTCGCACCTTGTAGCTCCCGGCGTTGGCCTCACAGCCAGCGGAGCTCTCCGGTGGCTGAGTGACGTAATTCTTACGGAGAAGTTCATCCTGAGCCTCTGCAACCTGCATCATATCAATCAATTCGGCGTACTCCTTGTAGCCGTCTTGACGATAGTTGCGTGCGGATTGTACTGCATTGGGGTGGAAGGTGGATAGAGACTTCTCAATCTTCTGCTCGTCTGTGATCTGCTTGCCACAGAGTTGAATATTGGTACAAATCCTTTGCAAGGTAGAATTGTCATCCCGACCGTCTTGAAGTCGGTAAACCTCAGTTTGATCTACTCTTACTCTGCTTGAGAAAGAATGACGTACTTTAGCCTCTCAAACCGCTTCTTGAGTGCGGCCCAGAGTGCTAGCACGCTCTTCTCCGCCATGTACTCATTCTTGAGAGTGAGGCAGAGGTGGTGCTTGAGAAAATGAAGTGTCTGATTATTCTCCTCAGGAGTGGGTTGGGAGTCATGTGGTCCGCCAATCCCAATAGCTGCGTGGAGCTTTTTAGCTCCAAGCACTATCTCGACATCGAAAGCCCACGTCAGATAGTTTTAACCATGTTGGGCAAGCTCCTCGAACTCCTGGTTCGTGAGGCTAGTCATCTACATATGTATGAAAAGAATAAATAAGTTTGCTGCAGGTAAACATACATAGAATAATTTACTGCAGGTAAATAAATGGTACAAAAGGTTCACGTAATGTTCCATAATTTTTTATGAATTTTCTATAAATTTTACTGCTAATTTCAGTTATTAAAAGCAATTTTAAACAATTACAATTAACCAAAACAGTAAATAAATACAGAAAATAATAATAGTAGAAATAAATATGCTTCAAATGCTAAAAATAATTCAAAATTCGGATTCCCGAGGCCCTTTTATGCTAGAATATGATTTTTTAGCGAATTCTGCACTTCCCGAGGGACTCTACGCAAATTTTAAGTTCAGAGAAAAATTTGGCGTAATTTTCTGATTTTTTGAGGGGTTTTCTGCAAAATTTAGGACCCGTTCGTAAATTTGAGGACCTATTCGTAATTATCCCACAGGGGGTAGGGTTTCCCCTACCCCTTCATTCAGTGACGGCTGCGGCGCAACAGCCCAGGCGTGGGAGCCGAGCTGGCGCGGCCGCGAAAACCGAGCGGGCACAGGCGCAGGTATGGATGCCGGTGGCAGCTGGCCGACGAAGCGGCGCGTGAGGGCGGCTGCTGGCCAGTGTTCGGGGCGGTGGCCGACGGCGAGGTGGCGCACGAGGGCGGCTGCTGACTGGGGTTCGGGCGGCGCGCGAGGGTGGCTGCTGGCTGGGATTCGGGGTGGCGGCCGACGGCGAGGCGGCTCGCGAGGGCGGCTACTGGCCGGGGTTCGGGGCGGCGCGCGGCGCCTTCGAGCCAGGGCGGTGCACACGGAAGCCGAGGCGCCAGGCGGCACACGTCGGCGCTGCCTCGTGCGGCAGGCAGCGGCCCGTGCGGGGGCGCCGCTGTCCGAGACCGAGCGGCGGCGGCGCCTCGTGCGGGAGGCGGCGGCCCGTGCGCAGTTGAGGTCGGGCCAACGGCAATGGCTTGTGCCGGGCGGCCCGAGTCGGCCAGGCCGGGTGGCGAAGGCGATAGCCCGTGCGGGGGCTCCACGGATCCTTGGGCGGCCCAAGTCGGCCAGGCCGGGTGGCGAAGACGATAGCCCGTGCGGGGGCTTCGGCGGATCCTCGGGCGGCGCTTCATGGCCGGAAGCCGAGGCGGCACTCGGCCTTGCGGGGCTAGAGGCAGTGCAGTGCTGCAAGCGGAGAGCGCGTGGTTCAGGTGGCCAGGTGCGTCGGCGAGGAGGCGAACCGGCGGCGGCCGAGCGGCTTCAGGCGGCTGCTGGCCGGCGCTTCGTGCTTCGGGCTGGCCTCGACTTTAGGCCGGTGGCCGGCGGCAGGCCGACGTTCTTCCTGCGCACGGTGGCCGTGCATAACCGACCGTGTGCGGTTTTTTCTTTTCTTTTTTTCTAATTTACAGTGTAATCAACATCTACCCTGTGATGCAATCTACCGATCGACATTGTGCCGGCAATTTCAAGTCTGCTGGCGGTAGATTAGGGCGGATTTGCATCGTAGAAAATTAATCTAGAACGCGAAAACTGTGAATTTAAAGCGAACTAGATAATTCAATCTATTAGAGTTTCGATGATTACCTTCGATTCACCGGAGCGAACTCGTGCTGATAACGTGTTGAGGAACCGTCGCTGGCGACCAGTCCGATCGATTCCTCTGCTTAATAGAAACGAATCACTCACAGAATGCAGAATAATAGATTGAACACACAGAGAGAAGTAGAGAGAACTCCTGGTCTTTCTTTATTGCCTTTGATTGCATGAGTACAAAATATACCGGTACAGCTCTCAGTCTACGATGAGGTGCCCAGGCTCCTGGCCTAGGCCCAGATTTCTTAACAGTTTTTTACAAGTAAATGTAAGGAGGGCGATTAGAGTAAATTATTCTTGTTATTGCTCTGAGAAAGAGGTTGTAGATTGATTATTAGCTTTCTTACAAAAGTGCTACAGCAATCTCATTTAGTGTACTGTGTGGGATTCGATATGTCGCTCAATTGCCAGCTTGGACTAACGATGCTGACAGGGACCAGACTGAAAACTTCCAAAAGCAGTAGGCCGTGTTATCCACAAGGATCAAGCATACCATTGGCACTTTGGCAGGGAGTGTAGTAGCCCAGACAGACGCTACCCAACTAGGCCTTCAGTTCTACAAAATAACTTCGAAAACAGCTGGGCCTTTGTCGATCTGCATGCAAGAGGCGTTTCAATCCCAATGCGACATGCATGCACTTTAGCAATAGGAACTACTGACCTTCCTAATCACTAGCTACAACTTATCCTGGATCGTGTGTCAAATTATACCTCCGTTCTTTTAAGTTGTGTTCGATGGTTTTTGACTATAGCTGAAGTCATTATAACAGCTATAATTAACAATAAGTTATTAATTATAGATTATTTAATTATCGTCAGCATGTCTATGCCCATGGCAAGATTTGGCATGTTTCTTACCAAGTTTTAGGCCAAACTTTGGTGGCAAAATTGGGGACCAAATTTTGGTAACATCTCCTCTCTGGATGACATGTGGGCTAAGATATGAGCAAGCCAAATTTTGGCATGCCCAAGTTTTGGCTAGTGCTTGTTTTGCTAGCAAAGATTCTGGCCGTGCCTGTGAGTTGGCCATGACCAATAATTGGTAAAGTGTCGCATGAATCCAAAGGATCCTGAGTATCGTTCGAAGTTCTCTCGCCCCAGTCTGTGTATATCCCTCTCCTATAGATACCCTAATCCCCTTCAAGTCATGCCATTTCAGCCCTCTTCTACACGATAGTTATCCCATTGAGCTAACGTTCATAACGCATTGAGACTAATCACTTCGTGGTATCCATTCATCCGAAGAGCGCACGTTGTTTTTTGCAAGTAAATACAAGGAGGGCGATACAAACAAGGTGCCAACATATGGCCATGTTGCAGTCGTTGCTGCAGTATCTGTTTACTTATGATGAATCTCTGGCCCTGATCAATATGGCTTCAGCTTCTGGCTTCAGCTTATTTTTGCACTATTAATAAATTTCGTCTTTTTCTGAATTTTTGGCTTTTTTTTAGTTTTTTTACCGGTTCTTTTTTTCCTCGTATTTGTTTACATTATACGTGATGGGCTAATATGTTTTTTCTATTTTTAAATTTTTTAAATTTAATTATGGTAAATAAGCCTCTGTCAGCTACAGTGCTTTTTCAGCCAGCTACAGTGTTTTCAGCCATAAGCCATGAGGCTTTCAGCCGAACCGATCACCACCTCTAGCGATTGAAGTAAATTATTCTGGTTATTGCTCTGAGAAAGAGGTTGTAGATTGATTATTATATAGAGAGATCATCCTATATTACCACCGGGGGAAGCGCCCCGGCTAGAGCTGCTACGTCAGTATTTTTGCAAAAAGAAGTCCTCTATATTTTGTGAAATCAAGTTTTGGTCCTCGGCTCGTGCAAAAAGATTCCTGCCATGTTTTTTTCATGAAAACTCCCTCTACTTCACCGAAATTGCATATGCTTTTGTAGGATAGCACCCCGCAGTTTTCAAAATTATGTACATGTCCTCATTTAATTACGTACAAATCCTTACATATCCTCATTTTTTTTGGCGAAAAATGCCTTCGATTTTTTCGAAATTACACACGTGTTCTCGATTATTTAAAAAAATCATCCCGTGAATTATCGTCTCTTTTACTTCGATCTACATGGTAACTAACGTGGTGTGGCACCGCGCTTCCACTGCTAGTTTGTAAAATACAATGTGGTTTTAAAAAGTCACCGTGGTGGCAAACGCGTCCTTAGCTTTCTTACAAAAGTGCTACAGCAATCTCATCTGGTGTACTGTGTGGGATTCGATATGTCGCTCAACTGCCAGCTTGGACTAACGATGCTTACAAGGACCTTACTGAAACTTCCAAAAGCAGTAGGCCGTGTTATCCACAAGGATCAAGCATACCGTTGGCAGGGACCGTAGTAGTCCAGATAGACGCTACCCAACTAGGCCTTCAGTTCTACAAAATAACTTCCAAAACAACTGGGCCTTTGTCGATCTGCATGCAAAAGGCGTTTCAATCCCAATGCGACATGCATGCACTTTAGCAATTGGAATGACAGACCTTCCTAATCACTAGCTACAAGTTCTCCTCGATCGTGTGTCAAATTATACCTCCATCCTTTTAAATTGTGTTCGATGATTTTTGGGCTATAGCTGATAGATAGGTCTTTGTTTTTCAAGATGATAGAGGTACCTACGTGGACGTTATACATGATTTTAACCTCGAGAATCCGTTTAAAAAATCCACTTTAAAAAATTATTTTATTTGTTTTGACTTTAAAAGTTAAAAGCCAAGGGTAAAAAGAAGGTAATCATAATTTACAAAATGAGGGGCGTCTCTGTCTTGTCCCTCTCTGCATACAAGATCGATGGATCGATCCAATTTTCATGTGCGTCGACGCTAGCTGGCTGGCAGAGCATCGTCGATCAAATCTCGGCCCCACCGTAACATGGTCCTTGAACAAATATCTCGGGAGAAGTTTAATGACCTAGTGGAATTCCGGGGCCACTTCTCGAATCACTATTCGTGGGGACATCCTACAATTGCAGCGCACTGTACACGTGGTAGCTAATTATACGTGCAGATGGAAACGATATTTATCGGGCGTCTCATAAATATGTGCGGAAATCTTTGCACGGCGAGAAGAAAATGGCTGTTGCGTTTGTGGAGGAGTGAATATTTTTTCTTTAATGAAAGTAGCATTAATTTTAAAACAATCGAAGATGTAAGTAACATTATTAATCATTTATCATATTTTAAAAATTATATAAATCACTATTGAGAATAGTATAAGAGCATGTCCAATGCAGACGCTTAAAGAGATACTTAGTAATAAAAAACTGATTTTTCTTGCCATATAGGATAGATAAGGTGCTTATTTTGAAGCATCGATGCTTAAATAAGCACCGGTGCTTAGTAGGTGTTTATGTGTATAACTATATCTATTAATAGATAATATAGCATCTAAGCACCTATGAAAAAGATGCTTGTATTGGAGGAAATAACTTTTGCATGGATGTCTGATGATGTGGCTATATTCTCTCTCTTTAAGCACTTATATATAAGCATCTTGCATTGTACATGCCCTAAAAACATCTCTCATATTCTCTTTGCAAGGTGAAAATTTTAGAGAAATTTTGAAGGAATCTAATGGTATAGAAGATATTCTTGTATGGCTCTTTGGAACAAATGATGGACCATGCAGGATTCCCATTGAATGACTCGTTCCATGGGAATTTTGGAGGATTCTAACTTGAGGTTAAATCTCTTAGAAAAAATCATTTGTCTTACATGCATCCTCTCTCTCTCCTCAAATTCCTGCAAACTTCCCGTAAAGCATCCAAACACCGCTTTTAGATCATATTCGCATTGGCTTTTAAAAGTCTTTTTTTACTGTTAATTGTTTTTCTAAGGTGTCTATTTTTTAAAGAAAGCATTTTTTAAGACAAAGGTGGTGATCGGTTCGGCTGAAAAGCTCGTGGCTTATGGCTGAAAATACTGTAGCTGGCTGAAAAAAGCACTGTAGCTGACAGATGCTTATTTAGCGTAATTAAATTTTAAAAAATTTAAAAATAAAAAAAATATGTTAGCTCATTACGTATAATACAAACAAATACGGAAAAAAAGAACCGGCAAAAAAGCTCAATAAAAAGCTAAAAGTTCAGAAAAAAAGACGAAACTTATAAATAGTGAAAAATAAACCAGAAGCCAGAAGTCTATTAATCGATTGTAGTACACATTATAGCGACTTCATTTATATCAATCAAAATCGTACATGAATGTATCCTTCTATAAACTTTTCTATAAACTGCTGCTCCTTATAAGTCAAAACCAAAAACCAAAAGACAAAGATAATCTCACTCACATTACAAAACAAGATACATGTTGTAAGAACAACTCCCAGGATCGAATCCTCAAATGACCCGTTCTTTTTTACTAATCACTATTTATTAGGCTAATAAATTATAGCAAAAAGCTATAAACTATAATCTAAAAACCGCTCCTTTATATTCAAAGCTCATCGATCGTATGGTAACCTCAATTCAAACTATGCTCCGTTCGAATTGTACCCTGAAGGAACGCCCCTTGGTTCAAAGGAAGAGGACGTATATTCAAAGCTCAAGGATCGTATATTCGTATGGTAACCTCAATTCAAACCCAACGCTCCGTTCGAATTGTACGGTAGAGGATACGGAACCGACTTCTTCCTACTACACCCAAACTGCGCCATTTTGCAAAAATACCCCTTGAAAGTTTGTAGCCTCAGCAAAACGGCCTACCGGCCGCCGTCGTGTTCCCCCGCCGCGACACCGGCGGGATCCTGAAATGCCACAGCCGGCCGGTCCCGCTCACCCGGAACCCATCGCAGAGGAACTCCTGGGCGTACGCCTTCTCCACCCTGCGGTCCACGTCGTGCAGGAACACGTCGGTGTCCTCCTCGCCGCGCCGCGCGCGGGCCATGGCCGCCGCCGTCCATATCGCGGCCATCCTCCCGGGCGCCGCCGCGAAGTAGCCCTTGGGCGCGTCGATCATGATCATGTCCCACTCGTTCTCGTAAACCTCCGGCGGCAGGCTGTGCAGCGCCAGCGGGCACTCGGCGTTGCCGCGGACGCGCAAGGGGGTGCCTGCATCGTCCCCGACGCCGGGGAGGCAGGAGGGGTAGTGCTTGTAGGAGGCGAGGAGGAGGTCGGCGTGGTCGAGCCGCGTTCGGTAGGCGACGAGGTGGGCGCGGAGGAACGGCGACTGCGCGTGCACGACGCGGTACCACTCCTGGTCCTCCTCGAGGAAGACGGTGGTGCCGCCGGGGTTGAGCGCGTGCCAGAGCCTGGAATCGCGGCCGAGGCCGAACACCAGCAGCCGCAGCGGCGCGCGGCGGCGGAGCACGGCGAGGGAGAGCGCGATCTCGGCGCGCGACTGCTGCGGCACGGACGGCGTGGTGGCGTAGTGCACGGCGGCGTCGGCCAGGGCCGCGAGCCCCGCGGGCTCGTACCCGGACCCCGAGGGCGCGGTCACCGCGGGCAGGCAGGGCAGCGACGGCAGGAACGGCAGCGGCGTGGTCAGGAGGGTGGCGATCAGCAGCGACGCCGCGAGGAGCAGGGCGCCCGCGGCAACGGCGAGGAGGCGGCCGGGGGGCTTCATTGCGGTCGTCGCCGGCGGACGGCGGTGGCAGGAGCTTGGTTTCTTGGGAAGGGGAAGGTGTTCGACGCGCGCGTGGCCTCCGTACGTATTGTCCGACAGGGCGCGAGGGTGTGTTGGGCGGTGGGGATTGGTTGCTTTGTTTAGGCTTTTGGTGTTGGTCTGTGTCGTTCCTTCAGCTTTGGTTTTTGTAGGAGACGCTGCGATCTCTTTCGCCTTTTTGGGGCTGGTGGTAATCTTTGACAAATGCAAGCTTAGACATGGTCGCGTATATTACGCCATCCTCACTACAAGAGATGCTTAGGTCATGGTCGGTCATTTTCCAGAGCATGTGTTTTTTTAGATTTTAGCTAAGACAACATTATAACAGCTATAACGACTGCTAATTTTTAAATAGTCAATTAAAAAATAAAGAAACATAATTACATCTTTATAGATAATACAAATAAAAAGAAAAAAGCTTCAACAAACCAACACGATTCACATGCCTCGAAGTCAAAAGAGTAGGACGTATCACCAAGCTACCTACTTGAGTTTTGCCACCTGCCTCTGCCAGAAATACTAAGGCCCGTTTTTTCTTTTTAACTTTTTAGTCGGTTTTCAGTTTTAATTTTTTTAATAATTAATATTTATTGGACTAATAAGTTACAGGTAAAAAACATAAACCGTGGTCAAAAAATACCCTTGATTCTAAGCATCGACCATATTGGAGCATTCGTAATTCCCTTATTAGCGGTAAATAAATTGACATGTGTGGTGATGCTCATTTGAGCTTTTAAGCCCGGCTTTTGGTTTGTTTTTACACTGTAGTGGTTTTTTTTTTGCACTGTGTTAACTTTTTAGCGTAATTAAATTAAAAAAGAAGAAAAGAAAATTGTTATATTATTATGAGCAATGCAAAGAAATAAAAAACAAAATGGCAAAAATCTAAAGTCAAAAAAAATAAAATAAAAAGATAAAATTAAGAAGTTAGAAGTTAGAAACAAAAAAAAATATAATGAGCAACCTTTAGTTTTATTGTTCGAAAGATAGGAGTTGGCTAGCGAGAACATTTACTCCATTGGTCTGAGATAAAACCATCGCATCTATTAGCAGATTCTTCAGTAGTATATATTAGCACAAAATCTTCTTTAGAAGACAGGTGGTCAAGTTTTTAAATATAGGCGGTAGCTCATCAGAGGTGAGATCATTGTACTATCTATATAAATGGTAATATAGCTATTTTTATAAAAACTTAGCCTTTATATATCTATTTTTATAAATCTAGTTCTTTTATAGATCTACGAGCTCGACAGTTGTTTACCGAGCTATAAGAGCTTAGCCAGCGACATACCGAGCTACAGTAGAAGACTAAATTTATAAAATCGGGTATCTGAGTACTAAATTTGAAAAACAAAATGGCTGAAGTGCCCTTTATATGAACAGTTTGTACCAACTGCCTAATTGCCTAGCGTTGTTATGGCTTGGTTAGCACAGAAAATTCACGTTAAACAGTTGCATTTTTGCAGAAATAAATTTCTCTATTCCAAACCTCAAACGACATAGAAAAGTAACAGGCCGTGTAAAAGAATCCAACTGTTCAAAGCAAGCACCGTGTGAAGTCAGAACTGTTACCGACGCGGGTTCTGACGTAACCTTCCATGCTATTGCGATGACCTCTTCGTATCTTCAATGGTGTTTCGCAGTTGGATACTTCAGAATAACGACGGAATGAGATCCTGTAACTTTAGTGGGCCAAAGTCAGAGTGACTTTGGTGCATTTCAACCGTTGAATCTAGATTTGAATGGTTAGAATTGATGTGAAAGAGAGATTTTAAACCTTTTCAATTTCTCACGAGATAATCATAATTTCTCTTCCACATCAATTCTAACCATCCAAATCTAGATCCAACGGTTGAAATACACCAAAGTCACTCAACGACGGGTGATTTCCGAAGGTTTACATAAAAAATGGAAGAAATCCACAAAAACATTACATAATCTTGAAAAGTTTATGAACTTATATAGAATTATCAATAGAAATGGGGCTAGATTGTAAAATCTGTGGGGCCAGGCCAACCCCACAGCTAACAATTCAGCCAACGGCGAACGCCTCCCGGTCCAAATATCTGCTATGGTCCTATCTGAAATAAATAAATTCACAGCAAATAATTCAATTTGCACTAAATCCAAGAAATTAGCGTTCGAAACTAGGGATGCAATTTTCCCTATGAGAGCGGCCCTCGCTGGGAGTCCCTGCACATAGGAGAATGAGGATGAGGCCTGCTATGCTAACGGAGCGAAAACAGGGTTGTCCTTCGCTCATCAGGCCTTAGGGTTCTTGTAAAAATAATAAATATATTATTTTGTTTATAAATTATTATCAGTATATATATATATATGGAGTAGAACTTTAATATGTATATTGAGGGTCTAACTGGACGAGAGACAAATCACGGCGGTAGCTACCAGGGCAAGAACAGTCAGCAGGACTATAGGAGCATAAATAATTACCGCGGTACATACGTCAAGTTTTGACAGGCGTGTCAGACTCGCTCGGCCATGGCGCCAGTCAACAGTCGAGTGGTGGCAGAGCGCGCACGTCTACGAAAGACGGGGCTTTAACTTCTGCGGCGCGCGTCACGTGGCCCCTGCACTCGCAACGAGGGGAAATTTAACTATTTATCACTTTTAAAAATGACATCTATTCAAATACCACTTTCTTCATTGCAATTAACATTTTACCACTCTTAAGATGTGGTTGACTAATTAAACGCCACTTTTGAGCCCATGAGTCACCAAATCACTACCATGTCAGCATCCTGTGTGACATGGCGCAGGGACGAGGCGCGGGCGGCGCCAAATCAGGGGAGGCAGGGAGGGGCACACGGCCAGGGAAGCGGGCGCCGGCACCGGCGAAGGGTGGCCGGGGAGACGCCGGCGGTGGCCAAAACGGAAACTACAAGAGGCGAGGACTCCCCTGGGGTGGCGGCTCCGGCTAGGGGGCACTGTGGCGAGCCGGCGGAGGCTCTAGGCGGCGGCGGCGGCGATAGGGAAAGGAACGCCGGCGACCGGAGGGGAGAGGGACGGGGGTGGGGCGTGCACGAGCATGAGGGGGTCATGAGGGACTCACCGGAAGCATCGGTAGGGCCGGAGACAGACCGAGGCTTGCCAGCGACGAGAGCCGGCGGCGGCGCGAGTGGGGGTACGGCGCCGACGAGCTGCGGTGAGGGAGGAGCTCCGGTGACCGTCGGGGGAAGCTCCAGGGCATGTGGTGGTGCTCCACGCACAAGGAATTGAGGCACCTTGCGCCGAGTTGCGAACGGTGATGAAAATGGCGGCTTTGGCCGGCGGCGAGGAAGAATGGCCGCGCGGCGAGGCGGGACCGCCGGGGTCCGATTGCTCAAGGGAGGAGAGAGGAGGCCTCCGGGGGCGCGCCGTGACGCGGTTGGACCGGCGGGGGCGCCACCGGAGCGCCGGGACGGTGAGGAGGCGGCGGCAGTCGGTACGGCACGGAGGTGGCGCTGGTGCCTGCGCCTCCGTCCCCGCGCCCGCGCCGCACGGCCGCCCGCTCCCGCACCTCGTCCCCGCGCCTGCACCGCACCGCGGCCCGCGCCTCGTCCCCGCGCCTCGTCCCCGCGCCATGTCACGCAGGATGCTGACATGGCAGCGATTTGGCGCCTCGTGGGCTCGAAAGTGGTGTTTAATTAGTCAACCACATCTTAAGGGTGGCAAAATATTAATTGCAACGAAGAAAGTAGCATTTGAATAGGTGTCATTTTTAAGAGTGGCAAATAGTTAAATTTCCCCGCAACGAGTGGCACTAATCTTCACCTCGTTCTAGATGCCTGTAGAAACAGCAGAAGGTGACCGGGCCCATGGTATTAGCCCCCATCAACATCTTTCTGAGACCAGACTAGCTCGTCGGCGTCAACTGGGAGACGTCGCTGCTTAGACGATGGCGTCCACTCGACGTATGCAAAACTAGAGCCGCTTCTTTCTCTCCCGTTACAGGGTTTAGTTAGACCAAGAGGGAAAAAAGAGGGCGCTTTGTTAGTGCTGTATCGTGCAGAGTCTTCTTGGTTTCGTTGAGTCTAGCTCGTGCGTTGCCGGCGAAGGAAGGTCATCCGCCTTGATGGAGACTGCGCCTAGCGAAGGAAGGACATCGTCTTTGATGGAGACTGCGCCTAGAGATTATTTTTTTTCTATACTTTTAGCTTTTTTGAGCTTTTTTGCCGGTTCTTTTTTTCTCGTATTTGTTTGCATTATATGTGATGGGTTAACATATTTTTTTTCTATTTTTAAAATTTTTTAAATTTAATTATGCTAAATAAGTTTCTGTTAGCTATAATGTTTTTTCAGCCAGCTACAGTGCTTTTCAGCCATAAGCCACTCAAAAAAGCTCTGTTAAGTACGCCCTAAGTGGTGCCAGTTGTCGCAACGTAGGCGATCGATCGAGGTTAGGAATAGCAGCTTTTGGGTGCATTTTCTTTGGACGGTGGTTTATAGTTTTTGCTTGAAAATTTTAAATTCTAGATTATTCAAGAAAAAGCAATACACCGAGTTTAATAATCGTATATGATTTTAACCGGTACAAATGAACTCGGTACAGTTTGTACTACAATCTACCTATAAATATCATCTTAAAAATATACTATTTAAAAGTTAGTTACCATAGCAAATGGAGAGAAAAAAGCCAAAGCTAAATCAAAACGAACCTACCTATCTTATTTGGCCTCGAATCCAATTACCATAATTTAGAGAGGTTATGTAAGTATTATTTGCTTCACGGGGCGAGACGAAAATATGGGTATATTTAAATAGCCTCAGAGGTAGCACAAAGCTTAAGGATGTATAAGGACATGTTCAAATGTTGTGCTCCAGGCTGGAATTTTTTGTACGGATAATTCTTTTTTTATTCGAAATTACAGAAATATACCTGTGAGAAATTTTTTTACAAAAATAGGCTCCAGTCGCCTAATGGTTGGGCGACTGGAGCCTTTCGCCCAACCAGACTGTGACACAATATCTGTCGCCGTACGCTGGAGCGATTGCATCCAGTCGCGCTTCCGTACGGCGACTTGCATGCAGTCGCCAACCCATTAGGCGACTTGCATGCAGTCGCCATCCCATTAGGCGACTGCATGTCCCCCGTGAATTTTGTGATTTTTGTAGTTTTAAAGTGGTAAAAAAATGCTGTAATATAAGTTTATGTTTATTGTATATTGTAGGTGCGTAAAAATTTTTAGAAACTTTTTTATTAAAGATTAACGGGAGAAAGATCAATACATACACTGTTAAGTGACATACGATGATAATTCGTGTGCGGAGAACCGGTTACAAGGCTGATTGAATGCGAAAAGAAGAGATGATAGACATGTTTGAATTTAAATAAACTTCATAATATAAGTGTGAGTAACATGCCGCGTATTTTTTCATTACATAATATAGCATCCCTCACTCGCCACCCTGGTGTGCCCCGTCACCGCGCCCGCGTCCTCCCATACGGCCCCGCTTGGGCCTCCTCCGGTGCAACGGGTTACGAGGCTCTGAAAAAGTAAAACGAGCAGGAGGGTGTCTATCCCGCCCCTGCGCTGATGGAGTCAGCTGCACCTCTGGCTGTGTTCCCTCCGGTGCACCGGGGAGGGCACTGCCAGAGAGAACCTCCGGTGCTGCGTCGAAGAACTGCCCGGGCCACTCCGCAAAAAACTGGTCCACATCGTCCGGACCCAGGGAGACGCTGTGCTACTGGTAAGTACCTGCAATAGTAATATCGTTAGTTCGTTGCATGTCGTCTTGGGATAAAAACGAGATCAGACGATGCGTACCTGTAGCTGGCGCCATCGAGGTAGGAGGAGGGGCATGCACCCCCTGCGTGTGGAAGCCGAGGATGTGCGGAGGAGGCGTGAAGCTCGGTGGTGTAGGAGGCCGTGCCCAGGCTGAACCCCCTGGCTGCTCCGGGTGAGGTGGTGTAGGACGTGTCCACGTATTACCTCCGGAGTAGTGCCACGCTGGTCGGGGTGGCACTGGTGGACGAGCAGTCGGAGCGCTGGGCGTGGAGACCGTCGGTAGCCTCGTGCAGGACAGCAGGCTAACAATACGTCTACACCCAGCCTCCACCCGACGCACAAAGCTAACGCCCTCCTCGTGGGTCAGCTCCGCACCAGTGGCGACCCTCTGCAGTAGTGAGGCGGAGTCGTTCCATAGGGCAGCACCGACGTCAGCCTGGACACAAAGACATAAAATGGTCGATCATTGAAACGACATTTGGGAAATGTAAACTGCATGCAAACCAAAATGGCCATTTGGGAATATTTGAAATTACATGTAACGTACCGCGATGTGAGCGTCGCGCGCGAGGTGCGCGGGGTACGTGTCTGTTGGAGCGGCGACCTGTGTGGCAGGCGAGTCTACGACATATACGAGCCTGGTACGTGTCTGCTCCTGGTACCAGCGCAGGTACTCCGCGTAGTCCCTGCTGTCGTATGGCTGGTCCTCCTCCACGCGGTCATCGAGCGCACCCTCCCACTGCTCGACCTAGGGCTGCATCTTCGTCGACCAGTCTGTGCCTCTTTTAACTCTCTTCGCGTTGTGCCTGCGTATAGAACATTACATAATGTGAGATACTTGCGAACGCAGTAGTAAGTATGTACATATTTAGCACAAACTATCACTCACCCGTGCACGTTCCGCGGAAGCGATGGTCCAACTGGTACAAGAAGGGCCTGCCGTAGCCCGAACTGCCGCATGTAGTCCTCCATGTAGATATGGTACACGAGCTTCCGGCGGGTGAGCCAGAAAGCCCGGTCAGCCAGAAAGCCCGGTCACGGAAGCAAAGTGCGGACAGCCCGCCAGGAGCACGGGCCTGCACTGCCGTATCTGCGTACGGCTCCCAGCGCACGTCGTCGGCTATGATGCGGTCGAACTGCTCCACAAAGGGCAGGTACGCCCGCGTGACCTACATGTGCGCGAACTGTACCTACAAGCAAGACAAGTTGTTTAGTACGATGATCATCAATAAGAAAGAAATATTTGACTGTGATAATACTTACTCGACGACGGCACCAGAGAGAACCCATCGTCGGCTGGTCGACGTCTCCCCCTGGATACATCTCGGGCCCGTACGGACCCATGTCGTCTAGCATAGGTCGTTCGATGCTCAACCGCTCGAACGATCATAACTGCAGCAGCAGGGGACAGCCCGTGAGGACCGAGTTCACCCTGGTCCTCGTGCATGCATCGCACAGCGCGCGGTATGTCGCGGCAAGTGTGGCCGATCCCCAGCTGACCTGGGGGGCTCGCCGTCAGCGATCGCCCTCGCATAAGCGATAAGGCGCGCATCCACCGAGTTGCCGTGGCTGGTGGTGAAAAGCACCCAACTAAACAGCCACAACACGTACGCCTCCAAGTGGCGCGAGACCTGGTGATCGTCTGCCTGCGGATCCATACGCTCCACCTGAATGCAAACAAGTTGTTATTAGTACGTAATACAACAAATAAGAACTTCCAATACACGATCAATTCTAAATACTACGTACCCGGTACTGTGCGAGCCACCTCAGCGTCGGCCCATGGGTCTGATCCTCGTCGAAGATGTGGTGGTGATCGCCCGGTGGAACGACCCCGTCGAATCTGCCGAGCAGGTCAGCGCGCCAGTCGGCCGGGGCCTCCGGTAGGAAGGCAGCTTCTCCCGCGATCGGAAGGCCAAGGAGCAGGGACACATCCTGCAGGGTCGGCGTCATCTCCCCAATGGAAGGTGAAAAGTGTGCGTCTCGGGCCGCCAACGGTCCACCAAAGCCGTCAGCAGGGAACGGTCGAACGAGAAGCGTCGTGATCGCTCCCCGCCTGCCTCGTCCCCGCCCGCGGCCAAGGCGGCTCCTTCCTCCTCAGTGGCCTCCACCATCCGGGCAAGAGGGAGTAGCCCGGCAAACAAAGTGAAGATCAGCACAGAACGTTCTTACGGTCGGGCCAAACGTTGGCGTAGTGCAACCTTGGCAGTCCAAAGGGGGTCGAGTCCCCAGGCCACGCGAGGTGTGCGTGTCCAGATCACTCCCAGCTCAGGCGGCTCGTCCGTGCTCCCCGGTGGCGCCGCACGACGGGAAGCGCAATGCACGCGGTCCACGTGCTCGTCCAACAGCACGTACCGCCACTCGGAGTCACGTTCAGCACGAGTCATACCTGAAAAATTTGTACAATAATTTCAACATTAAATTTTGTACATCTAAATTTCTACACTAAATTTTCTATAATAATACATAAAAAATACTATACAAAATTTGTACACTCAATTTTCTATATCTAAATTTGTACACTACATTTTCTACAATAATACATACAAAAAAATTTTCTACATCTATATTTGAATACTATAGTTTCTACAATAATGCATTAAAAATGGTATACAAAATTTCTAAACAAAATTTTCTAAACAAAATTTGAAAACTAAATTTCTAAATTAAATTTCTAAACTAAATTTCAAAACTACATTTTCTAAACTAAATTGCTAAACTAAATTTCTAAACTAAATTTTCTAAACTAAATTTGTAAACTATATTTTCTAAACTATATTTTCTAAACTAAATTTCTAAATTAAATTTCTAAAATAAATTTCTAAACTGTATTTCTAAACTATATTTTCTAAACTAAATTTCTAAACTAAATTTGTAAATTGTATTGTCTAACCTAAATTTTCAAAACTAATTTTTCTAAACTTAATTTCTAAACTATATTTTCTAAACAAAATTTTAAAACTAAAATTTCTAAACTAAATTTCTAAAATATATTTTCTAAACTAATTTTCTAATCTAAATTTTCTAAACTATATTTTCTAAACAAAATTTGAAAACTAAATTTCTAAACTACATTTTCTAAACTAAATTTTCTAAACTATATTTCTTAACTATATTTTCTAAACTAAATTTCTAAACTAAATTTCTAAACTACATTTTCTAACCTAAATTTATAAACTAAATTTTCTAAACTAAAATTTTAAACTACATTTTCTAAACTAAATTTTCTAAACTAAATTTTCTAAACTATTTTTCTAACACTAACAAAAAATATAACACAAAAAAATACCTGAAAATCGCGCTCTCCCTCTCCTTCTCTCCCCCTCCTCTTCTCCTCCTCTCCCTCTCCTTCTCTCCCCCTTCTCTTCTTCCCTCTTCCTCTCTTCTTCTCTTCTTCTTCTACTCTTCGCGCGGCCGAACGAGAAAACAGTGCAACGGCCGAGCGGTCGACCGAGTGGTCTTATATCGCCCCCAGTAGTCCAATTGTTCGGCGACTGGATTGCAATCGCCCAACGGTTCGGCGATTGTATTGCAGTCGCCCAACGGTGGGCAACTGCAATTAATCGCCGAACGGTTGGTATATTCATTAACTGTTGCAGTCTGGTTGGGTGAAAGGCTCCAGTCGCCCAACCATTAGGCGACTGGAGCCTATTTTTGTAAAAAAAAATTCACGGGTATATTTTTGTAATTTTGAATAAAAAAAGGATTATCCGTACAAAAAATTCCTCAGGCTGGGTGTCTCGTAGGGCTATCTGGGCTCGAATGCCACCGTGGAGATGAGCTGGTGGCTTGCAGGGGTCAAGGAGAACTTCTGCAGGTTGTGGATGGTTCGTGGAGAAAAGTGCGGTCTAGAAAGAGAGGGAACATGGTCCATGAGAGAGTATGAGCGAGATGCATTTGGGAGATGCCTCGTCACCTTGTGCTCCACTCCTCGATGGCTTCCACGTGCAACCATGGCCGGGCCGTTGTGTCATGGCCGATGCCTAGGAAGACAAGGACAACGGCCACGACGGTGCCTAAGAAGACATTGACTTGAACAACGGTAGTGACCGGAACATGGGAAACACCAATATGTCCAAAACTACTTATATTCACATGGGAAATGTCAGGAGCAAATTACCTATATTTGAATCCAATGTGTATTACCACACTAGTCCTAGAGTAAAACTAGTGCACACGATTAAACAATAATGAATATATAATGAAGCAACGCTTTATTACAATAATAAAGAGTACCATCCTTGTGGTCACTTATTATAACTGAGGTTACAAGACCTCATAGACTTACAAAACATAGCAGAAGCTAAATAAAACTTTGAAGATGTCCCACCAATTTGTTACAAGTAATTGACTGGGGAACGGAACTATTTTACAAACTTTTATATTTTGCAAAGTACACAATTGACCAAAGTATTCAATTTAATTAAACTACATAATATTCTAATGAAGGTTCTATCCACCTACACAAGTAAACAGGCTTTAATAGCCAAAGTTCAAGAATACGTGTTTTATCCACCCGCACTACCTCCACCAGTAGAACACATACCTGAGAGTTCTATCCACTTTTGAGTTCCCAAAATATTTATTTTAGAACCAAAAACCAAAGATCTACTATATGAAAACACACTTTGCCTGCCCTTAACCACACAATGGGTCATCACAGACGGTTCTAAATGCTCATTTAATCGTCTATTTATCGTGTCTATGATAATTTGTGGTTATCACAGGCGACTCTCAAACCGTTTATGATAAGTCACAATACGGATAATTTTTCAAAATAGCCATCCATGATATATCAGATATCACAGACGACTCTTAAACATAATAGTCTATAATATCTGACATACTACAAATAACTAGTACACTATTACACGAAAACGCCGTCCACCTCCTCGTCTTCCTCTCCCCACCACAAAAAAAAAAAACCCACAGCACATGGACCAAAGCCTGAACCACCCAAATACCCAATTGCTCTTCATCAAACACTATCACACGAGTATGCCTAGTTAAGCGTTCTTGCGTCAAACCGGAACAGCTCCAAATTCGTCAGATTAAGCCCATCTATGGGCGACGGCACCGTGCATGTATGCGCTGGTGGAATAAGTCATTAAGGTACCGTTCGATTGAGCTAAAATAAGTTAATTTATAGTTAAAATTACATTATAATTAATGATGATTTATTTGGCGTAATTAAATTTAAAAAATTAAAAATAGAAAAAACAGATTAGTCCATTACGGATAATGCAAACGAATACGAGAAAAAAGAATCGGCAAAAAGCTCAAAAAAGCTAGAAAAGATGAAATTTAGAAATAGTGAAAATTAAATCAGAAGTTTAAGCTGAAATAAGCAGGTTAAGTCATACATGGTCGATCTCATGGACGTTGCAATTATTTAAGTACAGTCAGCGATCTACTTGCACCAAGCATTATTGCAGTGAAACTAGCTATATATAAGTAATCGCTATGTTCTTTATTACTCGACGGTTTTGATTTTTCACAGCTTTCCAAATGTGACTTTGATGATTATATTTCATATATTAATATTCATAGGTACTAATAAAATAGTAATAGTATGAAAGTATTTTAAATAAAAAATCGAATAATATAGTTTTATATAGCTATTAATCTAGACTGCGCTGATTCCAGGTCGTTAAGTACTTTAAATAGAAGGGAGGGAGTATATTAATTGGTGACGTGTAACCTAGAATGAGCGAGTTCGATCGACAGGCATAAAATAGAATCGCGATGTGTCTATAATTACTTTGCTTTAGTGCTGAGAGTAAAACTTTATTTTTAGGGTATAAGGAAGGAAATTACATGATATATTCCTCTGCATTGATCAAGTTCTCCGACGGGTCGCCAACGACCTCCTCCTCTGGTCTCATAGATTTTCCAGCTCGAGTGATGATAAGTATGTTTTGATGGATCAGGGGAAATTGGCAACATACTTCAGGCTTGCTCTTTTTAATTTGTGCATGCTCTGTCTTGTGTCCCCTGTACTTGCTGCCCTTGTATTTGTATTTGATCGCATTCCAAATAAAAGTACATGATATATGACTACAAATAAAGAGAAAGAGAAAGAAAAGATAATCCAAGTGTACATGGATGGTGCCCGGAGAACATCTAGAAGGTTAAGAGCAACTCCAGCAGGGCCCCTACTTGGCCTCTCAAACTCAAATTTGAGAGTCAGAGCAAAAAAACTCAGCTCCAACAGGGTCCCTACTTGGCTCTAAAAAATAGGAGGCCTCTCAAATGAGGTCTCCAAGCCCTCATTATGGGCCCTCTCCTGGCTCTCATCCTTCGGTTTTTTTCCCGCTCGGTGAAACTTCCCCTGCGCCCCCCAAAATCCCCCACGCCCCCCAAAATCCGCCGCTTCTGCTCGCCCCCCGTCTCGCCCGACTCCTCCGCTTCCGCTCGCCCCCGCCTCGCCCGACTCCTCCGCCGCCGCCCGTGTCCCCCGCGCGCCGCCAAAATACCCCGCCTCCGCCGCTTCCGCTCGCCCCTGCCTCGCCCGACTCCTCCGTTCGCCCGTCGCCGTCGCCTCGCCCGACGCCTCCGCCCATCGCCACGCCCGTCGCCTCGCCCGACGCCTCCGCCCGTCGCCGTCGCCTCACCCATCGCCGTTGCCGCCAAAATCCCCCGCTCGCCCGGGGCTTCCGCTCGCCTCCGACCAGATTTGAGGAGTGGGTCCCATGTGTCAGTGTGTAGTGGAATGGATTTGAGGGCTTAGATTTGAGGGGTGCTGTTGGAGTAGATGCAAAAAAATTGGGCCCTCAAAAATAGGAGGAGCGCTCAAATCAAAAATAGAGGTCCTGATTTGAGAGCTACTGCTGGAGTTGCTGATCGAGTAGATTCATTCATACTTTCGACCTGTCCACTTGATCGAATTCATTAATATATATGCATGATGTGCAAAGTTGTACACGCGCATGTCAACCTCTTTAAGAATTGTTGTTATGGAACTTTCTTGTGCTAATTAATTCTTGAATCTAGCACATACTTCCTCCGCCCCCACGATATAATTTCAACATATATACCTAGAAGTTATATTATTTAAATAATATTTAATAACATTAGATTGTATTTGTAAAGAGTAGTACCATATGTATCAACTACTATCTAATTCTATTAATATTACTTAAATAACGATGCTTCCTAGATATATGTACCGGGTTTATATTTGCAGAATAGAGGGAGTAATAGGCTCTGCTTGGTTAGGCTGAAAAATAGTGGCTTATGACTGAAATTACATTGTAACTGGCTGAAATTACACTGTAGCTGAAGGTGGCTTATTTGGCGTAATTAAATTTAAAAATAGAAAAAATATGTTAGCTCATCACAGACAATGTAAACGAATACGAAAAAAGAACCGGCAAAAAAGCTCAAAAAAAGCCAAAAGTTCAAAAAAATGAAATTTATGAATAGTAAAAAATAAACTAGAAGTCAGAAGCCCAAGCTGAAATGAGCGGGACGTATACTCCCCCTATTATGCCAGGGGGAGTTCGCGCGCGGAGCGCCCCGCCACGTCGCCCCTGCGCGCGCTCGCGCCGGCGCGTGGCGGGGCAAATTTCTGTACGGCCAGGTGAGGTCTTTTCCCTGTATTTTCCGGAAATTACGTAGAGGTCCTTTTTCCTCACAAAGAGATCCTTTTTCTCGCGAAAAGGTCGCTGGCGGTTTTTTTCGGCGCTTTTTCTGAAAACACCCCTCTAATTTGCAGGATTGCGCCCCGTGGTTTTCTAAATTGCGTACGGGTCCTCGTTTCGTTGCATACGGGTCCTCGATTTTTTCGAAAAAGCCCTTTAGCTTTTTTGAAAATACGCATGTGCCCTCGATTTTTTTAAAAAACTCCTCGCAGATCATCGCCTCTTTTACTTCGGTACACACGGTGGCTGGCGTGGCGTGTCGCCGCGCCTATGAGGCTAGTATATAACAAATAAAGGGGGATGTGTAGTTTACAACTATCAACACGATATTCTTTACAACTTGGTGCTACGAATAGTACACAGTAGGAATATTGAATATATGTATACTAGCTAGTGCGCGCGTGCTCGATCTAGGTTAACGTCTTCGAAACTTACAAGCTGATCGACGGAGTCGGTGGGCACATGCATGCATATACGCGCGCGACAAATCGATCGAGACGCGTAGGCAGTACGTCAGGATGCACCGCGATCATGGCGAGTTGGCAACCGGCTAAAATAGGTGTTGTGAAAGTAAGTAGCCATACACTGGCAGCGTATATGGGGTGTGTTTTGTTGCTGACAAAAATTGCCTCAGAGGCAAGGTGGATATCGAGTAAGGTTACGAGCCAGGCGAGCCAAAGGAAAATTTAATTTTATTCGAAAACGATTTATTTAATATTTAACTAATTAACGAGTGTATTTGAAAGAATTTTGAATAGAGTCGCGAACTTTTTTCCACCCTGCTCTTAGGTCTCCCAAAAATTCGACATTACTGAAATTTCTTCTTCCAGTGGGTTGCCCTGCATGCCTTTGTCAAGTTTTGGGAAGAAGAAGAAGAGGAAGAAGAAGACGACGGAGAAGAAGTAGAAGGCCAATGGAAAGCTTGGTAACAAACCAAATGAAGGCCAAATCCGGTCAAAGTTATCGAACGTTTGGGTAACCCAAACTTTGGCATCCATGGGATTCAAATTAAATAGCCCCAATATCTCCCTATGAACTCCCTCTTATTTTTAGTATCATATGAAAAAAAAAAGATTCTGTGAGGTCCTTTGATGCATTGCAACATGCATATAAAAAGAATTCGGCCCCAGCATATTTATTTTGAAACAATGGCAAGAGACTATACAAAGCACCAACCCAAGATAGGTGAAGACCCCTCTTTCAACACTAGATGTTCTCCTACCAATTTACAACTGAATAGCCTTTTCCTTTCGATCTATATACCATAGTTTTCTTTCCCTAAAAAAAAAAGTAATACTACGGTTTTACTCAAGAAACTAATTATACTAGGTATTACTTGGTGATGCGATGCCTTTACGTGCTTATAGGCTGTGTTTGGTGTTGCTATTGATTGTATCGCGTGCTGCCAGTATTCGTCCGTTTTGGACTGCTGTTGGTGCTTTAGTTTTGGACTGCCAAGTAATACTAGAAGGAAGTGACCCGGCCCATGGCATTAGCTAATCTCAGTCGAGTAGATTCATTGATGTTTAGTACTGTCCACATGATGAATTACTAGCTAACATATCATGGGGAAAACTATATTTCGTCCCGCTGGAGCTTACACCTATCATGTGCATGTTAAACCCCTTTAATTAAGAATGGTTTCCATAGCTTTTCTTGCGATAAATCTCGGAGCTGTGGCTTCGTGTAGCTCCCACGATCTGATCCCTATCAAGGTTTAGGTAGGGATATAAGTGGACCTGTCTGCTGTCGGCCCGCACCGGCCGCATGTGGGCTCTCAGTGCTACGCTTGGTGTGCTTCACGGGTCAGCCCACCAAGAAAAAGCCTATTTGTCAGAAAAAAAAGGGAAAGAGACCAAAAAGAAACGCAAACAAGCTAGGTCACCAGATCTGCTACCATCTGATCAAAAATCTGCTTAAAGTCTAGCCTACCATAAGCGAGCTCACGTAAGTATAGCATCTCATTTACACTTTTGTCTCGTTTTATATAAAAAGATTAACTCAGAGATACGGTGCTACATTTAAATCCAATAGGCACTATATGCTACAACTTATGTTAGACAAGCTACGGCATTCCACCACACAAAGTTCACATAAGCCATCACACTAACAGTCGGAGATACTAAACTGCTTCCCTAAGGAAGGGAACTGTTTTCGTCTCTGCGGCCTGTCGCTATGTCGTCTGCAGCGCAGGATATTAAGAGATGGTCAGGATTACTATCAGATCCACCTAGGGCTGTAAAAAAGCTCGAGGCTCGCGAGCTGCTCGAGCTTGACTCGCTCTAGACTCGATTCGAGCTTGATTCGAATTCCAAATGAGCCGAATTCGAGCTTCTTCTTAAGCTCGCGAGCTTTAACGAGCCGAGCTCGAATAGCTCGCGAGCTTAAGATTTTTTACTTCCCCAGATTCCCCAGTCCCCACCCCTCCCGCCGTGTCCCGCCATCTCCTCTCAAATCCCGCCCCCACCCTCGGCTGTCGGCCCGACGGCCCCCCGCCCCCCAGGCCCACAGCCCCACACCCCCTCGCCCCTCGGCCCCTCCCTCCTCTCCGGCTCTCCCCCACTCGCCTGCCGCCTACCGCCAGTCCGCCTGCCCCCCCGCCGCCGCCCCTCCTGGCCCCCCCTCCCGCCCCTCCTCGCCGCCCACCACCGCACCTCGTCTTCCTCGCCGCCGCCCCTCCTTGCCCCCCCCGTCGCCGACCCCCTCTTCTGCCCCCCCCGTCCGGCCGTCCCCTTCCTCTCCCCCGCCGCCGCCTCCCCGTCCCCCTCCTCGCCCCTGAGCCCCTCCCCCCCGTCCCCCTCCCTCCTCTCCCCCGCCACCGCGGCGCCGCCCCCCGCCGCCGCCCCTCCTCCCCCCACCGGCGCCCCCCTCTCCCGTCCCCATCCCCTTCCTCACCCCCCGCCGCCGCCCTTCCTCAACCCGGCCCGCCGCCGCCCCTCCTCGTCCCCCCGCCGCCCCTCCTCTCCCCCGCCGGCGCCACCCGTCCGGCCGTCCCTGCAGCTCGGCCACCGCGTGGTGAAGGTGCAGTCCGGCCGTCCCCCGGCACCACCGCCGCCACCTCCTGCAGGTACTCCCTCACCGAGCCTACACATGCGAAGCTCGAGCTCGGCTCAAGTTTTGTCCGAGCCGAGCTCGAGCCTAGCTTAAAGCTCGATGTTAATCTCAGGCTCGCTCGAGCTCGGCTCGAGTTTCTACCGAGCTCGAGCTTGCTAGGTCAAGCTCGAGCTCGGCTCGTTTACAGCCCTAGATCCACCCATCAAACCTCTCCATGCCTCCTCTCTCTCTCCATGGGATAGGGGAAAAGCTAGCCCTATGTTTTCTCTCAAGAAGAGACGAGAAGAGAAGGGAGTAAAGTGCACTTTATGTCTGCCTGTCCGATCATTGTTTGGACCTTGTCCGGGCATCACTGGGCTGCCGCCCATCGTCACTACACATGCCTTGAAATCAGCCCCAAATCACTCCATCTCCGTTTTCCTTGTCTGTCATTTAAACCTGGCGAATCCAACATTAACGACTCGGCAAGTCAGCGGAGCCAAAAAAAAAGTGGGTATTTTTGGCTATGGAGTATGACTTTAATTTTTAAATTTTGGCTGTTCATTATAGGTAGTATACAGAGGAAAATAATCATGTGCGATTTTAGCTGGTACAGCTGAACTCATTACTCTTTTTATTACAATTTTCCTGTTGACCCCACATTAAAAAACACACTGTTTAAAAGCTAGTTACTGTAGTATAAGATATAAACCATAAGTCATAAGTAGAAAAGAACTCGGCCTTAGTTTCACCAGGGGAGTTGAACAGTAAAGAATGAATTATTGAGTGATCTTGGTAGGGGCTTTGGCGAGAGGGAGTTAGAACTTTGTCACTCGAAGTTGGGTGAAGTTACCCACCCATACCATGTATAAAAATCAACACTTACATCTCACTGTCCCCATTCAAGTCTTGCCCATCCCCATTCGAGTCAAGCCTCACAAGTAGAGGAACGCGCGGTGACCTAGGGTTTCGTTCTCCAGTGCCGCCTCCCTTCGGCCTTCAATCCACCTATGCCCGACACTGTCACCTCTGCCTTGCCTCCCTCTGGTACTGCCTCCCTCCCACCTTTGCTCGATGCCGCCTCCGCTCAACTCCATTGCCTTCGGCCTCCGCCTCCGACCTCTGGCCCATCTTTGCTCGACGACATGTGATGCCACTGCCTCCCGCCTCCGCCGAGGATGCCACCTCCGCCCAATGCTCCTACCTTTGGCCTCCAGCCTGTCTCCACTTGATGCTGCGTGATGCCGCTGCCTTTGGCCTCTTCCCGAGGGCGCCACCTCTAGCTGCCTTTGCCTGAAAGAAGCATGATGCCCTCGCCTCCGGCCTTGCCTTGCTATCCCTCCATCCTCCTCCTACGTTGAGGTAATCCTCTCTCTCTCTCTCTCCTCTCCTAATGAGTTAATATTTGGAATGTTTTCTCACATAAATTGTAATGTTTTATTATGTTACTACTATTTTGTTGTGAAGGTACTGTGATTTGAGAAGAGTAAGCCATTTGAGTTAGCATGATCTAATTTGGCTTCATCGTATTAAAATTGTGGATTAATTTGGTTTCGTCGTGTCAAAATTGGGATTGAACATCACAAAATTTTGACAAGTTGTTGTTCAATATTTTGCTTCATTAACATTAGAATAGGAATATGTTTTGTATCTCAGATTGCGCTTATGATGTTATAGTTATATGCATGCTGCCATGTACTGGTATGATCACATATGATACTACACAGTGATCATGCATTTGGTAATTTCTGAAATTTGCATTCAACCTAATTATGTTATGATCATTTCACTCAAAAGCAATGGATGTTATCATTATGTCATAGAAGGAATACGGATAGTCTTCCAACACTATAACATGGGATGCATTCACAAATAGAGTCTTCATAGAAATTTGTGTGGAAGAGGTTAAAGGGAAAACTAGACAAATGCATAGTTTGAAAAGCAAAGGAAACTATAACCTTATGAGCAAGTTCAAAGAACACAACAAGAGAGACAAAGAACACAACAAGAGAGACTACACTAGTAAGCAATTTAAAAATCATTAGCATTTCTTGAAAAGGGACTATTCCTTTTGGAAGACATTGAAGCTCAATTCATCTGGTCTAGGGACTAATCCTAAGACTAGATCCATTGCGGCTAGCGATGAGTGGTGGGCTGAATAGATTAAGGTATGCCAACTGTTATGTTATTGCATGTATATGTGAATTGAATTGTTGCAATTGCCTAATGGAGTTTTGCCTTATTTTCTTTCAAGACATGCTACATTGTGGCAAGTTCAAGAAGAGGCCTTTGCAGCACGAGGACATGCTAGAAATCATTTTTGAATGGTACAAGCTATACCAATGAATCTGCTCTTGTATTTGGTGCAGAGGATGCAACTTACGTGAACCTTGAAGATGATAAAAATGCCGAGGGTGATGGTGATGAGGGAAGCACTACAAGCGCCAGAAGAACACAAGGCCCAAAAGAGCTACCCATGACTCACCAAATGGAAAGAAACTAAAGGACTCTTATAGAGATGTGCAATTGAAGCAGTTGGTGGATATCGTGGAGAAGTCCCATGCTAGTAATAATTCTATGAACAATGAACCTAGCCCAATGATTGATCCTATTTGGCAAGAGATCTCTAAGACGATTGTTTTGGATATCGAGGTTGGGGCTGAAGAAGAGGGTGATGAGCATTTATATGCCACACAACTCCTAATCAAGAAGGAGTATCGATATGTATTTCTCACACTTAAGGCACCTCAAGGAAGGCTAGAATGGCTTAGGTGGAAATGGGAGGAGAAGAAAAGGCGTTAGATGGACGTATCATGTTATGTTGTGTTGAAACTATTATCCTTTATGTAGTTCTATGGACACATTATGTTATGTTGTGGTTATGATATTTTATTTGGATGTAGTAATCATCATTAATTTAATGTACTATATTACTTATGTCATTTATATATCTTGACTTGGTGTTAGTAGTTGTTACTTTTGTGATCTTGTTGTTTGTGTTGCCCAGATGAGCTCTTCAAGTTCTAGCGTTTAAAGTGATGATGGTGCCATCAAATGTGGATGAAAGGGCAAAAGAAGGACCATATATGTTCTTTGCCACTAGTTGCACTTGTCGATTGTGGATTTTTCCATAACTATGGTGACTCTACTACCAACAGGCCAAGGAAAATACCTAAAATGACAGGGATCGATCCAATGGGCTAAGAAGCAACTTATTAACTTTTTGGATGGTTGCAACATGATTAGAATGCAAAGGTCAGCTTTCCTCGTACTACATGAAACTCTAGCAAATAATTATGGCTTGAAACCAACTAGGGAAATGAGTTCAAAAGAAGCATAAGGTATGTTCTTATGGACTTGTAGAGCCCATCAATCTAATAGCCAAGTGCAAAACCACTTTGGCCATTTTGGGGGAACAGCTAGTAGGTATTTTGCAGAGGTTTTAGACACTACTACAAAAAGGCTTATATTAAACGTCTCATCACAGACGTTTCATCAAAACCATAAATGTTAAATGTAATCATAGACAGTTTAGGTTTAGAGATCGTCTATGTTGCTGCCAGTGCTAAAAACTGTTTGCGAAGAGATAATATTATAGACGGTTCATGGTGAGCACCGTCTGTGAAGTATCATAGACGGTTCTTACAAAGCATCATGTGTGATATTGTGATATTGCCAAATATCATAGATGGTTTTTTATTTACACCATCTATGATACTTCACAGACGGTTTGTATTACAAACCGTCTATGATAATGAAGTTATCACAAACAGTTTGTATTAAAAATTGTTTGTGATATGTTTCCCGCCTCGCAATCCCCTAAAACTTCATAAAAAGGTATTGAAGGTATTGAAGCAAGGACGTTTGGATGATCTGTACATTGAGTTGAAACGGTCCAAACGAATGGTCCAAAAGGTTCGAACGGTTCGGATGAGAAGCTGAAGCGTTTCCCGGATCGAACGGAGGCTAGAGTAAATGAAGACATCACTGACTTGTACTTAAGTCCAAAGAGTTATGTGTTGATTGTCTGATGTGCATCCAATGGCCAGTAGTGAATACTGTTTTCTACCTTGTAATCCCCTAAACATTTCATAATCTCCCACCTTAATCTGAGTAGGATTCCGTTACGAGACACCTTTAGTAAAGCGGGTGTAACTTTTGCATATGATGTCCATTTTCGACGTTCTATTTCTCGTTAGAAAGCTAACGATAAGTCTAATCCAAAAAATGACCTGCTTGTGCCAGTCATCCTCTAAGACCCCCAAAATTGGTCATCTTTAGTCCTACATTTGCGTTGCAAGTTTTTAGTTTCTACTTTTGCCAAAATTTTCAATATTTCCTTCGGAATTTGGAGTTTGCCTCAACTGCAAAGTTGTAGATCATCGAAACCTTTTAAACAAGTATATATAAGCCATATAAGACTTTGCTATTTTATCTTTTGTGTGTGTGTGTATATTGTTCCTGTGCTCTAATTCACAGACGGTTGGTATATATAACTGTCTGTGATACTTGTACATCACAGACTGTTCTAGCTACCAACCGTTTATGATGGGGGAGTATCACAGACAATTTGTATATAGAACTGTCTGTAACAATCTGACCGCTAGACTCATCATTCCTCCCCAACCCAATACTAGCTAATAGAAACCCACCAACTCCCACCCCATGAATCATAGCTCTTCTTCATTCCACGCCCATTCTGCCAAAAGTTTTTCCACTCCCACCTCTCTCTCCTCTGTAAATACTCATCCAAACCCATCCCCTACCTACCATTGCTCAAAATCTCTCTAGCCTCCTCACCATCCTCCTCCTCGACGACAAGGCACCGCGGAAGCAGCTGGCTACCTAGACGGCGCTCAAGTCGACGTCGGCGACGGCGGGCGTCAAGGACATCCAGTTCACGCGCTGCATCAGGGGCGAGAGGGCATAAGCATAGAGACCTCGTGACGCGGTTGAGCTTCTACTGTCTGTTAGGATCTCTATTTATTCTATGTTCTTACCATGTTTAAGAGTTGGGTTCGTAGGATTAGAAGATGTATTCTTACCATGTTCTTGCTATGTTAGATGGGTAACCTGCTAGTTATCTTATGATGCTGTAATGGTGGATTCTAATCTTAATAGAAATAAAAATGTGCTGCTATATTTGCTGCTGTCTTTGCTTGTTTTCAAAAGGTATAGCTAATATTTCCTAAGGCTAGTAAAAAAAACAGAAAAAATTTTAGGTATAGAATAAACTATTATAGACGGTTTTGTGGTATAAATTATCTATGAAGCATTATCATGGATGGCTCGAACCAAAAACCGTCTATGATACTTGCACATTACAAATGGTTTTTACCAAGAACCGTTTGTGATATTTACACATCACAGACGTTTTTCTATCCAGAACCGTCTGTGATATTTGCACATCACAGACAGTTTTTACCAAGAACTGTCTATGATACGGTTTTCACAGATGGTTCAAAAATTGTCTATGAATAACCCCTATTATTACTGACCCATGAAGCCAGACGGTTCAAGAATTCGTCTGTGATAACAGTTTTAAACCGTATGTGATGACCATTTCTTTGGTAGTGAGAAAATGTATACTGCTTGGGTATTGACAATATAAAACTCAAAGATTGTCACTTCACTTCAGTGCATCCTAGAATTAGAGATGCTAGATTTTCCTCTCATGTCAATAATTGCATTGGTCTAATAGATGTGACAAACAACCTGTGTATTTCAATCGACATGGATACACTAGTTAGAATGTCATAGCTGTCTATGAATTCAACATAAGGTTCACTTTCGTTTGCACTGGATGGCTTGGCTTTGCTCACGACACATGCATATTCCTTGATACAGTGCTAACGTACAAGGACCAATTTTCACACCCTCCAGAAGGTACTTCCCTTATTTGTATTTTCTAAAAAAAATTCATATGAACACCTTTGAGCCATGCATGAAAAGTTGTTTTCATTTATATTGTAGCAAGTACTATCTTGTTGATTCTGTATATCCAAACTGCACAAGTTATCTAGCTCCCTACAAGAACCAAAGGTATAATGTATCAGAAATTCCAAAATGGTGGTAGACCAGTTGGACTAAAGGAAATATTTAAATTTTTTTCACTCATCCCTTCAGAATGTCATTGAACGTACATTTGGTATTTGGAAGATGAAGTGGCGTATTCTTTTGAATTTGCCAAGTTACGGTGAAGACAAGCAAAAGAAAATTATCATTGCAATGATGGTTTTGCATAATTTTATTTGAGATAGTGCTTTGTGTGATCGAGATTTTGCTAGCCTAGAGGGGGATGAAGATTATGTTGATGGGGATATGTCTGACATAAATTTACATTTTTATGTGTACATGCAAATAAAATAAATCAAATCCATTCATAATCTCCTTTAAACATCATCAAACATGTCATCATTTGTCTTAGGGGCATTTCCAATATTTTTTTAACTCAGAACAATCAACTAACCTACCTAAAAGCCAGACCGACAAACAGCAAACTTCTCCAACTTAGCCATTCAGCCTTTCAGCTATACAGCATAGCCAAAAGCTGCTTTTAAGAAAAGATACACACATACCAAAGGGGCATAAAAATTCACCACTACAATACATTATGAAATCTCGTGTAGCAATATGGGGTTGAAGCCAAACCTGACAGACTCTGGACATGACTGGCCAGTCTTGTCAATATTTGGTCGTCGACTACTTCCCACGGTGCCAATCTTTGCAAATCTAATATCCATGCTCCAACCAGCTTAAGCGTCTGACTAGGACTATTGGTTAAAATTATACTATAATAACTATTAATTTTATCTAAGTTATTTAATTAAAAAAATAAAAAACCGTTATACCTTTATAGACAATGTAAAGAAATACGAAAAAAGTCAAATAACCAAAAAACTAAAATTAAGAAGTTGGTGCATTCGAAGTGGATTCTGAAGCCTAAGTCACTTATAGCGGCTCCTAAAACAACTCAAGCCGGATTCAAACCTTTTTCCAAACATGCGAAATACTCATCAAACTACTATATGTTTAGCTCACATGTGGGTGGGCTCACAGTCAGCAGCCACGCATGTTATCATGTACGACTGATCATGCATCTATATATGACAATCAACATGACCAGTTAAGATGTACATATGTTCCGAGACGAAATCGAACTCAAACATGAAGAAAGCTTTCTAATTAGTAATTACCAAAAACAAAAACAAATAGTACTAGTTTGTGCTAAGGGTTCGATCATTGCTTTTGCGGTTGCTGCAGCAGGGAGGTGTCGAAGGATTTCCTCCTGACGAGCAGGCAGGTGACTCTAGACGGCTGCGAGTGCACGTCGTTGAGCGTGCACAGCACGAAGTCCGGCCGGTGCAGCGACAGCGGGAGCCGGTCCTCGCCGACGACGAGCGCGGTGGCGTCGAGGAGCACGTGCCACGCGTTGCGGTGCGCCTCGGAGACCCAGTGCAGGGAGTACCGCGGCGGCGGGGCTCCATCGCCGGCGGCGGTGGCGGAGACGGCTGGGTAGGCGAATAGGCCCTTGGGCGCGTGCTTGCACTTGCGGCGGAAGTACTGGCTGAGCTGGGAGCCCTTGATGCGAAGGTCGAGCCAGGACTCCGGCGCGGCGATGACCTTGGCCTCCTTGTACGCCGCGAAGGCGCGGATGCAGTCGCTGTCCTCGTCCAGGATCGACATGTAGTAGTTGCTCCGGAAGAAGGGGTAGCTCTCGCCGATCTGCGATTGCATCCATGCATGCATGGGAGGTAGAATTAGATAAGGCTTAAGAGTTTAGACACATCAGAATAAAAGAGAAAAAAAATGAGGATGCATGTTGCATGTTACTTCATCTGTTATTTCTTTACTTAATTTTTTAGAATCTGGACCATCAAATTTTATAAAATTTGTCTATTAATAAATTTAAAATTATCTATATTAGCTATACGAAAATTATATCATTAGATTTATCTTTAAAAATATTTTTACAGTATTATAATTTTATTAATATATGTGAGTGTAAAGTAAAAAAGTAACAGTCAAAATTACATCTGAAAAATCTTAAAAAAATAAAAAATATCAAATAAAAAAGGATTAAATAATTTGGACATAGGTGGACCGAGTGTACATGCAAGGGTGCGATTTGGGTGGACAAGCCCATTGTAGCCCACGCAAGCCCATTTTTGAAAACTATATGTTTCAAGTAGCTTTGGCTAACTGCAGTAAGATTTTGCTGTCGTTTGTAGAAAAAAGGGTTTTCAAACGGTTTTAATCAAACTTAACAATTGAAAATGATTTTTAAAGGCCACCTCAACGCAACATGAGGTTTAAATAAGAGTTGTGTTGGGACTTGGGACCTAGCAGCTCCAACCTCTTCCCTGTCTGTCTTTCATCATCTTCAATCGTGAATGGTGCTTCTAACTTGTCTAGTTTCCAAACATTTTTTTGGAAGGAAGTAACTTACAAAAATCTTATTACACCAAGGCCATCTTGTCAAAAAAAGAAAAAGAAAAAATGGAACTCTTGGTAAATTAAGGCTACAAATTAAATTGAATCCCCTAAACAAAAAAGCACTGTGTATTCAAATGTGAGAGGATAACATTTTGTCTGAGTAATTAATGATGTGATGAGACCGCTGCAAGTTCTCTTTATCTAGCTAAACTTCATAAAAATAATTCAGAAGTTAATTGTCTACTGAAAAATATAATTTCTAGTTATTTATTTGAGAGGAAACGAATAATTTCTAGTTGAAGAACAAATAAATGCATATATATATACACAGTCCACGGAACGAAATTAAAGTTCAAATGTGGTAGACTCAATCACCCTACCAGCATCATGGCGTCCCTGGGCGTGGGGGCGAAGAGCACGAGGTACTCGCC
The DNA here is from genome assembly GCA_017311315.1 of Dendrocalamus latiflorus. NCBI lineage: Eukaryota > Viridiplantae > Streptophyta > Magnoliopsida > Poales > Poaceae > Dendrocalamus > Dendrocalamus latiflorus. The sequence goes on along the minus strand of CM029641.1, from coordinate 21,780,780 downwards.
GTCGGTGAGCCCACAGTGCCGGAGTACCCGGTTTCTTGCCTGGATCTCCGGTATCGAGATGAAGCTCCCCGGGAACGACGACTTCTTCGTCAGGATGTCCAGCAGCCGCGACGGCTCCAGCCGGACCATGTCGATGTCGGCCCGTGCCGACGGGGGCGACCCCACCGGCGACGACTTCCGCCGCTCGCCGGTGCTGGCCTCCAACGAGGTCATGCTGCCGGTGCTGTAGTAGGTGGAGTAGAGGTCGTCCTCGTCGCAGCTGCCCTCCTCGATGAGGCCGTGCGAGTACTGCGGGTACTTGGCCAGCACGTACTGCTCGACGTAGAGCCGCTCGCTCGGCGTGATCGGGCCCGACCACCTCAGGTCGAGCCCGTGCAGCGTCGAGATCGCCTCCGCCACGATGTGCGGCGGGATGAACTCCCGCGGGCATACTTTCTGCATGGAGATCACAACTTTTTCTGTAAAATTTATGTGTTCCAAACAAAATCTATGAGATGAAAAATAGAGTTCTGGTTACCTTGACAACCATGCTGTTTGGCCTTGATGTGCTAGAAGGTGGAAGTTTGGGGATTGAGGCACAAATTCCTTCTTTAAATCCTCCACCAAGTAAACCCTAAAGTTAATACAAATCAACCACCATTATGAGATTAACTTACTAGTAGCTTTGACAAAACAAAGATAGATTGCTAGCTAGAAGAAAAGCATACCTTGTGTTCCATGTGGAGATGAACCTCATGCTCCATCTTTCCACACATTTGTGTCCTTCGATGGTCTAGATAGAGAAGTCAAGTGGCCACCAGGATTATGGAACTAGATGGTTGAGACTTGAGACGATTAAGGAGAAGGTGATTAAGTAGCAAGAAATTAGGAGGCCTTGATGTTGGATCTGTCGATCACTTGGTTGCTTCTAAGTTTGGTTTTGAAGGAAGCTGATATAGCTAGCTAAATGCAACAGCTGTTTAACCATGGTTATTATATAACATTGTGCCACCCCGGTTTTGCACTAATTGATGAACAGATAACAAATATTCATGTCACTATCAAGGGAGCATTAACTAATTGCTGTGACATGAAATCTCAAGGTATTTTATGTGGTGTAACTGTAATGTGGGTCCATGGCACCCAGCTATATGTATATGCCATGTTCCGTTCCATTATTGGTTCCTTGGTCTTTCTTAGTTTGCAAAAAAAAAAAAAAAAAAGAAAAGAAAGGAGAGCTAGCGTGCTGCGCCATGCAAAACATTTTGACTTGGTCTTGCTTGCTACTATTATTTGGTCTAGTATGATGATTGTATTCAGACTCATACATATACACACCTAGTAACTGTACATATAGGGTTAAAGTCAAGTTTGTATTATACTTGGACTTGCAGCAGTATATTTATGGACAATTTTAAATTAAACAGTCATGGAGAAGGTTAAAGTTTCACACACAAACATAGAAACAAATATTTGCAAAATTACACAAAACTTAAATACACAAAATGGTCTGGGGACTGCGGATAGTGGAGAAGTTGTACAGTAGGTCTAACGGTTTAAGAAGACAATGGTATCTTTTGTCATTCAAAACAGAATATGATCATCTTGTCTTGGCAGTTATGTGCTTCCTTTTTTTTTCATTGCATTAGGGTATAGGCCAATCCGCGATTTTCAACTTTGTTTTTAACGTTGTTGTATTTTTCTTCTAGCGGGACAAAGACCTATCTGGAATATAAACGGGAGGAATCTGATTAAATCTAATGTTGTAATTTTCAATTACTGCTAGATAATAATTAGGTAATACTTACGCAAGCACCAAAAAAGTTGCTCCTTGGATTTTAGTGCACTTGACCACATGCAGCTGCTAACTACCGCATATTCTCAAGTGATATTTATTAAATCCTTGTGGTCTGTTTCCTTTACGTACGACCTCTTGCTGATCAAACTAAACCAAATTGTATGCGAATTGGTACAGCTTTCAATATTTTCTTGAAGGAGTCTACCGAATTAGAACAATACAGACATTTTAATTACTTTTTCTGACTAAATCAAATGTGTTGATGAAATTAATTTTAGACTATACTAAATCCTATATACTACCATGACACATGGAAATTAACTGCACACCGTAGGAAGCGACTCTTGCGAGTGGTCTTGATCACCATGATCACATCTCGATCGATTCGACAATTTAGTCTTCACTTGAGGCGGTTCTCGTATAACGGTTTTTTTTTCAGTAGAGGAATACGATCATGCTTATAAAACTAGCGATAAACGATTTGATTTTTATTACTTTGGATACATGTTAGGAGACAGGCTTGGAATCCAGTTCAATGGAAGCAAACAAATCCAGCTGTTTGATTCAATTTTAGAGGAACATGACCTGTACTCCTGTACCAAAAAATACACCTAAGTCAGTCCCCAGTTTTGTCACCGCAAAATGATCGTATTTTTTCAAGAATTTGTACAAGGTGCATGCATGTACAATGTCAAGTTGTCAACACATGACTGATTGACTGATTCAAATTCCACATTTTCCCAAGGTAGTTTGAGCCAGTTGCCGTCATAGGATAAGAACCAGTATCTAACCTTGATGCCACCAAAAAAGTTCATCCTTGTCTTTTGGTGCAAAATTGAGACCCTAGAAAGGGGGAAAAAAGAAATAGATACAAGTTGAAACTAGTAGGCTGCCAAACTTTGTCAAAACTTAATATATCTACGGTAGACTTCTTCATGCATAATAATTACATGCTCCCTTTGCCGAATGAACACTGCTGTTGAAGTCGTATTATTTTTCACCAAACATGCACAACTTAATAAAAAAATTATGTATCATGTTTGTATATTGAGTAAAAACTCATTTATAAATTTTCAGGTTCAAGGGAGAGTTTGCAAGTCTGAAGTCCAAACAATTGGTTTTGCCTTTTTAACGAATGGCCTAATTGTAACATCCCGACTTCTTTCGCTCTATTTTAAAACCACATTATTTACAAAAACTTTTGTTGCATAATCAGCATTGTCAAACATTTTGAGAGAATTCAAAAACCCAAATCTAAATTCAAATTTTAATACAACCTTCCAAATAAAGTTGAAAATCTCTTTCCCCTCCCTCTCGGATTGGGCCCAAACCCAGCTACCGGCCCCACTCTTCCTCCCCTCTCTTCTTTTATTTTTCTCCTCTATTCCTTCCCGCTCCAACTCAACATGCGGCCCATTTCCCATCCCTTCTCTCTTCTTTCTCCTCCAGCCCAGCTAGCAGCTCCCTCTCTCTCTCTCTCTCTCTCTCTCTCTCTCTCTCTCGTCCTCACTACTGGTGGACCTCGGCCGCACCCATTAGTGCCCCGCTGCTGTTCATCGTCTCCCTCACACCATCTCTCTCTCTTCGTATATATCACCCATTGCCGCTTGCATGCACGTGCGCTGCACGGTGCAAAGCTAATGCAGTGCCATCATCACCTCTGCTATCTCGAGTACACCCCGTTTTGTCCTTGTCAATCCTTGATCTGTCCCATCGAAGCCAAGTTCGTGTGGCCCACTACTACAAAACAAGCTATACTGGATGTCTCATCACAGATGGTTCATGTGGAGTTGTCTATGCTTTGATTATTACAGATGGTTCATGGCTAAAACCGTCTCTGAAACTATCACAGATGGTTAGATTTAAAAGCCGTCTATAATATATGCGTTATCATAGACGATTTTTAATTAGAACCGTCTATGAAACTATCACAGACGGTTTTCATTTACAACCGTCTGTATTTTGTCCTTTGTCGTATGAACTGCAGAAACTACTGAGATGAGAGACAAATTCAAGGCAAATTTATTACAAAAGTCCCAAAAAAAGGGATTCTCAGATCTTAGTCTTCTGGGCTTCATATGCTTCTTCTTTGACTTTTGGAGTTGGAGGATCAGCCGCTGAATTCTCGAATGCCGTGAAGATTGTCCTTGCCCTCTGCACTTCCTCCTCCAGCCTGGGCAAATCATTAGCATGGCCCATAATCTCATAGAGGATGCCATAATAAGCTTCCTCAGAATCGGCCATTTCTGCTTGATCGACAATGTTATCCATGTGTCTCTCCACTGCAGCAAGAGCTTCTTCCGCTTTGTAAACATTGCAGAGAAGAATGCGGCTGAGGGCGGTTTCCTTTTCCTGAGCGACAATGAGACACCTCTGTCGATGGCGGATGATGAGGTCCAGCTAACGGATGGAAGTGATTCAAGGAAGGAGAGCAGGGCGTGAGTGGAGGAGCTGCTCCAGACGTAAATTGTTGGCCGCCTGTGTAAGGTTGCAGCCGAACAACTCATGATGGATAGATGAGAGGAAGGAGATCAAAAGAATATTAGATGCCATTATTGAGAAATCTGGTGAAGAAGATGAGGGAGAGGACAGTTTAGAAGAGCTAGATTAGGGCGCGAATATTTAAGCATTATCACAGACGGTTCGTATACCAAACCGTCTCTAATATTAATATCATAGATGGTTCGTATAACAAATTGTCTCTGATATGTGCATTATCATAGACGTTCGTATAACAAACCATCTCTGATAATGACATGTCACCGATCTGTGGCATATCCCCCCAGGATTTCGATCTCACCCATCCATTCTCTCCACATCGAATGGCAGGCACCGGTTCCTCCCACCGCTCGGCCCTTATTAATTACTCCCCATCTACCTTTCCACCGCTTGGCCCTTATTAATTACTCTCCATCCACCTTTCCACCAACAGTCACGCATGAGTTCATCCAGTATATAGCTTTCTGCATCCTCCCCTCGATGACGCCGACTACCACTGTGAGCTAGCGCCTCCGTTGTGACACCTCGGTAGAATGCAGAACACACTTTTGTCGTAAGTGTCGTAAGAGTGTCTTCTTCATTCTCAATGTCGTGCCACAAAGGTAGAGCTACCACCGCCTCTCCATTGCCGGTGATATCCGGTCGCCATCCGATGCATCCAGCTTGTTTCTCCACGACGCTGACTACCGTCGTGAGTTAGCGCCTCTGTTGTGACACCTTGGTCGACTGCACAACACACTCTTGTCGTAAGTGTCATAAGAGTGTCTTGTCCAGTCTCACCGCTATGTCACAAAAGTGGCACTACTGCCTCCTCCCCATTACCGGTGATATCCAGTCGCCATCTGATACATTCAGCTTCTACTGTCTACTAGGATCTCTGCTTCTTATATATTTTTGCCGTGTTGAAGAGTTGGGTTCATTATCTTGTTATGCTATAATGGGGGATTCTAATCATAATAGAAATGGAATGTGCTGTTGTGTTTGCCACTGTATTTGCTTGTTTTCAAAGGTCATAGGTGTAGGATGAACTATCGCAGACGGTTTGTGCTATAAACCATCTATGAAGGACTATCACGGACGGTTCTATATACCAACCGTCTGTGATACTCACGAATCACAGACGGTTGGTAACTAGAACTGTCAGTGATGTGTGAGTATCACAGACGGTTGGTAACTAGAACCGTCTATGATGTGTGAGTATCACAGGCGGTTTTTATTTCGAGCCATCTGTAATAGTTTTGTTCACAGATGGTTCTAGTTACAAAATGTCTATGTTGTCTTTATCACAGACTACTCACAAACCATCTATGATAACCTCCGATTATCAGTGACACATAAAAACAGGCAATTCAAAAAACCATCTATGATGGCAGTTCCGAACCATCTGTGATGACCCTTTTTGTAGTAGTGGCCGCTTGTGAGATATCGCGCTTGAGTCAGAATTCGTGTCGCCATGCTTGTTCTTCTTCCCTTGTGTGTCAAAACCTTCGCCTGCTCCTCCTTTGCATTTCCCTCAACATCTCCCCTCTTCTTCAACTTGGGTGGAAGGGAATTTGGCTATGTGAGTCTGTCTTTTCCCAACTCCGATTGCTGGCTTCTCTCATCGATTTCTGACTATTGGGGTGAGTCCTTGCCCACATTTCCTTGACTGTCTGGTTGCCTCAACCTCCTCCCTCTGTTTCTCATCTCCTTTTTGCTTATTTCCCCTACAAGGAGGACAAATCACAACCACCGTTTGCAGAGTAGGTTAGAGTGTTCCCATGACTTCGCTACTAGTTCCGCTTGATTTGGTGAGCTTTGACCTTGGCACCCATGTCCATCTTGTTTGCCTTTGCTTCCTTTCACAAATGTGTGCCTCATCTTCCATTGCCATGGCCCAGAGATATCAGAGCACACCATCATCTCTGTTGCTGGTTTGGAGCATGCACAGGAATCACCTTCGCACCCGGTCTCCTTTTTTTCTTAGATTCTGAGTGAGCACCTCTATCCCATGTGTTTTATCTAGTTGAAACTTGGTAGGATAGCCATTTGCACGAGTAGTCGACTGTAGCGCCACTGAACCATAGCACTATGTTGTGTTACCATAGGCTACCATGGAGTGCATGGCATGTTGAATCATCTCGAGCATCGTCGACAGGGATAGGATCACCTAGAGGTGTAGATGCTCAAGCTCTACTTTATTTTGAGGATTGGCCAGTAGTTTGTAGTCACTATCGCATAAAGTAGTGCCGCCATTGCCCGCACCACAACATCGCCACCTCAATGTGTCTCCCACCATGTCATTGCCACATTTGAGTTATCTGAGACAGCCATATTCCATTTTGGGGGCTGCCAGAGCTCGTGTGGCTCCCTGTTGCCGATGCCTAAGCCCACTAGGAGCCAACCATGGTGCTCCTTTGCGCTGCCCATGCAAGCAAATTGAGAGGAAACATGGAGCAACTGACAAACAAGCCCCACGGTAATTAGTATTAGTTAAGCAATCAGTGTTTGATTAGAAGTAATGTTAGTATGGCATGTGGGCCTGCCGTTATTAGAAAACCTAATTAGAGGCTAAGTAAAGATTTGAGTCGCTGACTTGTGGACCCCACCAGGAAGAATCGGTTGGTAGACCCAGTCCATGTAGACTAAGTTAATGACCACCAAGTCCCATGTATTAGCCGCTGTCTATTTTTCTAGTAAAAATAATCGTAAAAGAAGGAAAACCAAGAGGACCCACCTGTTATAGCTTTCGTATTTTCCAAATCTTCCTCTTAGGTCAAACTTTGGAGAGCTTGCTTTTCAAATCCAAATGACGTAATATTTATTTCTAAATTCAAAATCATTTCAACAGTAATCATAATTTTTGGATTTTATTTCAATATTATTTGAATTTATTTGAAATAAATTTAAATTTAGATGTTTTCTTGATTATAGACTTTGATGCTTTGGATGCCACCATCGTTACCGAATCAAGAGCCAGTCCCATCCGCTATTGAGCAAGTCAAGTCCTTATAATTGGTCTTATTGAACCTAGTTTTCAAATGCAACTACTTTGTTTTAAATTATTAGTTGCATGCTTTTGGTTATTTATTAAATGCTATGTTAAATGTTGATGCTTAGTTATTCTATGAAATGATTACTTGTTATACCCATCCTTGATTGTTGAAATTACATATAGCTTGTCATTCTAAGCTAATTATATAATAATAATTTGCCCTTGGTTAAATAAGAATGAATCATGGTCATGCTTAATGGTGCTTAGTGGTTGAAGTGAACCTGACACAAACATTGCCAACAAATATTTGGGATGTTGTATTACACTAGGTGTTGTAGCATCGGTTACCACTAGAAGTAGGAAAATACTTTATAAAATGGTGGAGACTTGGGCGAGTGGATTGTGTGAGAACGGTGCAGGGATTACACGAGATCTGGGTCTGTGGATTGTCTCACCTAGGTCAATTAAGGACCAAATCTTGTGTTGCTTTTTTGAACTAATAATCGTGCAATAACAAGTCAAGCATGGGTGTGACCTGGCCAAGTAAATTGCCTAATTTTGGCATGGCTCCTGCTCATAGTTGTAGGTTATTCTATTTTTGTGACATGATGCTAAGTTCCCTCACAGCGGTTAGTCCCTCATTGAAAATATAACCTGGGAAGGGAGCATTTTGGGGGTGGCCCATAATGGTCACGTGCTAGCATTGAAGGGATTTAATCCATCAGGTGGGAAAGTATCGGGGCGAGGCATTTGAAAAGCCTTGTCATGATCATCTTAGTTGCATGTCTAAGATAGTATGTCATTGCCTGTAATATAAATTGATCATATCTTATAGATAAAGCTGTGCAGAGTGTGTAACTTATTTGAATAGCCATGCCCCTTGTTATGGGAATTGTGTGAAGAATGCCCTACCTGGTTGGTTTTAATAAAATAATGTCGGGGAGCACGATAATGATAACCTTGGTGTAGTTGTTGGTGGAGTGATTCCACTGCATAGGTGGAGCGATTCCCCGATGAAGATGGTGGGATTCCATTCTTGTGTTGATCTTAAATAAATATAATAATTTGGCTTTGAAGCAAAATGGCTAAGTCATAGATTTGATAAATATATGTAAGTAATTGAAACAAAACCTTCCTTATGCTAAAATAACCCTAAGGCTTTCCCTTGATCAACCTAGCATCTATGTACTTGCATTTGTTATATGGGATTGCCCAGTACCTTTGTACTTACTGTTCCTCGAATATATGGTTTCAGACTATAAGGACGGAGCTGCGTGTACGTACATATGATATTGAACTTGGTTTTTTCTCATAATAGTTATTTATCCTCTTAAGCAATTACTTGTTTTGCCCGACCAATTCAAACAAAAACAGTCTCATCAATGTTTCTTCTCTGAAGAAATTTGCATAGCTCATTCTTGCTGTAAGCCAGTGTTAGATGAGGTGATGACGAAAGATAACATATTAGTTCGCCAAATGTGAAAGGAATAGGTTGATCAGTCTGTAGAGTTGTTGAAAAGGTGGAGCTTAAACGTTAGCTTAGATTTGACATATGCAATTAAGAAAACAAGGGCAGGCAATTCTTTATGGTTCACCCAACATATTCTGTCAAGGAAACTAACTCCATCTTGATGTATGAAAGGAAGGTGGGAGGAAATTAAATGGGATTGGATGGGGACCTTTACATCCTGATGCGGTCCTCATGGCATTCAAGTTTGACACCTCCTGAGGACCTTATGTACAATACTACCATTTACACCTCATGACATTCAAGTTTGACACCTCCTGTGTACAATACTACCATTTAAACTCCCTAATGTTAATTCTATGAATTACCGTGTGTTTCCATGTCAAATTGGATTATGGGATCACATTCAACCGCTCTCAAGGACCTGGTGCCAATATATTTACATCACCCTCCACAAAGGAACAAAGTCTTCCGATGAATCACTTCGGGTCTCCCTCTCCCGCCACCGTTGTTCAACGGTTAGCTCCAATATCACTTCAGGTTCATACTGAAAACAAAGACAATTTGTGCTTTCGTCCTAGCTTGGCCAAAAGTTTTAAGTTACAAATTCCTTTACATATACTATACTTTGTCATACTCGTACACTTCCAACATTGGAGTAATTCCTTGCATTATAAAATCAACGAGTCAGACTAGACAGCGGTATCAAAAGAGCCAAATTTGAGATGATACGCGGTTTCTCTTTTATGATTCTTTGCCCTCTTGTGAAATCTTGTAACCAGACATGTATTCTGCAATAATCTCGGCATTTCTCCCCGACCAAACACAATATTTTGTTCACGTTGAACTTTATTAAGTGGTTACAAAACACGGTTCTTAGAAATATAAGCTTCGCTCCTACAACAAGGTGGATTCTTTTGAGCTTATGGTTTAAATATTGAATTCTGGCTGTTCGCGAGAGGTAGTATGCACAGGAAAATAGTCGTATACGATTTTGGTCGGTACAGCTAAATCAGTATACTTTTTACTACAATCTTTCTGTTGATCTCACCTTAAAAAACACATTATTTAAAAATTAGTTAATGTAATCTGTACAAGTATAAACTGGCTGAAAGTGAAAAAAACTCAACCCAAATCAACCAAACCACATTGGCTTCCCAATATTGTAACCTGCTGTGCTACAGCTGGTCGGCAATGATGTCCTTAATATTGTAACATTCCATGGATGCAACGCAGGACGCAGCTGCAGGCCTCACCATCAGAGCTGATGTGTCTCCATGACTGCTAGTCCGAAGACGTCGCCTTCAACCTATGCTTCGCCGAAGCCGCCTCCTCCATGGCGATCATAAATAATTAGCTCCTAATAATCATTCTTAAAATCTTGTTTTCTTTCAAAAAATATTCTTAGTTTTGCACATCATTGTCTCCTCTCCATTTAGTAATTTATCTCATCTCAAACTTTGGTGATCAAATTATGTGGTGTAATGATTTATAGTCGATATGACCGTACGTATGGAGATCCAGTCTGTTTGTCACCTTGATCGTTTGGTCCCCTGGCATTGAGAGGATGGATTTTTTTTGTGAGCATGTTGGGTTTTATATGTTAGGTTAAATGTCATTTTGTGACAAATTATTATTTGTCTTCCTGGTAAAAAAGAGGTAAGATTCATGGTTTGGAGTCACTAGCTAAGTAGGCAGTATATGAGCCTGTTCTTTAAGTCAAAAGATGACGGATTTTGGTTTTTGCTACAGTACCTAACTTTCAAACGGAATATTTTCTTAAGATGAGGTCTACAAGTTAAACGATCTACACGTTAAAAGCCCAACATCTGTATCAGCTAAAATCACAAGTGAGTATCTGCCTCTCCGTAATCTGTACCGTAAACAGCCAAAATTTAAAAATTTCAACCAAAATTCATAAGCCGCAGCCGAAAAGAACAGACGTGAAGAAGTCCTTTTTTTCTAGCAGGCGTGGAGTACGATAAAACGCATGATGAAAGGGGATGAGTAGACGGGCACGCATTATTTATCTTTACGTTGAAATGCTAATTTATATACATGCTAATTAGTTATGTCTGGCACTGTGTTTAAGAGGGCTAGCTATTTGAACAAAACAAAAATTAGTTTTTAAATTAATTTTGACAGGAATTTTAGCCAAAACCACTCAATTTTTTTCTATTTGGATAGCTTTCTAATTAATATGTGTTTTCCAAAGGACAAGCTAGCCCTGTGTTGATTGGATGAATGAAACAAAGCATTTAGCTAGCTGGTTAATGTACAAATAAAAAAGTTGAATATTGTGTGATGAACCGTTGCCAAGTTTGTGAGGTTGGATTTTGAATTTTGCATAGTATGCAATTTTTCAGGAGTTTTTTCAGACCTGGCAGTCTGGCAGGCACGCAGTCACTGACCGACTGGGCTTAGCGGTCTGACTGGTTGCCATCAATGGTCAGACCAAATGGCCTCAGCAGTCTAACCATCCAGGGTGTGCTTTTGGCTAGAATTTTGATCGTGGTTTGGTTTGTTTTGACCTAGGTTATTGCATTTATATTGCATGAAGCATGATTTGACTAACGTGGATCAAATTATAAAGAACTTGTGCTCGTACATGATTTCTGTGTCTTTGGATGAGCAGAGAAGTTAGTCAACTATGGTCAACAACGAGGATTGGGGCTAGGCTCATGGAGAAGCCAAGGCTCATAACGGTCAAGGATACCAAGTGAGATGGTTGAGCTCAAGCACAGCACAAAGAAGATAAAAAATGAAGGGAAAATTCAAGTGAAGAGTTGCACAAGTGACTTGGTCTATCAATGTGAGGTATAGTCTGGTGGAACTAGAATGGGAGAGTCTTACCGATGCATGGTAAATTATTGATGCACCTACACATGGCAAGCATGACTATTTCTTGCAAGAGAAGAAGAAGACTGAGTCAAGAAAAGATATTTTGGTAAGGAGGCCAAATACTGAATATTGTATTGGATTAAAACTGTAGTGCTTGAGTGGCACTTGGGAAAGTAGTTTAAGTCAAGGAAATGCCAAGAAGATCAAATAGACCAAAGACCAAAAACTAGCGGATTCGAGTTCATGTGCTTCAAAAAGCGTGAATGAATTAAATGTGTGAGTAAAACCTGTATTGTGTGGGGTTAACAGGTTTCCCTAATTATGCAAGTGGATAGTATTCATTAGAGTTAGATGTGGGCTAGTTGCCTCATCTATTTAACAGGTTGGGGTTGGAAGCTTGCGAACCAACCAATCATTCCAACCTTATCTTCTAGGGTTAGGATTAGAGAAATATGAGTGATGTGGTTTACTCTCTTATCCTCTAGGTGAAGTGGCTATAAAACCTTTAGCTCAAGTAACAATAGATTAACATTGTTCATCACCCATGGTGTCTTCTTGATTTGGTTGATTTTCTCTTGTTCTTGTTGGTTTTGATCTCTTCGCTCTCATTCTTGATTTTGCTATGTGCCAAGGACATGTAAGTAATAGGGATGACTCATGGAGATCAATCCCCATTCATCTAGGCATCAAGTCTTACAAGATTTTGAAGTTGCCTGATTTTGCTTGGATTTGATCTCATTTGAGATTTCTCGATTTCAAGGTTTCTGCTTCAAATCATTGGAAAGAATAGCTTGCTATGACATGTGAGAACTCATCTATAGCCATTTTTGTTATCCTCCATCCATGAGCAAGCCATATCCCAAGATTTTGAAGTTTTCTTGGTTTTGGTGCAATCTTGCTTGTTCTCGAAAAAGGTTAGAACTTTGACTAAGATTCATGCAATCTTTAGATGGACTATGTCCCTAAGACACTAAGTAAGGTGTATGCAAAGTTTCATCTCTTTTGATTGAAGATTTTGCAATTTGTACCATTCTTGGTCTTGGCTCGGACTGATTTTCTATTCTGGAAACTGGGGAGTGGTTAGACCGCCCCTAGGCCTGGTACAACTAGCCACTAGTGAGTGGCTTGCCGGTTAGATCACCTACCAGTTAGACCGCACTCCTGTGGCAGTCAGGTCGATGAGGTGCTAAAAATTCCCTCTCTTGGGTTTGTGAAATTGTTGCTTTGCTCTTGGTTTTTAATTCTGATCTTTATAGCTCTGTAGCTACTGTAGTGAAGAATTTGTGAATAAATAGAAATTTTTTTGAGACACCATTCACCCTCTCTGTTGCTATACCGGTCCTACACATGCATGGTAAAATTCTAATAAACAAATCTGATGCACACTACGCATTGTTTCCTACGTGAGGATTTCGTAAAACATTTGTACCATACCTAGAAATTGATGACACTGCTCCAATATGTGTAGGGTTGCAATGGGGCCAGGGGGTCTCTAGGGAGGCCCCCTGTAGTCCCACCCGATCCCCACTAGCCTGACCTTGCCCCAGCCCTGTTAGGCTTACCGGGGGGGGGGGGGGGTGTTTCCCCTGTCTTCGGTCCTCACGGAGTATTAAAATTGGTCTAAATTATTTTTTAAAAAATAATGTGACTTTATTTATTTTTTTATAATTATTTAAGCATACTTTTTAAAATATAATTTCTTATATATAGATTCAAGTTTTAGTCCAAATATACAAAAAAACAATCTTTCATATTAGAAAACTACAATCTATTGTAAAATATTTTTTTTATTTTTACTGGGTTCCGGTAGGGCCCTGTGGGGGAGGACGACCCTGTCCCTGCCCCGCTAGTGCAGTGGGGGCCATCCCTGTTCCCCGCGGAGTGGGGAAGGCACTACTACAAAAAGGATCATCACAGACGGTTCGGAGCTATCATCACAGACAGTTTTCTGAACTGCCTGTATTTATGTGTCAGTGATAATCAGAGGTTATCACAGACGGTTTGTGAGCCATCTGTGATAAAGACAATATGGACGATTTGTAACTAGAACCGTCTGTGAAGAAAACTATTATAGACGGTTTGATACTCACACATCATAGACGGTTGGTATATAGAACCGTCTGTGATAGTCCTTCATAGACAGTTTATAGCACAAACCGCCTGTTGTAGTTCATTCTATACCTAATTTTTTCCTGTTTTTTGGCTAGCCTCAATAAATAATGTTACCTATGCCCTTTGAAAACAAGCAAATACAGTGGCAAACACAATAGCACATTTCATTTCCATTAAGATTAGAATCCACCATTATAGTATAACAAGATAATGAACCCAACTCTTTAACACGACAATAATATATAAGAAGCAGAGATCCTAGCAAACAGTAGAAGCTAGATGCAGCGCATGATATCCTTGACACCTGCCATCCAGGAAGAGAGGGGAGGGCATCGGCCGGATGGTGGCCTAATATCACCGGCAATGGAGATGCGGTGGTAGCGCCACCTTTGTGGCACAACGGTGAGATTGTACAATACACTCTTATGATACTTATGACAAGAGTGTGTTGTGCAGTCGACCGTGGTGTCACAATGGAGGCGCTAGCTCACGGCGGTAGTCAGCGTCGTCGAGGAACAAGTTAGAAATGGATGAACTAGCTACGAACAGTAGTGCACCGTGGTGTCACAACAGGAGGTGGAGGAGCTAGCTCATGGTGGTAGATCGACGTCGTTGAGGGGAGGATGTAGGAAGCTAGTGGATGAACTCACGCATGACTGCTGGTGGAAAGGTAGAGGGGGAGTAATTAATAAAGGCCTAGCGGTGGGAGGAATCGATGCCTGCCATTCGATGTGGAGAGAATGGACGGGTGATATCGAAATCCTAGGGGATACGCCACGGATTGGTGACGTGTCAATATCAGAGACGATTTGTTATACGAACCGTCTATGATAATGGACATATCAGAGACGGTTTGTTATACGAACCGTCTGTGATAAGTCACATATCACAGACGGTTTGTTATATGAATCGTCTATGATATTAATATCAGAGATAGTTTGGTATATGAACTGTTTGTGATAATGCTTAAATATGCGCCCTAATCCAGCTCTTCTAAACTGTCCTCTCCCTCATCTTCTTCACTAGATTTCTCAATAATGGCATCTAATATTCTTTTGATCTCCTTCCTCTCATCTATCCATCATGAGTTATTCGGTTATAACCTTACATAGGTGGCCAATAATTTATGTCTGGAGCAGCTCCTCCCCTCACGCCCTGCTCTCCTTCTTTGACTCGCTTCCATCTGTCAGCTAGACCTTATCATCCACAGTTGATGGAGGTGTCTCGTTGCCACTCAGGAAAGGGAAACCATTATCAGCCTCGTTCTTCTCTGCAATGTGCACAAAGCGGAAGAACCTCTTGCGGTAGTGGAGAGACATATGGATAACATTGCCGTTCAAACAGAAGTGGCCGATTATGAGAAAGCTTATAATGGCATCCTCTTTGAGATTATGGGCCATGCTAATGATTTGCCCAGGTTAGAGGAGGAAGTGGAGAGGGTAAGGACAATCTTCACGGCATTCGAGAACTCAGCGGCTGATCCTCCAACCCCAAAAGTTGAAGAAGAAGCATATGAAGCCTAGAAGATTAAGATCTGGGAATCTTTTTTTGGGACTTTTGTAATAAATTTGTCTCTCGTCTCAGTAGCTTCTGTAGTTCATACTACAAAGAACAAAACACAGACAGTTGTAAATAAAAACCGTGTGTGATAGTTTCATAGATGGTTCTAATTAAAAACTATCTGTGATAATGCGTATATCACAGACGACTTTTAAATCTAACCTTCTGTGATAGTTCCAGATATGGTTTTAGCTATGAACCGTCTGTAATACTCAAAGCACAGACGGCTCCACATGAACCGTCTGTAGTGAGGCGTCCAGTCACTACTACAGAAAGCCTAATACTAGACGGCAAATCACAGACGGTTTGACAAAACCGTCTGTGATCGACATTAACACATACGGTTTGACAAAACCGTCTGTGATCGACACTAACACATACGGTTTTAATTTGGACACCGTCTGTGTTGATGACGTCGGAGAAAACGAGTATCACAGACGGTTCTTATCGATGAACCGTCTGTGATATTCCAGTATCACAGACGGTTCGTATTAAAAACCGTCTGTGATAATCTGACCGTTGGGCTCGTCGATCCTCCTCAACCCAATCCTAGCCAATAGAAATCCACCAATCCTCACCCCACGGATCGTAGCTCCGCCTCTCCATTCCCGCGCCAAAAATTTCGAACTCCCGATTCTCCCTCCCTATCCCCCCCTATAAATATAACCAAAACCCAGCCTCCTTGCTGGTCTCCTCTTCCTTGCTGTCCTCCTCCTTACAGACGACGCACAAGTCTACAGGAGGCAAGACACCGCAAAAGCAACTAGCTCGTGCCAACCGTGCAAATGCTCAATCAACGCCGACGATGATGGGCGTCAAAGACATCCAGCTCATGCGTTGCATCAGGGGCGAGAAGGCATAGAGGATCTTTGCTTTTTCTTTGTTCTTGTTGTGTAACCTGCTCATTGTTTTGGGATATTGTAATGGTAGGCTCTAATCTTAATAAAAATGGATGTTTTATGTTTGTGAAATGAATTGAGATGTGGATTGAGATGTGGATTGGATGTATACATGTACATGTTGATCTGCTTGTTTCAGAGGGCATGACTAGCATTTCCTGAGGCTAGCCAATAAACAGAAATAGGTTTAGGAGTAGAAGGGAATATCACAGACGGTTTTTAACTAAAAACCATCTGTGATTATAACTATCACAGACGGTTTTTAGTTAAAAACCGTCTGTGATATTTGCACCACAGACGGTTCGAAAACCGTCTGTGATGACCTCGTATTATCACTGACCCATAAATTCAGACGGTTCACAAAATCGTCTGTGATGGTCTTTTCTGTAGTAGTGAGTATAGCTTGTTTTATAGTAGTGAGGGGTCGCCCTTGGTGGGGAAATTCCTCACGGGCTGCCCAATAAAGGAAATTGTCACCCCCTATATATGTACCTCTATGCATGCGCAAGGTTTCGGGTTTGACCATGTGATTCCGACGACAAATATTACATATCATATTAAATAAAATTACTCTGCTCTGTCCAGCTCAACATAGTCTCTGTCTAGCTCAACACATAGTCCGTAGGATCCAGAAATGAAAAATGTTACTGGACCAGTTTCTGTCAAATTTGTTACAGTAGAGCAGAAACAAAAAAAGAAGTATTTAGCCTTTTTCATAGAAGTCACTCTCGAAGGCTTGTAGCACACCAGCAAGTCGCTCCCGCATGTATTTCCTAGAGAGGCTAGAGTATAAAGCGACCAAAAATAATGGCAGGATCCCTGAACTAGACTTTGACTGGACATGGCAGTACTTGATGCTTGTCGTTAGTTTTGTTGCCACAACTAAGTACAAAAGGTTAGGAGTATAGAAAACCATTTGGTTTTGTTTTCTATAGGCCCAACCTGAGTTTCAATTCTACCTATCGCAACTACTCGACATCTAACCTCGATGATCTGTATATATGTAGAGAGAAAACACATTATACTCTGGGTGTAGTTACTTCTACTCATGATATACCATGTAAACGAATTTGACATACTTCTTTATCACCTAAAAGAGGCTTCATAACAAGTGTTTCATGCACCTAAGTGCGTAAGCACCCATATCAATACCATTAATTTGTTTTGAGATTCGAAACGTTTGATGTGAGTATCTTCACATACCTATAAAAAAGTGCATTTGAGATATCAAACTCTGAAAAAATTAAAATCAATATCAGTTTAACTAGTTTGAACTACTTTCAGTGTATATGCTCACTATACATCAAATTTAAAAGTAGTTTAAACTAATTTGAACTGAGTTTAAAACTCACTTACTATAAATATATCAAGGGTATAAAATATTTTCATACCCAAACTCTAAAAAAATTATCGATCATACACGTATATTGGACGGTTCTTCATATGGACGCCTAGACATCCAGGTGCCTCAAGAAATCTCTCTCTCTCTCTCTGTATGTGTGTATGAAAATGATGCCATATTCTCGGGAGTACGTACTCCCACTTCTTATATACCGCTCAAATGGCATTATTATACCTCTTTATCATTTTTGAGTATACTCCAATAATAATAACAATATACTTCAAAATGAGTTCTATGAAAAATTTCATTAAAATCCAGTTTTATGGCATAATTTATATATATATGTATGTATGTATGTATGTGTGTGTGTCTATATATATATATATATATACTTATTTTATATATGAAAAATGTATATAGTAAAAATAAAGGATTCCGATGAAAATTTTTAAACCAAATCACATTGGAGTATCTTAGAATTAATATTTAATATACCTAAAGTGATCAATAAATATAATATATTCATTTAAATGGTATATTAGAAATAGGAGTACGGAAAATGCTATATATATATATATATATATATATATATATATATATATATATATATATATATATATATATATATATATATATATATATATATATATATATTGTGTGTGTGTGTAGCCTTTTCTGGTTATCTAACTCAATATTCCAGAAAAAGAGGTACAAAGTAATGTTTTGATGTAGTGCGATATATCCACATGTAGGTAGATTGTGCAATATGCAACTGATATATATTTATATATGTGACTCTGTGTAGGCGAATGGTGTACATCTCAATCTGTGATGCAAACGCAGGACCCTGTTTGGTAGCTTTCCCTCAGCTTACCAAGCGAGACATGCATGACGACATGCGTGATAATTAGGGTTTTGTTTTGCTGTGATTTATGGTTTAAAATTTTAAATTCTGGCTGTTTGCGAGAGAACGTAAGGAGAGAGATGTGTGCCATTTTGGCCAATATATCTAAAGTCGATACAACATTCACTACAATCAACTTATATACCTTATCTAAAAAAGACACTATATTTAAAAACTAGTTACTGTAGCCTACCAGGGGCGGAATTAGGCCCATGGCAAGGTGAGCTCTAGCCCGGGGCGTGAAAAAAATAACAGTGTATAACCCAGATATTTTTAGCCCAGCCCGGGATAGAATTGTTAGTATTCAGCCCAGGTAGCCCAATAGCGCACAGCCTATTTCACATTCCGCAGGCCGTCAGCCCGTCAGTCTCCGCGCCGCGCGGCCCATCATGCGCTCGGCGCTCGCTCGGTCCAATGCCATCACTTGACTCTGCCCAACGCGTGCTCACTGCTCGCCCTCGCCTGTTCAGACTACTCAGAACCCTAATTGAAGCCAAAAAAAAGCGACGCTGCCATGGCCCCCGCCTCCCGGCGCCGCCCCTCTTCTTGGCGTCAGCTCGCCGATCTAGCGCCGCCCTGCCTCCCGGCCAGCCCCGCCTCCCGGCCCGCCCCACCTCCCGGCGCCGCGCCGATCCAGCGCCGCCCCGCCTCCCGGCGCCGCCCCTCTTCCCGGCCCACCCAGCCTCCCGCCCGCGTCGTCCCGCCTCCTAGCCCTCCCCGCCTCCCGGCGCCGCCCCTCTTCCCGGCCTGCCCCGCCTCCCGGCGCCGTCCATCCAAATTTTTTTTATCAATTTTTGGATTTATCAATTTTTTTGCTCTTTTTGCAGATTTAGAAAACAAGGCTACACTTCAATGGTCCATCCAAGCTTCAATCTTTGATTGACCAGTAGTCTTTGTTCAATGGTCCATCCAATCTTTGATTTTCCAGAACAAGCAGTCAAGTATGTATGGATTGACCAGTAGTCTTTGTTCAATGGTCCATCCAATCTTTGATTTTCTAGAACAAGCAGTCAAGTATGTATGATCTATATTTTACCCCATGCACACAATAGAGTTTACTGCTCGTACTCTTGTAGGATTTAACATTTTGTTATTAGTTCTTAAAATAGGTTTTTGTGTGTTCTGATAGATTGTGGAAACATGGAGTACATAATTGAGGGAAAGGTTATGGCTTGTTTTTAATTTAGCTTAAGGAATGATGATAAGATTTTAGAGCGTTTTCAAGGGATGAGGTCACGTAAGAAACAATTATTTTGTGTTAGTGGTAAGTTATCTTCTTATAAATGTAAACTTCATATTGTTCGTATTTATTTATACACGTGTTTGATTTACTCTCATATGTTGTCTTTACAGGTTCCGATTCATGTCCAATTATCAATGAAGAAATGACAGGATAGGATAGAGAGCAAATCTTCATAATTTAGGTACTTAAATTGTATCTCTGTCATGTTACATTTTTTATATTTTGATATTATGCCATGTTTTTCTTATTATACTTTATGTTTACTTGTTTAGTATTGAACTCAAGTTTCATATCAGTAATGCAATTAGCCAATTATGATATACTGTTGTTATATCGTGGTATGGGTATATATTGGCGTTAGTCTTAGGTTGTTAGAGTTAAGCCCGGGGTGTAGCTAAATCCTGATTCCGCCACTGACTGTAGTATAAACCATAAGCTATAAATCTTCATTTTCTTTGAGGATTTGCAGTTGTGAGGGCCAGCCCAGGATGAGTACAACAGGCCCAATGTATGAGAGCCCAATATTACTCGGCTTCAATCTGATTGCAAGGTGCATTGGATTGCAAGATACCTTAACTCTACAGTTATGCTTCGTCCAAGAGGGTCAATTTAAGTTGTAGATCCATCAATCATACGTTTCACGAGGGTTGGTGGCGAGCATGCGTTGTAAATCCAAGAGGGTTAAAAACCTCTCAAGCATCAAGGACAGGCCTGTGGCTTGGTGGCGAGCGTGCGTTTTACCGGCCCGCGCTCTGTGGGGCTCTAATCCTCCACAAAATTTCTAGCATGCATAGTGTATACATACATACATATATACATACGTGTGTGCATGTGTAGCGTGAGTGAAGAGTACGTGTGGTATACATCCTCAATGTACTCTTAGAAAAAAAACCTCAAGCTTCGTATAATGAACAGCTCATGGAACTTCACCAGGTCGGTTTCCTCCCTGGCCATTTTCTTTGGGACAAATGACAAAAACAATAGACAAAATTCAGAATACGTCACTGCATAACTTTATATGTTCACTGTATGCCACTCATGCCTTGCCGGGAGTCGGTGGCGGAATCAGGCCTCGGGCTATTTAGGCTGTAGTCCGAGGCCTGGCAACCAAAGTTTATGTAAAATTTATGAAAAATCATAAAAAAAAAACAGAGTTAGTCTAAGAGTATGCTCTAAAGTAGCTGGTTCAGTCCGAAGTTTGAGCTTGGACTAGTTCCGCCTCTGGGCGGGAGTGCACTACGCCTCGTCGGTGTGCGTCCGCGCCGCGACGGCCCCGTCCAGCGCGCGAGCTCACCGTGTTCCCAACGTCCTTGTTGCGTTCCTCGTTGAACCGTTGTTGGCCGTTTCCGAAGATTGACCGTGTCACCTTGTAGAAGCGTGGGGAACGTGACGCGGGAGGTTCGGAGGACGTGCCGGAGCAGAGGTCGAGAAGAATTCGTGAGGCATCCACGGTTTTAGCGACTCCCGTGCAGTTTCCGACGAATCATAACATGGAAGTTGTAGGTAATAGTTCTGTATGACGTTTGCATTGTTCTGGCCAGATATGCTAGGTGCATCTTTTACTCTTGCTTTTTCTTCCACATCGAGGGCTGCAATGAGATCCTCAACAGAAATCTCTTCCCTATTATGTTTTAAGCTAGTAGCAAAATCCTGCCACGAGGCAGGGAGTTTAGCAACAATGCCCGCAGCCACAAATTTTGGAGGCAATACACAGCCCAGGTGCACAATCTCACCGACTAGTAGCTGGAGGTCATGAGCTTGTCCCACTATGGACTTAGCCTCATCCATGCTAAAGTCGAAAAATTGCTCACATATGTAGAGCTAGCGACATGCCTCTGCCTCTGCATATTTGTGCTCTAGTCCATCCCACAACTCTGTGATGGACTTGTAGTCCATGTACACATCATAGAGCTGATCTGCCAGAACAGTCAGAATGCAGCCAAGAGCAGTATTGTTCGCATTTTCAAACTGCATATACTGCTCAATCGTAAATGAATACTGCGGGTGGATAACCCACCACAGCCCCAAAGACATGAGCCAAAACTTGGCTCTAGTCTGCCATCCACGAAAGTTCTGACCAAAAAACCTCTCAGGTTTCATCGCATCAGAAGCACTAGCCATTGCTGTATTGCAACAAAATTCGCAATAAGGTTTCTGGATTGTTGGATATGTGGGCAATATTTTAATTCCAAATTTTACTAGGAGACAAACACAATAAACTAGTGATGCAAAGGTTACTACTAACAGCAGGCTACTCATCATATTTCAGAATATACTCAAGAAAATACAGTAACAAAGTCGAACGTGCTCGCTTGATGAAGAACAGGAAGCCGCGCAGGCTTGACGCAGTGCAGAACGTAGATGATGCAGTGCAGTGAGCGGTCGCGCAGATGCGCTGCCCAGAAACCTTATTGCCGCCCCGTGCAGGTACTCTCTGCAGCAACGGTTCGGAGATAGCCGCTCTTCCTCCTTCCATGTGCTCGCCGGGAAGAAAAGTCGACGAGGTTCAGACGGCACAGCACAACAGCACAAGAGCTCATCAAATCACAAATTAACTGTTGTGTTTTAAACAGAATTATGCATTGGTAACTGCCTCATCAAATCACAAATTAAGCAGTGTAAATTCACTTGTAACAACCTCATTCAAATGTTTGAATCTCATTCAAACAGAGAGAGAGGTGCAGAGTTTAGCAAAATAAAGATAGACTTGGTCTGCCAAGTGGCGCGCCAAGTCACAAGTCACGCGATTTTCACGCAAAAATACGCGAATACGCGCGTGCGTGCGTGCGCGTGTGTGTGACTAGACAGAACCATCCTCATGCCATCTATTTCCATATTCAAGGAGTGGTGAGGACTCCACCTTATAAATCAGTCTTCCTCACCCTACCTTAGCAATATGGTACTAAACCATGCATGTTTTGGAATTAAGGAAATAGACCATAATTAAATGGGCCAATTTCTAACAATCCCCCACCAATTGCAAAGCAAGAAGTAAACATATGACAAATATATTGTGCTGAAGTACTGTTAATATACCAGTCTTTTAGTGTAAGTCCCGTACGAGTTGAACTTGCACCTAGAATGACAAGATTCATCTTCTCACAGCTGATGAATGGACTATGCCTTGAATTCACAGCTTTTCATGATCAGATTTCACTTGAAATCTCAACTGGTACTAGGCTGCCAATGAACCACGCCTAAATGGAGCGTTATATGGTCATGCTACCTTATCTGCTCATGAGCTTTCTAGAGAATACCCCGTTCTCGTGAACTGCGACCACACAGTTAAGCTCAAGTAGGTATATTCTTTCTAGGTATCCTGCAAGCTAATACATTTTCCTTATTTGGACAACAGAATACATTAAGGCTTTATGCCAACTTTCCATACAGTCGAAAGTTGTCGGAACCCGGAGCAACAACTCCTGGATCCTCTGGATCCAACTTTCCAAAATAGTTTTTTTTAAAACCCTGAAAAACTCAGAAAAATCCAGGAAACCAAATAAAAGCCATATAGCTCCAAATATTTAATTTGACATAGAATTTTTATGAAAAATCAAAATATCATATTATTTAATATTAGTTTTAGGTTTTTCTAAAATACTTTTCAAATCCAGCTTTTCCAAAAACAGAAATTCAGGACAAATCCAAATTTAAACTTTAGGCACAAAAATACTTATTTTAATTTAGATTTTATTTTAATTAATTAATTAATTAATTTTATTTTCATAAAAACCTGGGCTGTTACAAAAGTACATTATTTATTAGGACATGGGTATAATAAATATGTACTCTCTTGTTACAACATCAATTTGTTTTTCCCATTGCCTAAGTCACGGGATCTCCAATCAAGAAGGTATGGGTTACCATTGTGATGTAACTTAAATGGGCCTCATTCCCATATCCATAGATGCAACGGAAATCACTTTCCGTGCTAACCCCTTTGTAAAAGGGTCTGCCAGATTTTTCTCAGTGTGAATATAGTTCACAGCAATTACTCCGGAGTTTCTCAGTTTTCTGACAGATTTAAGCCTACGCTTCACATGTCTAGAGGACTTCATATTATCCTTTGTACTTGTGACTTTGGCCAACACTGTTTGATTATCACAGTACATTAGGATTGCAGGTATTGGTTTCTCAACCAATGGCAAGTCCAATAGAAGCTCTCTCAGCTATTCAGCCTCAACTGTGGCTGTGTCAAGTGCTACAAGTTTTGCTTCCATGGTTGACCTCGTCAATATGGTCTGTTTGCAAGACCTCCATGAAACTGCAGCACCAGCTAAAGTGAATACATAACCACTTGTAGCTTTGATCTCATTCGCATCAGAGATCCAATTAGAGTCACTGTATCCTTCTAATACAGAAGGATGACCAGTATAATGTATTCCAAAAGATGTTGTGCGTCTCAAGTAGCGCAACACTCTTTCAAGTGCCTTCCAGTGATCATCTCCTGGGTTAGACGTAAACCGATTTAATTTGCTCACAGCAAATGAAATGTCAGGTCTTGTGGCACCAGCTAAATACATGAGTGATCCAATAATTTGTGAATATCTTAATTGATCTTTTCCTAACCCCTGGTTCTTTCGAAGCTTAATGCTCGCATCATAGGGTGTTGGTGAAACTTTACAGTTTTCAAAACCAAACCGACTTAATATTTTCTCAACATAATGTGATTGATTCAAAGTAATCCCATCCTTACTTTTGATCAATTTAATATTCAGAATGACATCTGCCTCTCTCAAGTCTTTCATATCAAAATACCGAGATAAGAAAGATTTGACCTCGTCAATTACGGCAGTGTTTGTTCCAAATATAAGTATGTCATCTACATACAGACATAAGATCACTCCTTGACCCCCACCATAACGATAGTACACACATTTATCAGCTTCATTCACAACAAAGCCAGCAGATGTTAAAGTTTTGTCAAACTTCTCGTGCCATTGTTTTAGTGCTTGTTTTAGGCCATACAAAGATTTCAATAATCTGCATACTTTATTTTCCTGTCCAGAAATCACAAAACCATTCGGTTGATCCATATAGATTTCTTCCTCCAACTCTCCATTAAGGAAAGCTATCTTCATGTCCATTTGATGAACATGTAGACCATAGAAAGATGCTAACGCAAGGAGCACTCTGATGGTAGTTAGTCTGGCGACAAGAGAATAGGTATCAAAGAAATCTTCTCCCTCTCTCTGGGTGTAACCCTTGGTCACAAGTCTTGCCTTGTACTTCTCAATAGTTCCATCAGGCCTTAGTTTCTTTTTAAAGATCCACTTACATCCTACAGGTTTACACCCGATAGGACGATCTGTGATCTCTTGTCCCATTAGCCATGATAGAGTCCATCTCTCTATGGACTGCCTCTTTCCAATACTCAGCATCAGGAGATGCATAAGCCTCTGAAAGAGTCTTTGGTACATCATCCACGAGGTATACAATAAAGTCGTCACCAAAGGTTTTCTCAACCCTTTGTCTCTTGCTCCTGCGAGGAGCTTCTGTGACTAGATTGTTATCCTCCTTAGGGATATCACATAATGATTTAGAAATGGTGGGAAGTTCAGAAGTTTGATTATTCTCACTTTCAATATTATCAGTTGGAACATTCTCTGTTCGTGAAGTACTGCCTGCTATTCTCATAGGAAAGATATTCTCAAAGAATGAAGCATCTCTAGACTCTATTATTGTTTTAGCAATAATCTCAGGAGTTTCTGATTTAATTACTAAAAATCTATAGGCCACGCTATTTTGAGCATATCCTAGAAAAATACAATCGACTGTTTTTTGTCCATATTTTCTCTTTTTCTGCAATGGTATATTGAATTTTGCCAAACACCCCCAAGTTCGCAGAAAATTAACATTAGGTTTTCTCCCTTTCCATCCCTCATACGGAGTAATCTCACTCTTTTTAGTGATTACTCTGTTTAGGACGAAAGTTGCTGTTAGAATAGCTTCCCCCCACCATGCCTTAGGCATACCGGCACTCTCTAACATGGCATTAACCAAGTCTGTTAGTGTCCGGTTTTTCCTCTCAGCTACCCTGTTTGATTGGGGTGAATATGGTGGTGTAAATTCATGGACTATTCCATGCTCAGAATAGAATTGGGAGAATTCATGAGAGACATACTCTCCTCCACGATCAGACCTCAATCTTTTTATTTTCTTTTCTAGTTGGTTCTCAACCTCGGCCTTATAAGTTTCAAAGTAGTTTAAAGCTTCATTTTTAGTTTTCAGCAAATACACGTAGCAGTAGCGTGTTGCATCATCAATAAAAGTTAGAAAATATCTTTTGCCTCCTTTTGTCAATAATTCATTCATTTCACACAAATCTGAATGAATAAGATCTAAAGGTGCCAAGTCCTTTTCATCCTCTAATCCCTTAAAGGGTTTTCGAGGTTGCTTTGCTTGCACACATGACTGGCATTTTGATCCTTTGACAATTTCACATTTTGGAATTAAATCTAATCTGGACATTCTAGCAATACTATCATAGCCAGATATGACAGAAATGAGAATGCCAAATATTTGCCTCACATTTATTTAAACCAGTTGCAATATTCAGATTATAACAAGACTCTAAAATGCTTAGGCGGAACAAGCCTCCGCTCTCATAGCCTTTACCAACAAATTTTCCGAACTTAGACATTACAACTTTATTTGACTCAAAAACTACCTTATAACCGTCCCTGCATAGGAGAGAACTACTAGCGAGGTTCTTCTTTATTGTAGGAGCATGCTGCACGTTCTTCAAGTGGACAATCTTCCCTGAAGTAAGCTTTAGATCCACCGTGCCAACACCAAGAACAGAAGCATGCGACCCGTTTCCCATTAGGACGGAGGAAGCCCCTGCTGCCTGATAAGAAGAAAACAAGGAAATATCAGAACATACATGAACATTAGCTCTAGTATCAACCCACCAATCAGTGGATTGACATACTGAAAAGACAACAGGTGAATTACCATACCCTCCTGAAGTCGAGGCCTCGCCTATGGTCACGTTAACAGCCTTCTTCTTAGGCTATTCACCATCTCTGATCTTGCGGAAACGACAGTCCTTCGCCATATGATCGTCTTTTCCGCACACAAAGCAGGTGATGTCCTTCAAATCCTTTTTCTCGGTTTTCTTCTTAAAGCTAGTTGTCTTGTTCGGTTTGTTCGATTTGTACTTCTTAGCAACAGTCTTTTTCTGTATGACGTTTGCATTGTTCTGGCCAGATGTGCTAGGTGCATCTTTTGCTCTTACTTTTTCTTCCACATCGAGGGCTGCAATGAGATTCTCAACAGAAATCCCTTCCCTCTTATGTTTCAAGCTAGTAGCAAAATCCGGCCACGAGGCAGGGAGTTTAGCAACAATGCCCGCAGTCATAAACTTTGGAGGCAACACACAGCCCAGGTGCGCAATCTCACCGACTAGTAGTTGGAGGTCACGAGCTTGTCCCACTGTGGACTTAGCCTCATCCATGCTAAAGTCAAAAAATTGCTCACATATGTAGAGCTAGTGACCTGCCTCTGCCTCTGCATATTTGTGCTCTAGTGCATCCCACAACTCTGTGGCGGACTTGTAGTCCATGCACACATCATAGAGCTGATCTGCCAGAACAGTCAGAATGCAACCAAGAGCAGTATTGTTCACATTTTCAAACTGCATGTACTGCTCAATCGTAAATGGATACTGCGGGTGGATAACCCACCACAGCCCCAAAGACATGAGCCAAAACTTGGCTCTAGTCTGCCATCTACGAAAGTTCTGACCAGAAAACCTCTCAGGTTTCATCGCATCACAAGCACTAGCCATTGTTGTATTACAACAAAATTCGCAATAAGGTTTCTGGATTGTTGGACATGTGGGCAATATTTTAATTCTAAATTTTACTAGGAGACAAACACAGTAAACTAGTAATGCAAAGCTTACTACTAACAGCAGGCTACTCATCATATTTCAGAATATACTCAAGAAAATACAATAACAAAGTCGAACGTGCTCGCCTGATGAAGAACAGGAAGCCGCACAGGCTTGACGTGGTGCAGAACGCAGATGATGCAGTGCAGTGAGCGGTCGCGCAGATGCGCTGCCCAGAAACCTTATTGCCGCCCCGTGCAGGTACTCTCTGCGGCAACGGTTCGGAGATAGCCGCTCTTCCTCCTTCCATGTGCACGCTAGGAAGAAAGGTCGACGAGGTTCAGACGGCACAGCACAATAGCACAAGAGCAGAAAGTAGAGCAAGTATGGAGGTGCAAAATTGTCTCTTTTTTTCCTGGACGTAACCAGGCCCTTTTAAGGGCGCTGCAGTTACTACTCACTAGTAACTGCTGCGTTTTAAATAGAATTATGCACTGGTAACTGCCTCATCAAATCACAAATTAAGTAGTGTAAATTCACTTGTAACAGCCACATTCAAATGTTTGAATCTCATTCAAACAGAGAGAGAGAGAGGTGTGCAGAGTTTAGCAAAATAAAAGATAGACTTGGTCTGCCAAGTGGCGCGCCACATCACGGCACAATCGCCCGTCGCAAGTCACAAGTCACGCGATTTTCACGCGAAAATATGCGAATACGCGTGTGCGTGTGTGACTAGACAAAACCATCCTCATACCACCTCTTTCCATATTCAAGGAGTGGTGAGGACTCCACTTTATAAATCGGTCTTCCTCACCCTGCCTTAGCAATATGGTACTAAACCATGCATGCTTTGGAATTAAGGAAATAGGCCATAATTAAATGGGCCAATTTCTAACAATCCCCCACCAATTCCAAAGCAAGAAGTAAACATATGACAAATACATTGTGCTGAAGTACTGTTAATATACCAGTCTTTTAGTGTAAGTCCCGTACGGGGCTAATCAGGCTGGGTTTGCGCGTAGAAGCGATGTCGAGTTGTGTTATTTGTATGTCTATTGTATAATGTTAGTACGATTGGTTAATGTATTTTTCAAGCGGTGGTGTGTCTTTGGGGGGGGGGGGGGGCAATGTCGGCTACGCATCATCTTGTTCGTTGTTGTTAAAAGGTAAGTGCATGGTAGAATAGTAGTTTATGTTAATTGCCTTGTTTCTTGTTATCCATGCAATACGTTTACATCATTTCATTGAGCTGATATACTTGTTTACATGTTGATTATTTGATGAAGGAAGTTGCTTAAGATGAATAATGTTAATGTTAACAATATTATTGTATTCTTGCATTTGCATGCACACACAGAGGACCTTCTTCGAGTAGGCATCCCATGAGAGTGAAAAGATAAATAGCTACTTCAGTAGACACTACATGGGAGTAGAGGTTGGACCCTATATGAAAGAGGACGATGCAAAAGTGGTTCATCGATAGGTGAACACTCCACTATATCGGTATAAGCTACCATGATAGATGCATCACATGAGAAGAAAAATAAAAGACATATTTTATAAATTACATATATTTAATGTTACAACCTGTGATATTGTTACATGATTTATTGTTGCCATTATTTTACTACGTTACTTGTTGAGTCTTGGATTTATCCTTGCCTTTTGATTGTTTTTAGGTGATCGTTGGTGGTGATATGCATGGGATAGGAGTAGCACATTCACATCACGTGCAAGAAATTCTTAATTCATCACCTTTAGTTCTCTCATTTATATCTTAGGGATTTAGCTTGTTTATTTCGAACATAGTTATTGGAACCCTTCGAGTTGGATGGTGGTTGTGTGAAACATGGATAGTTCCAAATGCTTATGGATAATATTGAATTACAGAAGCTTTTATGGTGATGGTTAATTTATTAGTATTATTGCTAGTCACAAGTTCAAGATAGGTGCTCTCGGACATATGGTTCTAGGCGTTCTCGAGCAAAAGGTTCTGAGTGCTCTTGGGCATGAGGTCCCATGTTTATGTGTAAATAGTTATTATTGTTTACCATACTTTGTTACTGAAGGACTACGGGTAGGCTACGCTAGCGCAAATTAATAAAAATTTTGCCCGTAAACCAAGATCACTGCAGTTATAGATCACGGAATTACCACTAGACGCGCAGGTGCGGAATTGATGCAGCATGTCGGGGTAGAGTAGTCGTACTACGTCGATGCAGCACGTCGGGGCAGAGTAGTCGTACTACTTCCTCGTCCTCGTCGCGGCGTCCAACGTACAACTCCTCTCTTGCGGTTCGTCCAAACGCTATAGATGCAGCGCCGCCAAAAGGTATCCACACGTACGGGAGGAAGCGATGCACGCCGGATTACTAGATCCGCGCGAGCGCCCAGGGCGTGGGAGGGGTGGCGGCCAGGGTTTGAGGAGGTCACGAAAACTTCTCACTCGACCCTGTGCGCCCTTGCCCTCCTTTTATAGACGTCCTTATAATGGGCTTCAGCGAATGGAGGCCCATTAGGACTCAATACCCAGTCTAACCCGGATCCAATCCGAATTAGGCTTCAGCCCTTAAGTGTGTGACCCTATGGGTTCACGTATGTTTAGACATGACACGAGTTTACCTACTCGGTCAATAGTTGGTAGCGGCCTCTAGCAAGACGTGCCAACTCCTAAACATACACAAAGATCATATCGAACGAACCATCACAACTTTATGTACATGCCAATCCCTTTGCCTCACGATATTTGGTCGAGCTCCAAGCTGACCACTCTTTCTCGATCCTGTGATCCGGAATCCCTTACTAGGTTAACTCTTAACCTTAAGTAGCATGGCCATGCATTTCTGGATCCGATCACTCGAGGGGCCCAGAGATATCTCTCTCAGGTAGAGAGGGGAAAATCCCATCTCGACTGACCATGCCTCGTAGCATGCTTCATGACAAACCCGAAAACTACCTTTATAACTACCCAGTTACGGAGTAGCGTTTGATAGCCCCTAAGTAGGTCGATTCACATCTCAAGTACATGCGACAATCTCAGGTCTAAGGACAAGGCGTACACATTGTGTAGAGAGAGAACCATAAGTATAATTGTTATGTCTCATGTTGGGTCGGTCCAACCCCATGTTCTAAACATGTGTCCACATTATTGGTTTGACATCTCCATGTCTATGACCTGTGAAACATGGTCATCAACCGATACATGTGCTAATCCATTATTCACGTGTGTCCTCACATGAACTCCGACTAGGGACAACTTTAGAATAACCATATAAGTAAAGAGTTTCACAAACAAGTCACATACTTGTTAATCAACACAAAGGCAATATTCAAGGAACATTTATTAAATCATGGATACAACGAAATATCATCATCTCTATGATTGCCTCTAGGGCATATTTCCAACAGTTACTCCTATTGTTGTATAGCTTCTTGTAGGTTTAATATTAGGGATAGTGTTGCTGAAATTTTGTAGCTGTGGTTCAAATGTAGAGAGAAATTGGTTAGTAGTAGCATTTCAGGCTCAATGTTGAGCTGAGGCGTTATATGTCATGTGTTTACAAGTGTAGGAATATAAGCACATACAAGAATGCATTGTGGTGATTGTGCAAAACAGGGAAATAACTTCCGTCTACTAATTGTTCACAGGTTCATATAACCAACCAATCAATTACTACTTGACTTAGTAATTTAGTTATCTCTTTCCACTGCTACAAAAGAGATTATACTAGATGGCTACATCACAGATGGTTCCTATGAACTATATGTGTTGCAATTATCACAAACGGTTCATACTAACAACCGTCTATGATATTTTCATAGATGGTTATTTATACGAACCGCCTATGATAAAGGAATACATCACAGACGGTTCGTATTAATAACCGTCTGTGAAAATATCACAGACAGTTGTTAGTATAAACCGTCTGTGGTAATGTAAGACATCACAAACAGTTCGTATTAATAATCGTCTGTGATATTTTCATAGAAGGTTATTAATATGAACCATCTGTGATATGTGCATTATCACAGACGGTTCGTATAACAAGTCATCTCTGATAATGCCACAACACCAATACGTGGTATCTTCCTCAGGATTATGATCTCACCCGTCCATTCTCTCCGCATCAAACGGCAGGCTCCGGTTCCTCCCACCTCTCACCCCTTGTTTATTACTCCCCTCCCCGTTTCACTCCGAGATAAGTTCTACTAGATGCTCCTAGCTAGTTCATCCACTCCTAATTTGTTCCTCGATGACGCTGACTATCGCCGTGATTTAGCGCCTCTGTTGTGACACCACGGTCGACTGAACAATACACTCTTTGTTATAAGTGTCGTAAGAGTATCTTGTGTAGTCTCACCATCGTGACACAAAGGTGATGCTACTGTTGTCATCTCTCCTTCACTACAAGGCACCATGGAAGCAGCTTGCTACTAAGACGGTGCTTAAGTCGGTGTCAAGGACATCCAGCTCGTGCGTTGCTAGGATCTCTCCTTCTTCTATGTTTTTGCCATGGGTTCGTGGGATTAGGATATGTTCTTGCCATGTTTAAGTGTTGGGTTTGTAAGATTAGGATGTGTTCTTGCCATGTTTAAGAGTTGGGTTCGTATGATCAGGATGTGTTTTTGCCATGTTCTTGCTATGCTAGATGGTAACCTGCAGATTATCTTGTAATGTTATAATGGTGGATTCTAATGGAATGTGTTGCTATGTTTGCTGCTGTATTTGCTTATTTTCAAAGGGCATAGCTAACATTATTTCTTGAGGCTAGCCACAAAACAAAAAATAGGTATAGAATGAACTATCACAGACGATTTGTGCTATAAACCATCTATGAAGGACTATCACAGACGGTTCTATATACCAACCGTTTGTGATACTCGCCAATCATAAGCGGTTGGTAACTAAAACCGTCTGTAATATATGAGTATCACAGACGGTTTTTGGTTCGAACCATCTGTAATAGTTTTCTTCATATACGGTTCTAGTTACAAACCGTCTGTGTTGTTTTTATCACAAACGGCTCGCAAACTATCTGTGATAACCCGCGATTATCATTGACACATAAATCAGGCGGTTTAAAAAACTGTCTATGATGACAGTTCTGAACCATCTGTGATAACCCTTTTTGTAGCAGTGTTCCTGATTGATATTTTTAGGTTTCAGATTTCGTAACTTTCTATCATTCTGTAGGTTGCCAGACATGTGTAGACCAAACACTTGGCTCGAGCGCCAGTGGGCACCTTGCCTGCTCTGGCTCGAGCTGCGGTGCCGCATTTTCACCGGGGGGGGGGGCAGTACCTACTGTTCACATCCTGAGTACATGCTCACATGGGTGCATTCAGTGGTCAAAGCACATGCCGCCCTCATGCGCATTCAGTGGTCAAAGCACATGTCCGCACTCCGTGAGACTCTTCGTTGTCCATCTCGTCTCAAGCGTGTGCATTGGAGCACCGATGTGGATGTGTGTGAGTGTATGCGTGCGTCCTTGTTGTACAAATGATCTCAAAAAAAGGTTGCCAGACACGTTCATTTGAAATATTGATGTATATGTGATTGCTTTGTTGAGAGATTTTGAGTATTATTGCCCCTGGGTATTTAATTGCATTGGCAAGGTAATTGGCTCTTTTCTTATTTTATGCTTAATTGTGATCAAATGTACTTATCGCTTCTTCTAGGGACGAATTGGACAATAAAGCAACACCTTGAGCACATCCTGAAAACTTAAATTCAATATGTGTTTCATGCTGAGTTTTATTGAGACAGAAGATTATGCTACTACCTCTTAAGAAAATTACCCACTGTAATATTATGAAGAGCAATGTCGTCCTTTTTGCTGTTTTCTTTGTATATTACCTCTTTCTGAAATTATTTTGTTATTGTGTAGCTACAGAAGAACATGTGGGAATTCTTCACGTTTTCCACTCTAGATGTTTTGCTATAATCAGTACTACTTCTATTGCCGTTATAAGGGGTCCTGTATCCTTGCCGTTTGAAGTAACAACTTGCAATAAGCTTCATTGTTGTTTTTCTCATAGGGATTTTGTCGGGACCCAGAACTTGCATTTTAAGTCCCATGATTAGTGGCTAGCACACAAATTCAACAACATTTATATCATATCCATACACAATAATTTAAAACAAGTAGTGCGTTCAGTAGCGAATATGCCTAAACGACAGAGTTTACAATATTGGGGCCAACCAGCCAAATAAAGCATATAACATTAGAGTATAGCGGAAGCAATAATAAATGAGGCACCCAAAACCAACAAGTATGCCTCATCCCAAATCACAGGCAACTGACTGGGGTAGAACCCTAGAATTCGGCATTGTCGTCTCCAAAACCCGTGGTATAATAGTACCTACAAGACATGTCTTCTTCTGCATCCTCTGAATATATTCAACAAGCAACGGTTGAGTACGAAAATCATACTCTGTAAGACTTTTAAGCAAAGATATATAGTATACAGACTGTTAAAGATGGTTGTCTAGTCTAGATTGATTTGCGAAACATGCTTTCAATTGAATAGCAAGTAGTAGATTGCAAACAGAAGTTGTAAGATCATTTGATCTTGATAAGTAAATAACAGTAAGCACAAATTTGCATAATGTAGGACAAAGGCATGCTTTCCTAGGATCTTGAACCAGTGACATATTCCTTGTCGAGCCAACTTGCATTCCCAATCATGTTCTTCCATAACTATTCTGCAAAAACATAAAACTACTTATTGTGGGATTTCACCAAGCTTTATCCATAACCGGGGACACAACTATTCAAATAGATTTTACACTCTGTAGAGATTGTACACTTTAACCATACGACATAAACATCCCACCATGTCTTACATATCATGCGATACCACATTGGTACCTAATTTGAGAGTTCATGATGAAGCATTTACATTACCGGTACTAACAACTACCGCGCTATGATACATTCTTAAGAAGGGGAGTGTCCTCCAGCGTCCCAAGACTCATATGGTGTGTCAAGTACCTTCCGTTATGGGCAAGGTCCTTCCAAACATGGAGTCTGTACCATGTCCACATAGCCCAAAAATTCACCTATGATCTACACCTGAGGTGAAGTTGCTAGCCCTAGTAAATTATTATGCTAAGACCTTCCCATAAAACCACGTATGGTTGTACGACGATACTTGGGTCTACAACACAATGTGAATCGGTCCTTAGTGACCCAGGCGAGACATCCACAAACCTAATTCTCATGCGAACTGCACCGATTTCTACAATCACTTACCCAAGTCTAAAACAAGATTTTCCATTGTCCTTTTTCTAGACAAAATATAAGAGGTAAATTCCTTCATATACCAGTTTCATGAGTCTCTCCCATTTTTGTTTGTTGTAATTCATTTCCATCCTAGCACTTCTAATACTGCTATGAGCATGGCTAAGTATCAACTATAATATTATAAGTTACTAGGTTCCACATGTTATAACCAGTGGGTATCATTGCTATGGCATCAACAGTAGGGTAACTAATTTGTCAAGGCGGGAGTTGATACTACAAGTGGGTGTAACTACTGTCTATACCAATATAGTGATTTTTACTGAAATTACACGTATGCATAATAGTTTTGAACATAATATAATTAACATTGAAATATAGGATCAACATGGTTAAAGGGAGTGCTTGCCTTGCTTCTTGAAGTCAGGGTCTTGCTCGGGTTCGTCGGTGAAAATCTTAGAAGCATCGGTATCTAATCGTCAACACCAAACATTGCAAATAAGAGTCAAATACATTAAAATAGAGACAAAATTTAAATATTTTTTTGCAGAATATGAAAGAGCGTGATTTTAGAAAATTTTAGAGACAAAATCACTTAATCAGGAGTTTATATGCAAAAGTTACATGCATTTGAATTTTATTAGTTTGAAAAATCCTAGAAAATGGAAAATAGTACTGTTCATAGTGGTGATGTCGATGGCGTAACTCTCGGATTATGTTTTACAACTGGGGTGGTGCATTCCTTTTGAACTAAAGGTGTACTACTAATTTTCTGGGTTTTTAAAATGTTTTGAAGGGTCGGGCCCGTATGTCATAGGATCACTGGTTAAAATGATTTTTAAAAGAAAATCTGACAAGTGGAGCCAACTAGTCAGTGTCTTGGTAGAGAGGGGAAGGAGTGGCACTCGCTAACAGGTGGGACCCATCTGTCGGTGACTCCGTGTGGCACACATCTCTAGCGAGCACTGCCGACGGTGAACAGCGGCAAGGCATACGGAGGGGAAGGTGCGGGTAAGCTAGAGGGGACCATAGGGAGGCTTTGGGAGGGTTCAGTAGTGAGTGAGAATGGACGGAGAGCTCTGGCAGTGGAATAGTGGCAGCGACATTCATGGTGGATGGTGACGAGGAAGAAGGGGTGGCGCAGGGGCAAAATTGGGAGGGGCGTGAACATCTAGGGGCTGAGAGAATCTCATTTTGGGGGTCAGCATGGTTGGTGGCTCATCGACGGTGGCCCAAAACAGTGGTGAGGAGCTCCTATGGCGGTGGCACTCCGATGAATGGGAGCTAAAATTGAAATGGGGATGAGGGTTAGGGGTGCATGTAGGTGCTATAGATGCATGGAATCGAAGATTGCGCCACTCACTCGGTGGATTGGCTTTGATGTGGTGGTGACTAGCGTTGGAGAAGACGAGATGTTCTCAGCCAAATTGTCAGCCGAGCTTTGTAGGGGAGGAGAAGGGAGTGGTGTGGGGTGTTAGAACTCGGCTTGGGTGCCCTTTTATAGTCGCAAGATGGCTAGCAGCATTTAATGTCTTTGGGCACATCCAAGTGCACCATTGTGCCCATGAGCAAGCAAACAAGCGGGTTTCTTGATTTTGCAAGGACATGATGATGGCGTCATGAGGTCATGGAGGCAAGGAAGGGCATTGGCGGGCATTAGCGATGAAGGCATAGCATTCCGAGGGTGAGCGCACCAGCAGGGTCACGACGAGCAGGCGTGAGCTCGGCGAGAATCCAAGGCATGGGGTTGCTTCTGCAGTGTGTAGTGAAGCTAGCTTGGGGTGAGGCAAGCAGCACAAGGTCATGATGGTGCGATGCAAGTGGCAGTGGCAGGTGCGTGGTGTCGAGCACTTGGCAACCGTTGCAATACTAGTGTAGAGGAGAGTGAATGGGCGCAGGGCAAAGGACGTTGATAGGCACATGTTTGAGGTGGCTCAACGCATGAGGTTTGGTGGTTTGTAATAGGACAAGGCGGGCTAAGGCGACCGGCGATATCCCTGGCCATGGCACACTAGCATGATGGGCGGAGCAAGGTGCTGAGGAGCAAGAAGGGAGGCTAACAGGTGGGGTCAGGACGTCAGCAACTGTGAGAGAAAGAAGAGAGGCTGACAGGCGGGATCGAGGTGTCAGTGGCTAAGAAAGAGGCTGACGGCTGGGACCGGGTTGTCAGCGATTGAGAGAAAGATGGAGTGAGAGAGGTTGACAGGTGGGGCCAAGAGAATAAGGGTTTAAATACATGATTTTTGGATTTCAAGTTTGGATTTCTAAAAATAGCAGAAGGACTCAAAAAATTCTAAAATGTTTTGGGGGGAACTGGTCTCTTAGTGCAAATCTTTGTGTAAATTTTCTAGGTTTTATATGTCTTAACTTTTTCTCAAAAATCTTCAAACCTCACTATTTTATTTGAAAACACCATTTTGATTTGGGGAATTATTGAGAAAATGCTTAAAATGCTCAAACTTCATTTCTAGCTATATGAATCCATTTTTGAGTTTTTAACATGGTTTTTATTATAGCTTCCCTTACACCACTTCATGGTTTATTTATTTCAAAACCAATTATTAATTCAATTTGAATTCTTATCCATTAAATAATCTTTTCCAAATATTTTTCTAAGGAAACTTAAATCAAAAACCAAGGAAATAATGATGCAATAAAAAGTTTTAAATTCTCCTTAATTTTAGGCTTGCTAGAAATTGGGATGTTATAGATTGCAAGAGGCCTAGTTTCTCTAGCATCTTGGTGCTTGGCTTAGCTTTTTTATTGTTCACCATCTCAGGGCAATTTTGTTTTGTCATAATGGATATTTGCCTTTTCTTTGGCATTGCAATTCTAACAGTAGTTCAAGCATGGTAGATATGTCAAAGTATTTTTTGGTTTTACCCTTACTTTACTTGAGAAACTAACATATTTCAACCGTGAAATCTTGAAGTCACTGGAATGCTTGTTTATTGTTTGTACAACCATTAATCTTATTTGATTATTAACTGGGTACATTAACTTTGGTAAAACACCCTAGATTTCACAAGGACATATATAGTAAAAACTTCAATAGAATAATTAATATTAATATTTTGAATTTTAAAATATACAACTTAGAGAATGTTGTTGCTACTCTTTTTGTCTGAACTAACGCTTGATGTCTATGTACCTTTTTACTCATTGTTTATGATTAATGTGTTTGAGGCGATTATCCCTACTAGGAGAGTGGCCTCCACCTTAGCCCAATCAGCCTGCCAGGGTGAAGCCCAATTGTGCGTGTAACTACAAAGCAGACCCACTAAGGCTATACCAATGAAATAACATATTTGTCCTTACTAGTAAAGACCCTAAGAGGGGTATTTGTGTAAACAACCTCTCCATGGCTATAATTATGACCCCTAGGGTACCATAAAGAGAAAGAGATCATTTGTGTAAGAAAAAGACTTGAACCAAGATTGAGTATCGGGTGCATACTCTACACCTCTCACTTCTCTTGAGTTTTAGGCTCTGGGTACCCCTCTCAGCCCCAAGCTCTGGTATTTGCTGTTTGGCTTGTAGCCATAACAGTTGGCACATCCATGGGGAGTGGCGTACAAGCTATGAGCTGAAGTAGAGGCACCCAAGAAAAATAGAACAGAAGAAGAAGACGACGCTATCCTCGAAGTGAAAGAGGAGTGCCATGGCCACGAGGGCGAGGGAGCCAGTGGTCGAGGGTCACCCATCCCTGTGGCAGTGGTGCACTAGTGTGGCCACAGTCGGTGCCATGGCAGGTAATGAAGACAACCTCCTCGTGGTGTGTAGGCTACGGAGAGGGTAGTCTCATAGCTGAAGGACCCCACATCGTAGCTGGGCCCTAGTCATTGAGGCGGTGACCTTCGACGGCGTCGACGCGTTGACGGCCACCACATGGCAAGCTGAGGGTGCCTTGGTTCCAACGTTGGGCCTAGGCGGCCTAGAAGCAATCTGCGGGATGCTACAATGGGAGCTAGTAGACCTACGGAGGGCCATACACGAGATGTAGGAGGTGTGAAGCTAGCAGACCCCCGTCACCACCATGATGGAGGTGGCCGCAGAAGGAATGGTGAGTTTGGGCACTACCTCCAGCGCTCGTAGTCCCCCTCGACGGATGGACACTGAGTCCCCCCTCAGCGTGGCCTGCAATAGTGCACCTAGCTGGAGGGGTTCAAGATGCCCACGGTGGAGGCCAACAAGGGCGACACTAATCTCCATATATTTCTACGTGTCCACGAGACGGCCGTTGAAGCCGCCGAGGGTAGATGACTTGACTAAAGTGAATGGGCTACTACTTGCCCTACAGGGAGTCATGCTATCCTAGTTCTTTATGATCCTCTCAGCTCCATTTATGCATGGTAGTAGGTCCGCGACCTCATGCACAACAACTTCCAAGACAACTACGTGGGACGAGTCAAGCCGACTAGCTCTTCGCGGTAAAGCAAGCCCCTAGGGAGAAGTTGTGAGAGTACTTTAGGTGCTTCATGAAAGTCAGATGCCAGGTCAAAGACATCAATGTGACGATCATCGAAGCTGCCTTCCAAGGCCTCCAGAGAGGGCCCCTCATAAAATATAACACCCAAAAAACCATAAGAACAGTAGCAAAGCTCTTTAACAAGATAGAGGATTACGTGAGGGCCGAGGAGGGCACGGTGAGACGCGAAGTCAATGTTGTGGGGTTCACCACTGAGGGAAAGTCTGCCCCCCTCAGCCTAGAAGGAAGGCGCAACACGCAAACAGCAAGAGGGGTCCTAGGGCAAATACATGTTCAGCATCAATGGGGGAGGTGACGAGGCCCCAGCCCATGGAGGCTGGAATCGCACAAGAGGAAGGCATCACAGGCATGGAAGGGGTCGAGGACAGGAGAATGGACATCAATAGGGGGCATGGTGCAACATTCATGGGAAGGGAGAACACACCACGCACGAGTGCCCCACCATCGTAGCGTTTTGAGAAAGCATGGCCAAGGATCGTGTCCAAGACATGAGGACACCAGTGATGGCTCATGTACAGTAGCCTAGGAGACATACCCTTCGGTCGCGTAGGTGCAGCAGTCCCCACATGTGTACCCTACCCAACCCCACCCGAGCGTGCGTGCTATGGATAGAGGTTGTCGATGCTAGAGCCCAGTGGGTGATCAACGCCATCACTAGAGGGTCATCCCTCAAGTTCTCCTCCAAGAGGCAACGAAGGGCCTATGCATGTCAGATACACCACGTCGCAACGTACCCAGCACAAGTGCTCACGATGAGGGCTAGAGCCAACATCACATTCACAACGAAGGATGCCTCGGGGGTGAATTTCCCCCACATGACCTGTTGGCACTCGTGGCCAACATAGCAAGCTACGAAGTAAGGCGAGTCCTAGTTGACAGCGGTAGCTTCGTGGACCTTCTGTTCATAGGTGCCTTTGACTAGATGTGCATCCTGCAGAGCAGGCTTTAGCCGCCTAGGATCTCATCACAAAGCTTCAACCGAGGTGACCATGCTAGGATGGAGTTCATCAACTTTGATGTTGTTGACCTCTCGTACCCATACAATGCCATATTGGGAAGGGCCATCAATGCAGTCGTTGTTCTCGAGGAAGTATGCACCCAGTGATCGATGTATTACAAGGCGTGAAGATGCGTTATACCAAGGTGGAGAAGTTGGCCTATGCCCTATTGATGCCCTTGTAGAAGTTGAGGCACTACTTCCTAGCACACAATCACTGTGCCCTCATCCTTTCCCCCTTGGCGAAATGTTGCAGAATAAGGAGTCTATCAGTCACATCAGCAAATGATCCACCAAATTGGCACCTTTCTCCATCAGCTATGTTCCTGCACGGCAATAAAGTCACAAATCTTGATGGACTTTGTGGCAAAGTAGACGCCTAAACGCGAGCCACCCTTTGGTGTTTTGCTTGAAGCCCTCCTATCAGCGTCCATCCCATAGGAGCACAAGGCTACCCCGAACATCCTGTGCATCGGTCGAGAGGACGATTGGAGGTAGCCCATTATTGCATTCCTTTAGGGAACCGAGGAGTCGGATGACCAGCATGAGCTCTACAAACTAAGGCACCAAGCAAGGAACTTCAACATAGTGGACGAGGTGCTCTACAAGACGGGTGTATGTGCCCCACTACTCCGCTACTTGTCGCACCGCAAATGCCAAGAACTCTTAGCGGAGATTCACCATGGCCTATGTGGCTCACACTTGGCACCACTTGCCCTGGTGGGGAATGATTTCTACCAGGGCATCTATTGGCCCACGGTCGATTTAGATAAATAGGAACTGGTCAAGCACTATTAGGGCTCTTAGTGTATGAGGAGGTTCAGCCACACACTGCCAACCCCCTCTAGCTAGTACCACCGATGTGGCCGCTTGTACACTGGGGATCGACATCATAGGGCCTCTCCCCCATGCCCCCAATGACCTCCGGTTCATCATCATGGATTACAGCTACTTCTCAAAGTGTGTCAAAGCGCAACCCCTCACCAGGATCACATCCATAGTGGCACAGAGTTCCTCTAGCAAAGCATCATATGTCGATTCAGAGTCCCCAGAGAAGTTACTGTCAACAACGGCTTGTAGCTTGAAGCATGTTAGAGTTAGTGATCTTGTTTCCCTTTGCTAGTCCATATCTAAGTCAGACGTATACGAACATGTATGGAGTTTGAGTCTGAGTATAGTTAGGAGTAGAAGCTAAGTCGTTTTGAGTTTCCAATTGCTAGTCATGTAACTAGCCTTTATAAGGCCAAGTAGAGTTCTGTAGCCAAGAAAGGCAGCGAGAGAGAGGTCATGGTGATCGGTGTGATCGAAGGAAGTAGAGAAATAAAGAACGAGGGAGCAGTTGGTGCTCCGGGAGAAAAACATATTGTGTTTGCGTGTTGAGTTGTGGCTCGACAAGAGCATTGCATGGTGACCATCATGTGGCAGCATGTATGTTGATCATGACGTGAATACTGGAAAATTGCAAGGAAGCAGGGCTGCAATTGTGTGGTTGTGCATCATGTGAAGGCATTGCTTTGTGTTGCTTCATCACACAACAAGCATAGAGGCTTATGATGTCCATCGGGTTCCAACGCGTGAAGACCAAAGAGCATACGTGTGGGTGCAGGAGGTGTCCCGAGGCATCCCTTCATCGGGTCTTGTCAGAAGCAGGGATAGCAAGTCCGAGGTAGCGAAGACAGAGACAAAAGACACATCGCGGATGGAGGCGGCGGTGTGCCGTGGCAAAGCGGTGTTCAAGAGCAAAGAGGAATTAGAAAATATTACAACAGTGGTATCAGAGCCCAAGCACCTAACATCTCCCAGGAGTATGGTGTGCATAATCCATGTGTGAGGGGAGATATTGAGTTTAGTCCCACATGGATTGTGGGAAAGGAAAAGGCACAACTTATAAGTGTGAGGGAGCCTCCACCCATTTGACTAGTCTTTTAAGGGGAGAAGGCCCAACACCACTTATAAGGTTGTTGTTTAAGGGGCTTGCTTGTGGGTAGCCTGTGGGCTTAGATGGGCGAGTGCGCAGCCCATGTAAGACATGGGGACCAGGGAGCAAAACTTGGTTGGGCCTGGTGGGAGGCCAGTGTTCGGATTTAACAGTGGTATCAGAGCCAAGAGTGGGTTGATCTCTCTCCAGTACCCTCTCCTGACGATCAACAATTACCTAGTGTGGACAATGAAGATGAAGGCGAACATGTGCGCCTAGGGAGTCTAGGGTGCAGTCGATCCGAAGGGGAAGGACAAGGAGGTGGACGACAAGGTGGTTCAGTCGGCTTTGGCTATCATTTACCAAGCGGTGCCAGATTTGATGATGCATCAGCTCATCAGCAAGGAGACGACACAGGAGGCATGGGAGAAGCTATAGATGATGCACGAGGGCATTGATCGTGTGAAGGAGTTACAACTCTAGAATTTACAGAGTGAGTTTGAGAATCTTCAGATGGGAGAGACCTAGTCGGTGGACGAGTTCACCAGTAAGCTGACTTTGTTGTATAATTAGATTAACTCTCTTGATGTCAAGATGGAGGAATCTATGGCGGTGAAGAAGTACCTGCGCGTGCTTCCGGAGAAGTACATACCTGCCACCACCACGCTTATGTACTCATCTGATCTGGACAAGAAGAAGATCGAGGAGATCACTGGATCCCTCAAGATGTATGAGGAGTTACTACCGGTTTCGGTCACGTAACAAGCAGGGATCTCAAACTCATAATAAGCAAGCATTGCTGATAAAGGGAGATACAAGGAGTGGTGGCTCATCAAGCAGTCGTGGGAGATGGCGCGGTCGAGGTGGCCAGAGTGGTCGTGGCAGCAGAGGTGGCCGTGGAGACAAGGCAGTGGTGATAGATCCCATGATAAGTCACATGTCAAGTGCTTTGAATGTGGCAAATATAGGCACTACGCATTAGGATGCCACAACCATATAAAGTGTTTTAACTGTGACAAGTATGGGCACTATGCTTTAGATTGCCAAAGCAAGAAGAAGAATGGGGAGGTGAACCTCGCCCAAAACGAAGAAGAAGATGACAAACCAGTACTAATCTCCTTATATGTTGAAAAGGTGTGGTCATGGTGATGCTGAATGTGGAGAACATAGTTCCAAAACTACGCATGAAGAAAGGCAGCCACGATCACACGAATGGACAATGGAGCAAGCAATCACATGACGGGAGATCGCTCCATATTTCATGAACTTGATGAGAAGATTTGGGGGTAAGGTCAAGTTTGGCAACGGCTCCACGGTGAAGATAAGAGGCAAAGGGATGATGATTTTGTAATGCAAGAATAGAGATAAGAAGTTGTTGACAGGGATTTACTATATACCAAGTCTGTGCAACAACATACTCAGTCTCGGGCAGATGATAGAAAGTGGGTGCAGGGTGGTGTTGTAGGATGAGTTCTTGTATGTGTATGACAAGAACAAAGATCTATTAATGAAGGTGAAAGATCTCCAAATTGGTTGTATGAGATTTCTTTGAAAACTTGTAAATCATTTTTTGTCCGAAAAGCAGCCTGGAGAAGCTAGGCGATGGCACAAAACGTGATGGCTCAGGTCAAGGCGGTGTGCCTCATGATGCAGGCATGCATGTAGTTGCGGGTGGCACCTTCGGAGGTGTGTGAGGCGCACATGCAGGTACGGCTAACATAGGAAGTCAAACCGGTGGGCCTCCAAGTGGAAAAGTGCACAAGGTCTAAGAGGAAGACTTGGAGTATAGGTTG
Organism: Dendrocalamus latiflorus; assembly: GCA_017311315.1. NCBI lineage: Eukaryota > Viridiplantae > Streptophyta > Magnoliopsida > Poales > Poaceae > Dendrocalamus > Dendrocalamus latiflorus. The sequence continues at coordinate 21,736,883 of CM029641.1, read as the reverse complement.
GTGCAGTCTTCTGTGATTTTGCAGAGGGAACATAGGAAGAGTTGGAGATAGGAGTTAGGAGCGTTGTAGCCTCAGCGGAGGTGTACGTGGGAAGTGGGAAGGCTTGGTCCAAGAGAGAGGAGCGGGAGGCTCAGGTAACAACGAAGCCAAGGTGGCTGTGGGAGCAGGTGCTCCAGCCCAGGCAGGCGTGCAAGTGTTTTGATGAGTTTTTGTGCAAAACGTCTGAACAATCCAATAATGCATCGCGCCTCATACGGCGAAGCGGTGTCCGAGAGCAAAGAGGAATTAGAAATATTACAACAAAGCAGCAGCCTTCCAGGCCTTCTGCGAACGCATGGGCATCAAGATATGTTATGCCTCTGTAGGCCACCTATAGTCTAACGGGGCTATCAAACATGCCAATGCCACCATTTTAGATGGAATCAAGAAGCACCTAATTAGCTTTGTGATGAGGAATTGATTGGAAGAGTTGCCCAAGGTCATCTGGTCTATGCACACCATCACCACGAACCCCATCGGCTTCACTCCATTCATATTGCTCTTTGGCAACGAGGCCATGATGCCTGAAGAACTAAAAGTGAAGTCCCAACATGCATGGGCACAAGCACCCCCGGAGGAACGTGAGCCATCACTAGACCTCACCTATGAAGCTAGACTCCAGGCGGCCAATAACATCGCGATGTACATAGGGACAACTACATATTCCTACAACAAAAGGATCAAGGCACGTTAGCTCGTGGTGGGGGACCTTGTCCTCAAGAAGGCCCTACATGCTGCCATGACAGGCAAGATGGAATCAAAGTGGGGAGGCCCATACATAGTCACAAACTCATTAAGGGTAGGCTCTGATTGCCTTCCACACTCGAGGGTCTACCGCTAAACCACACTTGGAATGGCAACCACCTACGCCACTACTACACCTAGACGCGAGAAGGATGGCAACAAATATGCAATAGAGAAGCATCCCAAATCACCAGACTGTGAGCCATACTTGTAAAAATCTTATGTATAGAACCTACCCGTGCAAACAAGGTTCAATAAAGTGGTTTTCCCTAAAAAGAAATGACTTCATTAGCTATGGCCCTTGTACTCTACGGAGTCTAAAATCAATGTCGACTAGGAAACACATCCGAGAGAACTCTATGGGGTCAAAGAGAAGGCTTGGATGATGTTGTGCCGTGTGCCACTCAATAAAGTCTACTGCCATCTTTGACAACACTAGTTCAAAGGGTGGGGGAAGCACGCATGCGACCCTAAGAAGTCTTCTGCCATATTCGACGATGCTTGTTTTAATGGTGGGGGATAGAGCACGCGTGAGCCAATGAAGTCTACGCATGCGTCTTCAACGACGTTTGTTCAAAGGGTGGAAACGAAGTGCACACAAGCCTACGAAGTCTATTGCCATCTTTGATGACACTCATTTGAAAGATGGGGGATGGAGCGTGTGACCCTACGAAGTGTACCACCATCTTCGATGACACTTGTTTGATGGGTGGGGAACGAAGCATGCGTGAGCCTACGCAAACCTTTAACACGATGTGAAGGCCACAAGCAGCTTGACTGAACAAAAAAAAAGAGAAACACAAGACACAAAGTTTAAGGAATATGGTGTAGTCACCCTCATCGGAGCACTCTATCTTTATATACTCAATGGGATGAACAGTGGTTGAGATCGAAAGCTTGCCCAAAATGCCATGGAGTCTTCATTCTGATCCTAGCAGCAAAGTGCACACTATAGTATGTGATCCACAAAGGGAACCTGCCCAGAATATAGATAGTAATGATGCAAGCAGACTACACATAAGTGCACAAACACTATAAGTCAGATCTTCATCGCAGCCTCCCCAAGATAGGCCCAAATGCACTCATAGAAGGAGTGGACAGATTTCTGCGTCAGCATTATTGCGGCTCTTGGAGGTAGATCAAGCTGGGGGTCTACTAGGTCACCCATGTGGCCACAACCGTTGGTATGAAGCATCCCCAGCAACAATAGCACAGTAACATGTGAGCAGTGGATGCCATAGGCCCGTGTGATGTTGAGGGAGAGTGTAGAGGTGTCATGTATGTGTCAGATGCTGCCATCGAGGTCCTTTGGGCCGTGCGACCTTGTAGGGACCGACACGGCCAGCTCTCCGAGTATACCCTCCAACATCTCCATGGACTCCCAGGTTGACACGACCGCCTAGTCATGAAGATGATGGCCCTCTGCAACATCTGTAGCTAGATGAGCCTTCCCCTGCTGAAGGGCGGTGATCTGCTATAGGAAGTTATGCCTATCCTCTATCGCCCAAGCGCTGGCCTTCAATGCTACAGCCTTCGCGTCGGCGATGGCCTTTGTCCCCTCTATCCCAAAGAAGCAAATCCGATCTGCCCACTCAACTGTGAGTGCCAACACTACCTTCTCAACTTTCTAAGCCACACAAAGCTGCATCAACATGCTCACAGACTCACGTGGATCATCGGCTGTAATGCACACAATAGAATCACCGTCTAGGAGAAAAGGCACAAGGTGAGGTGCCCAAACAAAAAAAAGGGATGTAGTAGTGGCCATTGGATGCACTTCGCCTCACAGGCCTTGAAGGTGCCAAGAAGAAGGTCAAACCCACAAGACTGTAAGACCCGCCAATCAAGCAAGGCATTTACGCAGTCCACTGTGGTTCACATGGCGCGAAGTGCATCCAGCCTAGGATTGAAGTCACTCAAGGAGAGCTGACGACCGTCACCCCCCGAGGCGTTCGACATAGCCAGCCGGGAAGCCTCCTCCGCCAGCACTGCAGGGGTGCCACTATGGGTAGCGTCATTGACAGATGTCTATCTGGTTGTTACTAGAGAGGTGGGGTTACTGTCAAGCGTGACATTGTCAGCGAACTGGATGGGGACAGCCACACGAAGTCCCAAGAACCAAAGGAAGGGCCCAAACCTGCAACAGAGTTGCCAAGAATGTGCACGGGAGCTTGGTCGATGTATAGATGAGTTGGGTTACACTGCGTGGGATTTGGTGGAGCAGAGTCCGCGGGGGCGCCACCTCGGAGCTAGAATTCTCCTCCATTACGTCTAGAGCTACCACGTAAACCATGGTAGGGAGGGCCGGTGGAGAGTTAAACTAGGCACCCTTCATTGAATGCCCCCCCCCCAAGCCACCGAGACCGGCTCCATCGCTGGCAAGGGTCCGCCCACATACTGTGACCTTCTGCCTCGCCTTCGGGGGCATCCTCCGGACATCCACCTCGTGTGTCCCATCGATGATATCCTTGATTTCACCCTCCCCTTCCACGTCGTGTCATCCTCACCCTGCAGAAGTGAAAGGAAGTGGTTTGCGGTAAAAGAGTTTGAATTTAGTTCAAACTTGAAAATTTTGAGGAATTTTTAAACATAGCAAATAGATTCCAAAAATCATGAATTTTTTGGAGCAACTGCTAAGGTCAGAGGGGACTTAGGAAAACTATTTTCGATATTTTATCAGCTTTTAATTTTTCCCAAAAATTCATTTGCTGCTATCTTTAATTGAGAAAGGTTTTTAATAAATGGCAAAAATGCTGATAAATCCTCAGAAATTCATAACTTAATATTTTAAATGTAAAAGACAGGGAAGTGTAATATTGGGCTGATACACCAAACCAGCACCTAACAGATTCATCCAGTCCACCATCCTCTCGTAACGAAGCATCTCTTCAAAGCCAAGCAAAAAAAAATCTCAAAACAAAAAAAAGACTTTTTTTAAAAGCAAACAGCAAGCACAAAATAAGTCAATACCTACCAGCCAGCCAGCCAGACTAGCCAGTGATGGCAAGGCGATACATCACAGAGAAAAGAGCAAAAGGGCAAAATAAAGAAACAAACAACCAGAACCAAGAATAAGCCACACACAAGATTCAGAGCAGCAAGCAAGCGAGCAACGTCATCCTAGAACCAAGAAACAGAGGAGAAGATCCGTTCCTGCCAAGAAACGGAGGAGGAGATCTGGTGAAAGGAATCAAGGACAAATGGGGAAGAAGACTAGATCGAGTAATCAGTAGGACACAAGAGGAGGAGAAGACCAGATCAGGGAGGAGGAAGCGGATGCAAATGAGCAGCAGCAGTGGCAGCGGGGGGAGCAAGATGATGTCACCGAAGCAGATGCTGACCACCATCCTCATCATCTTCTCCACGCTCTCCTTCATCAAGCTGCTGCTCCTCACCAACTCCTCCTCCGCCGCCAGCGCCTCCGCATCGCGCCCCCGCCGCTCGGCGTGGGACGACGACGGCTCCGGGAACGGTACCGCCAAGAACGGCCTCGCCGCCAAGGAGCTCGCGCTGCTCCGCTCCGTCGTCGCCGCGCGCGCACCGTGCCGCTTGCTCGTGTTCGGCCTCTCCCCGCAGCTCCTCGCGCTCGCGGCGGTCAACTCTGGCCAGGGGGCCGCCACCGCGTTCGTCACCGACAGCGCCGAGGACGGGGACAGCGCGCGCCGTGTGCTCGCTGGGCGCAGCGCCGGCTCGGCCACCGTCCACCGGGCGAGGTACCCCGACGCGGCGGGGGAGGCGTGGCCGCTGCTGCGGCGCGCGCGGGCCAGCCCGGCGTGCCGGCGCCCGACGGGAACGGTGCGCAAGTCGGGGTGCCGGCTCGCGCTGACCTCGCTGCCGCGGGTGGTACTCGACGCGAGGTGGGACGTGGTCGTCGTCGACGGGCCAAGCGGGGCCGGGCCCGGGGAGTCCGGGCGAATGGGGACGATATACACGGCGGCGGCGCTGGCGCGTGCGGCTGCCGCGGCGGGGGGCGGCGTGGTGGACGTGGCTGTGCACGACGTGGACCGGACGGTGGAGCGGTGGTACGCGTGGGAGTACCTCTGCGAGGACAACCTCGTCGCCGCCAAGGGCCGCCTCTGGCACTTCCGGATCGCCGCCGGCGGGCCGCCGGACGCATTCTGCTCGACCGGTCCCGTCCAGATCTTGTAGGAGTACCGCACCGGTCTGACCAAGAATCCAAGGTCGACGGAGACATTGCCGGTTCTTGTTTGTAGGAGCGCAATATCGGCGGCCGGCCGGCCGGCCGCATCACACTATCACAGAAATCCTTCTATCGGCATCGCCGGAGACACTAGCTGTCCTCGGAGACGACGGCGTAGGCAGCGTGGTTGGTTGTTCATATTTAGTAGATTGATGCACTTTCGTAGCTGAATTCTTTGATGCAATGCAAGAGAAGAGTCTGTAAACTATTAAACTGAATTGTTCTGTATTTTTTTTTGTTTGCAACAATAATGGAGTGATAATACCACTAGTAGTTTAGTAACTTCTCTAACTTGTAAGGAGAATTGAGCAGCACATTTAATTTCAGATTGTTGTATGAAAGGTTCAGTTCTTTCAGTAGTAATGGAATGCTAACAAGCTTGTTTGAGATTTTTCTGGCCTTCTGTTCTTTAGATCAAGTGAAAGTTCTGATGATCATGTTTGCTTTGAGTTGTTTGTGCAAATTCAGTACTTCACTAAAGAACTTAGCAACAAAGTTGGCTTGTTACTTCCGATATTTTTCTGATGTTGGCAAATACTTTACCATCATGGAGCAAACAGAGAAAGCATCTTGTTCTGGTGATCTAGTAACAACAAGATTTGAGCTACCGGCAATCAGGTGCACGGCAGTGATGGCCGATGAATACAAAAGTATGAGTGGGTCAGAAGGGCAACTTTGTACCAGATGCATAAATTATGCCCAACTGATCTCTCTTGTTCGAAGAAAGGGACATTGTGCCAACTTCATGGTGTCCTTCCAAGTTGTTTGTTTAACTCAATTCTGTTTTTTTAAAACAGTTAGTAGTTAGGAAACCTAGAATGAATTTTTTTTCAAGTATGAGCATACTGTTCTAATCACTATTTTTTTTTTGGATTATCGTCTCTTCTCACTATGTATGAATCAATAGCGAGGTTTCTCAGGTGGGGAAACTCTCATGGATGACTAAAAAAACGATCACAGCTGAGCACGGCAAATCCATCAGCGGGCTTCATTAGGCTTTAGGCTACTCTCCATAGGGGTGGAAAATGGTAACAGATAATTCGTTTTATCCGATGTTCGTATCCGAGAAAACGCGAATGTGGTAACCAAAATCCGTATTAAAAAATGTTTGTATTCGAGAATATTTATATCCATATTTGAGAATATTCATATTCGTATTCGTATTCGAGAATATTCGTATTTGGTCCGTTTCTAGAACCCATGAAAAATCCATATGAATTTTGTGATTCAAAATTTGAATTTAGGCGGTTTAAAATCGATAATTGGTCAAAAACTGGTAAAAAATCTGCAAAACTGCTAGGAATCCGTTTTATCCGATATTCGTATCTGAGAAAATCCGTATTCAAAAATATCCGTATTCATATTCAAGAATATTCATATCCGTATTTGAGAATATTCGAATTCGTATTCGTATTTGAGACTATTCAATCGTATCCGATCCTTTTCCACCCCTAACTCTCCACCAGAGCCAACCCCCATCCCCCGACCATGGGTGGCAACCATGGATAAAAGCAACGGCTCTACTAGGAAAGAGAAGAGAAGAGAAGAGATGGGCTTTTCCAGTCGGCTCACAACAATGAAGTCCACATGATTAGATCCAAGTAGCAATGGGGAACTAGTCCACCTCATGGTCCCTACCCCACCAATCTCCAAATGCAAAAGAGTGGAGAGTGCGCACTTGAGGGCTGATGCTGTGCGACGACCAGTGGCGCGGGGAACCACCAGGCATCCGTCACCAGACGGTGTGAAGAGGCTACCTTGCCTCAGGCCCAGGGCAGCGCCCGGCGTCGGCCAGAGAGACAGGGAGGCCAGGGCGATGGGAAGCTTCAGGTTAGCGGCTAGCCGCGGGCAAGCCAAGGAGAGAGGGGGAGGAGACCAAAGCTAGAGGAGGAGAGGACGAACCAATGGGACTCAAGAGTTGGGAGCCTATTGGGAGAAGGGGAGCTGGCTCAGCTGGGAACTAGGGAGGGAAAGAGGAGAGGCCAGTTGAGGTCCTAGTCGAGGCCAAAGAGTGGGTGAGCCCGGTAGTGACTCACTACCATAGACCGACTGAGCCAGGCTCAATCAGAATGTGGTGAGCCAGGGTGCTCAATACATGTCTCGAGGAGCCGGTGACTGCGAGGGCACAGTGAGGGTGTCACAACCTTGTGGGGAGGTTAGGGAGTCGGTAAAGGTGCATGAGTCAATAAGTCATTTAAGCCTACTAGGTTCATCCTGACTTTGCCATTACCGCTGAGTAATTTTGCAGGTGTGAGTAGAGTTCATCAAAAATTTCTGCGGAATTCTACCATTAGAGAAAATAAAAAATGTAATTTTTTTCGTTGATCTCTACCTGGGGCCCACTCGTCAGAGATGAGGCACCGGATTTGCGTGACTAGGCCCATGGGCCGGAAGTAGCCTTTGAAAAGTCTACTACTCGGTCGGGTGGCATAGCAGTACGGTCCATGTGGAGGCTAGAACGAAACGAAGCAGCAAGAACGCGAGCACGCGGCGGCGCCACGCCAGCCGGCGATGTACGGCGAGACCGATCCCGCCGCCGCCGCAGAGCGCACGGCGTTCCGGCGAGCCGAGAAGCAGTACAAGCTATACAAGCCGCCCAACACCAAGGGCAGGTCCAGGTCCAGGTCCGTACATCCCATCTCAACGCCGAGACCTCCAGAACCCTGACATGTCAAGCTCTGCTGCAGGAGCAAGCCAATCAGCGGCGGCGGCGGAGGAGGGGACCTGTCGGCGGTGGTTGACTTCCACTCACTGCTTGCTGGCGGCGGCGACCTGCCCGCCGGGATTGGGAGGTGCGACTGCGCCGGGTTCGACCGGCCCGTGTTCTGCTTCTTGGATCGGCTGGGTAACTGCAAAGCTCTCCCTTCCCTATTCTATTCGATCCTTTGATCATCATTTATGAAGTGTTGATTTTGCACTTCAATTATTATGTCAGACAAGTCTACTGAAGTGTGCTTTAGTTACGATTGAAAGATTGTGGTGTATAATGCTGCTTCTGCCGCCTCCCAGGCCCATTCGCAGAGTGCAATGCTTTGATTAACTGCATCAGAGTTGGATCAGAAAGGTAGTTGAAACCATGGTTGTCACGGCAGACTTGGCAACAACGGCGCCTGCTGGGGGAAATTTAACTATTTGCCACTCTTAAGAATGCCACCTATTCAAATGCCACCCTCTTCGTTGCAATTAATTTTTTGCCACTTTCGAGCCTACGTGGCGCCTAGTCACTACCATGTCAGCGCCCACGCCGCCGCCCGGCCTCCCCGCGCCCGCGCTTGCGCCTCCGTCCCCGCTCGCCCGCGCCCGCGCCTCCCCGCGCCGCCGCCCGGCCTCCCCGCGCCCGCGCCTGCGCCGCCCGGCCTCCCCGCGCCACCGCCCGCGCCGCCCGGCCTCCCCGCGCCACCGCCCGCGCCTGTGCTGCCCGGCCTCCCCGCGCCCGCGCCTGCGCCGCCCGGCCTCCCCGCGACACCGCCCGCGCCTCCCCGCGCCTGCCCCGCTTGGCCTCCCCGCGCCCGCGCCTCCCCGCTCGCCTACCGCAAGATTTCGCTGAGCGTGCGGCGAGCGGGGAGGCGCTGGCGCGGGCGAGCGGGGACGGAGGCGCAGGCGCGGGCGCGGGGAGGCACGGGGAGGCCGGGCGGCGGCGCAGGGAGGCGCGGGCGCGAGCGGGGACGGAGGCGCAGGCGCGGGCGCGGGGAGGCCGGGCGGCGGCGCGGGCGCTGACATGGCAGTGACTAGGCGCCACGTAGGCTCGAAAGTGGCAAAAAATTAATTGCAACGAAGAGGGTGGCATTCTTAAGAGTGGCAAATAGTTAAATTTCCCACTGCTGGGCGTCAGGACGTCATGGCGTCCAGGTGAGCGCCATGGCGTCCTCCAGGCATGGTATGGCGAGCAACAGAATTCTCAAAGCAGTAAAGCACAGGCTGCACAGCAAAAGCAAAAGGGTACCTTACCGTCCTGATTGCGTCAATTTCATAGAGCAGATTAGCAGAATATTGGTGAACTGTCCATGAGTCCATCACTTACACCATCCCTTCATAGAACAATAGCAATTCGAGAAGGCAATATGTTGTTTCCTGCTGATATGTAATATGTAACTATGTTAATGACAGATAACAAAGATCACTGTCGAATTCCTCAAGTTTGTATGTAATTGTCAGGGGTGTGGGCCTTGGGCCCAAGGCCCTGTCAGATTATTATTAGGAATTAGAGATTGATTTCTATTTGAGTTAGAGATTGGTTTCCTTGTATTAGAGATATAGTTAGAGATATGATATTAGTTACTATATATGTTAGAGTTATAATTGGGATTAGATTCTATCTGTTAGGGGGAGCCATCTATATAAGAGGGCTACCGCATGCTATTGTAATCAAGCAGAGAATTATCATAGTCTTCCTCGCCTAAACATCTAGTCTCTCTCCCTCTCGTTCTACGCCGACGCCATCCGGCCATCTTCCTTGGTGGTGTTTACCCCGGTTCATGACAACTTGGTATCAGAGCAGTCGATCCCTTCCCACGACTTCTGCTACCATGGTTCCAGCAATTCGTCCCCTTGCCGAGTGATGCGGATACGCATATGATTAGTACTTTTCAATCAAATACATTATTTCACTGGAAAGAAGTATTGAGCCGCATTAAATATTGTCAGGTGAATTTGTTTCTTAATGACTTTCTTTCTATTCGTGGGAACGATATACTACCTTATGCCAAATTCTTGTTTATTATTAGGTTTGAATACTATGATGATTCCGGGGCCAAAGCAATGGAGAAGCATAAGGAGGGTAATCATATTTGCTACCAAGAACATAAAGCTCAAAGTCTATGGGGATGGAAAGGAGAATGCCAAGCAGCCCATGCAACTATTCAAGCAGGAAAGAAGCCCATGCAGTGGGAGAGCAAAAGGGAGGAGCCCAAGGACTTAAACCACAAGTTTTGGATAAGATTTTCAAGCCAAATTCAGACTTCCCACGTGCTCAACCCAATTCAAACTCGGATTCAACTCAGGATTCAACTCGGATTCGGTTCGGGACAGCCTGACAGGCAGTTACTAAAAAGGCCATAACGTTCACAAACGGAGTCTGATTCAGGTGTTCTTGTACTCGTTGGAAAGATAATTTCAAGGGCTACGCAAAGGATCTGGTCCCACCTTCAAATTCGTCACGGATAAAAAGTTATGACCGAAACAATATGACGGGTAAAAACTGTAGTTTCCTTTTTGTGAGAGTTCGTTTCTAAAACCATATAGGGTTGAGTTGTAATTGGTTTGGGGACCATATGGACATCCCAAGGGGCTATATAAGCCTTGTAATGGCAGCCTTTAGGGCTCAGACCACGTTTGAGAAAAATCAATCTACTAAAGTTTGTTCGAGTTTAGCATGGCTGCCGATGTTCCATAGGGAATTAGGAGCGTTCTCTTCAATCAAGATCGTTCAGCCTTTCCGCTGGGAATTGGGTGCACGATAGATCTTCGCTTGGTGGTTGGCGAAATCAACACGAGTGTGTTTTGGCGGATTAAAGAGTGTTCGTCCCTTGCACTGGCATTGGAGGATCATTACGATTCATCAAGACTCCCATGAGTATCCATCCTACGTCGAGAAGATCGGGCGACCCCGTATCACCGAGTCAATAGCCATAATAAAAGCGAGCGCTACTAAGATGGCTAGTTACGACAAAAAGATGTCGAACGACTTCTTTAACATGCATGCCTCCGCCGGATCCATGCGAGCCGCCGTCGCCGACCGGGCTTCCTCCACCGTGTCGGAGCCGCTGCCGAAGCCGCTCCTTCCGCGGGCCGTCGCCATCTGCAGCCTCCGCCGCCACCGCTCGGGTCACCGGGCCGTGCCGTGGCCGACCTGGCCGCTGCGACGCCGGCCGCCGGCCGCCACTGCTCGTCGTCGCCGCTGCCGGCCGCCGTGGATCTTCCGGATCCGTCGCCGCCGCTCCTCAAGCTGCTGCTCTCTGCTTCCGGATCGACCGATGCGTCTGATGCGTCGGGCCATGGGGTGTCGGTCGGTTTTAAACCGACCGGTTGTTAAGTCCAAATAATAATAATAATAATAATTAAAAAAATCAAAATAAATAAATAAATAAATAAAAATTTAAAAAAAGAAACTTAATTTGCAAACCTTATATTTCCGAAGGCGCTATACTTCGTCTAGCCTTGTGCCGTTTGGGATCTGTGGCTGGTCGTCTTCATCCGCAGCAGGACCCCGCCACCATTCGTCTTCTACACCGGCGTCGAAGGTCTTCCATTGGCCGCCATCTAGCAGCTCGAGGACGAGCTGCATGTCCGAGAGGGGTGTAGTGTCAGGGGTGTGGGCCTTGGGCCCAAGGCCCTGTCAGATTATTATTAGGAATTAGATATTGGTTTCTATTTGAGTTAGAGATTGGTTTCCTTGTATTAGAGATATAGTTAGAGATATGATATTAGTTACTATATATGTTAGAGTTATAATTGGGATTAGATTCTATCTGTTAGGGGGAGCCGTCTATATAAGAGGGCTACCGCATGCTATTGTAATCAAGCAGAGAATTATCATAGTCTTCCTCGCCTAAACATCTAGTCTCTCTCCCTCTCGTTCTACGCCAACGCCATCCGGCCATCTTCCTTGGTGGTGTTTACCCCGGTTCATGACAGTAATATGTACCTATATCAACCGAATTGCATAGTGCAACATTCAGCTTGTGACCTTGTGTTACTTTCAATGACGACAGGAGAAAATCAGAGAAGAACAAAGAAAAATGTGAGACATGAGTGCATGGCTGATGACTCACATGGTTTAAAACAATATCACAGCATAAAGAAAAGGAAAAGGTATGATCCATAAAAGTATTTGGATGTTCTCAGTTCTCAGGGTGCAAATCTACTGTTACAAGGCAACATGATAAACTGGTGAAGAACTGAAGATGGCCTAAACTCTATAAACCAGATGTTGCATCCTCCAAAGTAGACAGTGGTCATAGAGCTCTAGACATATATGAGTTATGCAAATGCATCCTCCAAAGTGAACAGTAGTCATAGAGCTCTAGATATATATGAGTTATGCAAAGCTTCCAGTGGTATTTCGACAAGTTTACTTTGCTTTAAGTTCACTAAGCTTTTAAGCTCACCAAACAAATATACCTCGCCTTTGGCAGCCAGTAGATCAGAATCTTTGGTTTGTAACAACTAATTTTGTGTTGACAACTCTTAACTCCAACTGACCTGTGGGACATGATAGAAGAAATCAGACTCTTAAATCTTACAAAAGCAAATTCATAACAAAAAGACCATAAATCAATGTAGAGACCACTACCACACACCTGGAATGATTTATTAAAAATCTGTACATATTCTTGCTGTACTTTCTCTGATTGCATACTGATGACCAAATTATGTATTCACCATCTCCACTTGGAGTTGGCCAAATTATGTATGCACCATCTACACTTGGAGTTCGCCTTGGAGCTGTCCGAAAAGAGGAGCAGGAGGCTTTTGATGATTGTGTTGCAGCTGTTGCTCGACTTCCTCAACCTCTGGGGCTGCCTTTTGTGCCCCTTCTACATTATCATCATAATTGATATGTTTGTTTTTCGCCCGATTCTTAAGATAGTCTTGCATCTCTCTCATGATGGATATTGTTCTTGGAGCATTTTTTTACATCTTCAAAGCCACCAACAAGATGTTGCTTAAACCGCTTGATTCTCGAAGAAACTCTCACTCCACAAAGTTTGCATTGAACCTTATCTTTATTGTCCAAATCTGACCAAAAACCATACTGCCACTTAGGATTTTTGGACTTTGCCCTTTGTTTAGGATCTTTAGCTAGATCATACTACTCATTCTGCTCTCCAGCCTCAGGATTGTCAACATCGGCAGCAGCCGCAACATTACCTTCTTGCTCTGCCATCGACAACAGTCTCACTGCAAACATGAAGACATCAACATGAATCAATGATACCAATCAACTGTAGATGGTTTAGTTACCATGAAGACATCGATATGAAGACAAAGTAACAATCGAGTACAAGTCAAGTGATGTACTGCTATTCCAAAGAAAAAATACAAATGTGGCCTGTGGGACTAACAATAACAATATTATCTCTGGATAACACCATAACTCCTTAAATAAACCTATTGGATAGGAATTACAAGGCTAACTACAGGTCCACTGCAAAAAACATTAGTTAAAAAATGCCATCAGCCAATCACAGTAGTAAAACATGAGGTTATTTAAATGTAACACATTCTATAAGGGGAAAAACTAACCTTTTGAAAGTCGATTCCTGAATAAACAATATGGCAGCCAGTCAGAACTTAGAAAGCTCTCTGACCTTCTCAATCCTAATCAATTGCCTAGCTGCCTATAGAGTACAAATACAGTCAATTGGCATTTGGCAAAACAAAGAGAAGACCTGTATAGAGTATAGACTATCCAGGTGAGTGATATCCCCTTTACCCTTGTCCAGACTCCAGAAGAATGCCCTCCCCCCAAAATCGTGGTTATAGGCTAATTGACTTATTGCACTTCATTTCAACAAATTAACATTTCAACCTACATATAATGTTGAATCCTTGACAATTTTTCAGCTACAACTACATATTGCAGAGCTGTTTAAATGAGGCTAACATCGTAAGTAATGTAACTTTTATCTGTGTTTGATATATGCTGTCACCTATCAGCCTGTTACTCTATCTCCATAAATGCATGATTCATTGATTCAACATTTCCACTCCAGTTACATTTAGTCATGGCAAAATGTGTGAGAAACTGATAATGTAGGCATTCATCTAGGCATCTACCAATCAACTGAATCAAGATATGGTCAATAACTCAATATCCAACATACACATTCATTCAATCAACAAATTTCTAGATCAAATGCTAGAGAAAGGGTGGGTACCTGATTCAAAGACACACCATGTCTTGGTCGACAGCTTTGGTGGAGAGGACTGCTTGAGAAGTTGATGAAGTCTAGTAGTCTACCGTGCGGTTAAAGATGGCAATGGGTACCCATAACCCGAAACCCGATAGGTAATTACCCCATTGGGGTACATATATGGGTTAAAATGTCTACCCATGGGTCTACTAGTGGAGAAAAATAGGACCCAATGGGTACGCGGGTGTGGGTATGGTTTGACACTACCCATACCCATTACCCAATGGATACCCGAGTATTTATGGGCCATCTATTTGTAGCCCAGTCCACACAACAAATAATTATATTTGGCCCAACCCAATAGATGTAAACTAAAACCCTAACCCTATTCCCCATATGGCCGCCAGACCCCAATTCCCCATTTCACAACCTCCAAGCCGTTCGGGGCTTCGGGTGCCCTCCAAGCTGCCGCCGCCCTCCAAGCCGTTCGGCGCCGCTGCCCCCCTCGCCGTTCGGCGCCGCTGCCCCCCTCGCCGTTCGACGCCGCCGCCCTCCAAGCCATCCTCGCCACCCTCTGCCAAGCCGCCGCCGCCGCACTCTGCCAAGCCGCCGACGCCCATGGCGGCACTCTCCGGCTCGACGAACGACGACAGTCGGTGAAGCTTCCTCGCCTCCTTTAACCCTTGTTTCCATTGCAGGAAGCTTAATACTAACCCTAGTCACCACTGCATCCAATCCACCCACCCCATCCCGAAGGGACGTCGACGTGCATGAACCTGACCGGTTGGATTGGATTATGCATTATTATGTTGGATTGGGTTATGCATTGGTATGCTTATGCACTCTTTAATTTAAATGGTGATCTTGTTGTTTAGGTGATTTGATCCTTAATCTTGTATATCATGTCTCGGGTATGGGTCACCCGCCGAGTTTATTTCACCCGCGCGGGTATGGGTTTGGGGGAAATGTTGTACTCGCCTGTGTTATTGGGTCCTCCAGCGGGGATGTTTTTGCTTAATAGAGGTGGGTTTGGGGTGGTGGAACCCAATGGGTATAGACCCATTGCCATCTTTACGTGCGGTCAGTGACGATTGATGACCATGCCAGCACTGAGCAGCATGGGAGGAGGGAGACCATGAGGGAATGAGTAGGGGTGCAAATGGGTTGGGTTAATCCCGACCGATCCGGTATCGAATTCGATTTGTACCGAAACCGAGAAGAAAATGGAAAATCCGGGCGGTTCGGATACCGGATTCGGATATTTACTGTCGGATTCGGTACCGGATTCGGGACCGCAAAAATCCGACCGGATTGCTCCGGTTTGCGGATTCTCGGATAATATCCGGTCGGATATCCGAAAGTGAGACAAGCAGGTAACCCTAACCCTAAGTCCCTAACCGGTTCGGCCGCCTCCCCAATTCCCCATCCGATCTATCTATCGTCTCGGCTCTCGGCGGCCTCTCCTCCTCTCGCTCTCGGGCTTCCCCATCCGGCCATCCCCATCCGATCCCCTCCGGCCATCCCCATCCGATCCCCTCTGGCCCTCCCCAGTTCCCACTCCGGCACTCCCCAGCTCGGCTGCTCCAGCTCCCCATCCAGATCCGCATCGGCCGCTACCTCCCCTACTCCCAGCGACCCAGCGCATCGGCTGACCCCCAATCCATAACTGCTCCTCCCCGGTGTTCGCATCGCTCCTCCTTCACCGATCTCACCTCTCCCCCCCTCCGTTGTTGCTTGTTTTCTGCAGGTCGGAGGTGCATAGGGACGGTGACTACCACCGGACGGTGCACGTGTGGATCTACAACGAGAGCACTGGGGAGGAGCTGCTGCAGCGCTGCGCCGACTGCAAGGACTCGTGGCCGGGACAGTAGGACAGCGAGAGCACCGGGGAGCTGCTGCTGCAGCGTCGCGCCGGTCACATCTCTGCGGGAGACTCCTCCCTCTCGCCACATCTCTGCGGGAGACTCCTCCCTCTCCTCTGCATAGTGAGCTCGCTAACCTTGCACTTAGTCGTATTGCAATAACGAAATACTAAATCTGAATGCCGCACGGGGAATCGTAGTGCCGATTTAGCGTCATGGAGAAATTCTGCTTAAAATTGTATATCTGCGGGACTTCTATTCTCTGCATCTACAGTATTGCTGTTCATCTCATCGATGCAGATATTACAAATTGATTGAACATACGGGATGAATGATTGCGCATCTACTCTACATTGTTACAGTGTTCGAGATATTGCTTGTACTTTATGCTAATTATTCTATGCGGTCACTGAATTGCTTGCATTTGTTGGCCAATTACTCTGTAGTGTGATTTGTAGTGTGATTTGTATATTTACTAATAAGAGACTTTCTGCTAGCAAATGATGGTCATTGGTCATACCATTGGAAATCTGATATACAAGGAAATATGATGCAGATGTGAAGAGGCATTTGGATATATGCAAGAAATTCCTTAACATTTTGGATTTAGTATTGCTAGGCCAATTAATTAATTATTCCATTGTCTTCTTTGTCCATTAATGAGAAGACACTATTGAAAATGTTTCTTTTTGTACGTCCGTGATATCCGCTTATATTATCCGCTTCCGATCCGTAACCGATATATATCCGTCCCGATGATACCATATTCGAAACTCCGAATATTCCGAATTCGTATTCGTATCCGGTCTTACCGAATCCGATTTCGAATCCGGAGAAAAAATATGGGTTAGGATACGGTTTAAGCAATATCCGTTCGAATCCGATCCGATTGCACCCCTAGGAATGAGCAGATTTGGCACCTCCATGACAATGGGGAGGGGTCCTAGGGAGGCCCCCCGCGGCCCCACCCCGACCCCCGCTAGCAAGCCCCCCACCCTGCCCAGCTAAGGCTACCGAAGGGATGATGCCCCCCGTCCCCGATCCTTGTGGGGACTCGACCCCTACGAGGATCCCCACAGGAGATAAAAAAAATTTATATTTTTCTAAAAAATAATAATGTGAATTTGTTTATTAATTTATAATCATTTAGTCATACTTTTTTCAAAATATAGCTTCAAAATATATATTCTAACATATAGGTTTAAGTTTTAGTCAAATATACAAGAATAGAATATAATCTCCCATATAAAAACTATAATATATTATTAAAAAAGTATTTTTTTTATATTTACTGAGTCCCCATGGGGCCCGCGGGAGAAACCCCGCCCCGTCCCCCATGGGGATATTCCCCGTGGGGCCCGCCCCCACAAGGGAATTGCCACCCCTAAGCAGGATAGCAAGAGGTTGTCTCGGAGCAGAGGAAGAAGAACAAAGCAACCTCGGCTAGTGAAAACGAGGCAGAAGAAGAAGATGAACAAAGAAATGAGGCAGAGGTAGAAGAAGAAAACAAATCACAGAGGTTTACAGAGCTACCTTGGGTCCTTGGCTGCGGAAGTGTGCAGATCGACTCCTTCGATGGTAGCAGAGGGAGTGGAGGAGGGAGGGAAGCTCACCAAAGGGATCTTGTATGATGGTGGGTCGGCAGCACCAACGGAGGGAATGGTGGCGGCTAGGCTTTCACCTAGGTTGGCTTCTGTTCGTTCACTCGCTCGCTAGACACTTCACTTTGTTGCGCTAGTGTGTCTCTCCAGTAAATACCGCCTCACTTAATACCGCTCAGCTACGCTCTCTCTCTCCTCACACTCACCTGGCAAGGCGTCTACCCAAACTTCACCGTACACGCCTTGGTGATGCCGTGGATGACCAGCCCTTCTAGGTGCTCGCCTAGCTTGCCAAGGAGCGGCAAACCTCCATAGCATCCTCTTTGCAACGCCGCGACGCCGTAACATCCATAGTTGAAGCATAGGATTATTTAGTCCTCAAACAAAGATTTAGTCTCCAAACTAACCAGGAGAAGGATTCTTTGACCTCCAAATGCTAGCGTCCAATGGACAAAAAAGTATTTTTGATAATTTGATACCCCTGGGATCATGACCTAAGGATTGCTATTGGATTGGCTGTTGTGACCTGCCTTCACTCTAATTTGTAACTTTATATCTTTCTGTTTTCTGATGTCTCAATCCTCTGTAATTTTTCCAGCTAATGCAAGAGATTTGTAAATCAGTTGCTGACTTATTGCTTGATGTTTCAGAAGTTGTTCACCTTGAGTAATCTAATTCTTTTTCTGAGAATTCATTTGCCAAGATCTCTATCTTTTGAGCAGATGGATAAGTTATGTGTAAAGTTCAAATGGTCAGATGTATTCATATTTCATATATCTAGCTGGTGACATTTTCAAATTTAGCTCTCATAGTACCCGAAATCATAATTTAACACTACTGCAGACAAACCGAAGTACTAATCGAATTCCCAGACATGAAACATACTAATACTCTCTCTATTCCCGACTCTAATCGCTATCAAACAATTTAACGAAACAGAAGAACTCATATCGTTACTCAAACTAGAGCACATAATCACAACTCTCCTCCACTTTTTCCCCTTCCCCTTCCTGACCTCTTCCCCTGCCGCAGCCCCTCGCGTCGCTCTCTCGAATTATTCTCGGCTGGCCCTCTGGCTCGCGCCGCCCGTCGGCCAGACCCGAAGAGCGTGCGACAGCGCTGTCCTGGGCCAGCGCGTGGCGATTGCGGATTGGCGGCGGGCATGCGCGCAAGGGCGCTGGCGAGCAATGACTTTTGGCGCGACCTGAGGCACGCAACGCAGTCGATGAGGCTCTTTAGGCGCGTGGCGATGAGTCGGCGAGCAAGCGGCCGACGGCTGGCTAATGGAGTGAAAATACATTGCATTGAGTATATAATCTATGTGCTTCTAAGTGCAAATACAGTGTACAAATTAACCTGCAGAGGTGCTAACCGCAGGCCCTGATGGTGAAACAGTAGAAATTTCTTCCGAGTTCCAAGTATTGCGTGTTTTTGCCCCAAACAAGCTATCATCGTAGGTGATTGGTCCTGTCACGAGCTTGGCAACAAGAACTGCACCTGCGGACTTCAACCCGATGGAGACATAATCAGCAATTCAGCATTTCAATAAAAATCAGCATTAATCTCGTAATATAGCCAAAACATTATATACTGGGAAAATGAATAAACCTGTTGTAAACTGAGGCTTCCGTATCAAGAACTTGATTCATTAATGTTATTTCTCCCCATGTTGATTTGTATTGAGGTACTGAAATGATATCCTTCCGGCCATACGGAATGCCAT
Source organism: Dendrocalamus latiflorus (assembly GCA_017311315.1). NCBI lineage: Eukaryota > Viridiplantae > Streptophyta > Magnoliopsida > Poales > Poaceae > Dendrocalamus > Dendrocalamus latiflorus. The sequence continues at coordinate 21,717,858 of CM029641.1, read as the reverse complement.
GCAAGGACCTAACATCACCAATTGTAAGCACAGTTGCTTTGGTTATGAATGTCTTTTTTTTTTGAAAAACAGTTATTATTGTTTATTCATATGAGAAGAGTAAAGACCCAAGAATGAACCAGGTACAAAAAACATAATTCTGAAAGCTCAATAAGACAAAAGCAAAAAAACATAATTCTGTAAGACAAAAGTCCGTGGCAAACACACCCAACATTGACAAGAATGTCGAATGTGATTGATAAGCACCACCACTCAACCTAACACGTGTTATTGTCGCCACCCATCGTGCCCACGACCCGGCTGCTCCAACTTCACCTCAGCATGCCTCGTGGCAGCACGCATCAACACGACGACAACCTCGCAGCAAAGGGCCTCTGTTAATGAACACTAGCTTGCCAGCAAAATCACACGGCCAGCCAAGGCAGCCGACTTTGAGCCGTCGACACACACAGGCGCCACTTACCGCACCGCCCTAACATGATAGCCGCACCAGGCCACCCCACCACTCAGGTGAGGAGTCAAATCTAGCAAGAAGAAGGGCAGATTTGGCTCGAGTGCCATGGTGCGGGGATAACCCAGCCACAACCAGGGAAGGAAAACGACGCCGAGAGGACGATCATCGTCAATGAACAAGCGGTAGCTAATGCAAAAGCAATGCACACGTGGAAAAACGAGGAGCGTAGGGTCAGGTGGTCCAAGGCAACGCCTCCAAGGAGGGAACATCACCGAAGGTGTCGCTGTCACCCGATCCGACAAGAATCGAATCTAATGTTTTCACCCTGGACAAATGCCATAAGACCCTACGGTGAGTGAGGTATAGCTCCAAGACGATGTCTCCAAGGAGGGAAATGATGCCCAAGGATGTCGTCAGCATCGGATCCTACTAAGGAGAGCCAGATTTAGGGTTTTCACACAGAGCATGGCACCACACCACTAGGGACAAGCCCATCACCCACCATGATCCGGGCGTGACCACCTAACCTAAGAGCAGCACCGCCCGCCAGCCTCCACGCTTAGCAACTCCATCCACCTCCACAGCCAAATAGCTGCCACAACACCGCCTGCCAGTCAGCCACAGCCCTGCCCAGCCATGCACTGGCCGGCCCCTGATCCAACAAAGAGCAAGAAGGACTGGCTCTACAGCTGTGACCCCATCGTCTCCATCCAACTCTGGTGGCTGCCCTAGGCAAACTACGACGCTCGCCTTCTTCTGTCGTGGCCCACCTAGCCTCCATTGAACCCTCAACCTCATGGGGCACCGTCATAATTTGGAGCTGCCAAGCACTAGCACTGCCCACCGCGTAGCACACGCGTGGTCACCACACTCTGCGCCCCTGAGCGCCGCCATATGCAGCCCAGCGCCGACGCCGGCCATCGTCATCGTGCTCGTCCATTCCGACGGCTGCACCCGCCCGAGCTGACACCTCTGTGCCATGGTCTCCCATGCACGACGGAGAAGCTGAAGGTGATAGAGGCCCCCACCAAGCCCATATCTAGCCCGGAGATGGCCAGATCAACTGCCTCTAGCTCTTCCCGCTTCAGATTTAGCTGCCTCCGGCCGCTAGGCTTCACACCGTCACACTGTTCCCTACTAGATCCACCAAGGACGTGGACAGATCCCACCCACGCCTCCAGTTCACCGCGTGGCCCGCCAAGTGGCTACAAGGGGCCCTGCCACTGCCGTCGCTTTGGGGCGGCCGAGTCACCCCTTGAGTCACCTAGGAGTGGCTCAAGAGGCATGTTTTTTCCCTACAGACCTAGTTATGAATGTCATACTAAAACAAATTGACATTTTAAAGCAGCAAAACTTTAAACCTAAATATATAATATTCCTATCATGATGATCATTTTCTTTGCAAACATATCAGACAACTGGATTGAATGTAGTCTACCAACATGCTAAAATATGTTTTAATACACCTTTCTAGCTAAAACAATTCCATTTTCGTACATGTAATTGGACTATTGGAGATTGCATAAAAGACTTCAATAATTCAATTTATACAACTAAAAGGATTGTTACATGAATTATCTAATTGAGCATTTATTATAGAAAACTACTCGCATACCATTGTATCTTGCCACTCTGCAAAAGTATCACCATTATCTAGCGTAGAGTTATTCATGGGCAAACCCGGTCTATACCAATTTTGTCAAGCTTGGGCCCAAGTCGGGATTTGATTTCAAGCCTGTAAGTGTCATGAACCTTGGTTCACGACGGCAAAACTACCGTCGGAGAAGACCAAACAGCATGGCCCGAAGAGGAATTGGTGCTAGGAGGCGCACAACAAAAGGGGAAGAGCAGACAGAGGAACATAAAGGAGGGATAGGGTTATATTGAATTGGTTTTTTTTTCTTTTCTTCCTCTCAATGATAACACGCCACCCCTTGATATAGGGATAGCACCTAACAACTCAGTCTAAGCTTCCCATTTACTATTAGTTTGCTAACCAAGATTACTAAGCACAGTTGGCACTAGTATTGTGGCAGCATGTTTGTTGCCTTGTTCGGCCGACCGGCCATACATGCACATGACAACCTCAGCCCAACCCAACCCGACCCTATAATGCATATTAATATATATGTCCCCCATATATTGGAATTTAATTTAAAATAATATTTTATTTCAAAAAATGGAAATAAAATAGTTTGATCTTTTATAGTCTTAATCTGGGCTTTAGGCCTAAAGTAGTTGGGCCTGAAGTAGGCCTAACCAAAGCCTAGCCTGATCTGGTGTTTGAAAACCTCTAATCTAGTACAAAAATCACAAAAAATATAACTGTAAACCTAGCCCATCAATTTCTTATATTATTTTCCTGCAATCTCCACTCTGGCTCAAAAATAGGTAGCAGCAGTGGCACCATGCTCCAAAAACTAGAATGTCTCCTCTATCTTCCCCATGGGTGCCACACACTCCTCACACCCCTCTTCAACCTCAACCACACCACTCCATTTGACCTCCTCTGCAACCTCACTGTTGTACTCCATGCCATAACATGCTCAGTCACCACCTTCGTGTGCTCCTAAATAGTCCACATCCTCATGCAAACCGTGAGTCACACCAACACCTCCCTACTCCGTGTAGCAGTAGAAAATGGGTCAAGGAGGAAGAGATGTGGAGCCCCAATGTCTCCATATTTTAGTTCATCAATCTGTGCACTGACTGCCACCCACTATCGCACTCAATCCCTCCTGCGCCACAATGTCATTGGAGAAGAAGATATGGCCAATCATCACAATAGCTGGTTTTTGCAACTTTTTGGATGGTATTTAGCTAGATAGAAATTACATGTGGTATGTTTGCAAAGTGGCAAGAAGACAATGGTATGTGAGTGATTCTCCCTTATTATAACACGAAGGCACAACATAAAGACAATATTTCTTATTGGCAAACAAACAAACAAAATTCTATGTATGTTTGTAAGAATAGTTACATTTGTTATGCAGTAAATACTAAGATATTTTCACTTTGCTAGCAAATTATCTGCAGCTTTTGCTTGTCTATATGCTAGCTCTTTTGTATAAGATTGGATTCTACCTGACAAACACCTTAATACAATTGGAGTAGATTGCACCAATGGCCACTAAATTTGCTATTTTTATCGACAAGTTTATTAAACTTGCAGTTTACTAATTTTAAGTCCCTAAACTTGAAATAAGTCTTACCTCTTTAACCTACTCAGAAATATGTTGGTCAGCTCTTGCGAGGTTATTTTCTTTGTTTTGATAAGCACACCAAGTTCCACCAGTGACGGATATAAGATTTTATGAATGGGTGTTCACTAATTACATTGTGTTATATTTTTTAATATATTATTATATTGGTTTATAAAAGTAATTAAAAGTTACATTTCTAAATCTATTAAAAGTCAATAACATTAAAAAATTCAAAGTAATAAACTAATGCTAATACTATGTCTGGTGGCACATAGTTACAACTTTTTTAAAGTAAAACTATTACAACTTTAGGTAACAACACAAGGATGCACTTTGTTTGTAAGTAGATATTAACTCTAACCCTCTTCTCTCTTCTTATTTTCTATGTTTGCATATTAAATGGCTTTTTTCACACAGATAGAAAAGGAAATAGTACATATTTTTTGTTTTTGACATATGTTGTCTCTATTTATGATTTACCTCTCTCTAAGAATAACAATTAACATGGACATTTCATCAAATATATTGATTCCAAAAAATAAAATGTAAATATTTGGAAACCAAAGCCAACTCGCTCAAATGATGTATATTTTGGACTGAAAGGACTATATAAATTCTTATGACCTCTAGATTCATAACAATTGGCACCATCAAATTCCTTCAAATAAAACATCTAAAGTATCTAGATATTTCTATGAAACTATCTAGATTCTAGAATGATTTTCAAATATTTTAATTGGACCTTTTTAGGAAAATATCTCTATCAGTTTTGATAAGATGCTAGTATTGCACTTTCGTAATCACATTTTTTAATTGAGTATTAACTAAGCAAATACTTCCTTCAGTCATAAATACATGTCATTTTGGATTGCTTATAGTCAAGATTTCAAAACTTTGACTATCGATACCTTTTTTACATATTTACATTGAATGTATGAAAATCATATGCATAAATTTTTCTTCAAATGTACTTCCATAATATTATAATTTTATTGGGTTTTACAAATATATTAGAATATAAATTAGTGGTCAAAGTTACGTTTTGGGGACTGTGTCATTGCTCAAAATAGCATGTATTTGTGACTGGAGGGAGTATGGTTTGAGAGATACATCTTAAAACATTTTGATCCTTATCACAAATCTCGACCATATGTACTTATTCACATCCACCCATCCACCTAATCCATTAGAACTTAAAAGGAAGAAAATAATATGAGACCAATAACCAAATTCAAGAGCAAACTAAATCAACCTATTATTTAAAAACAAAAAAGGTCTCAATCAGCTTGGTTGTTAGGATCAATCCCCTAAATCTGTTGGTCCGTGCAGATCAATCCACGGATTCCATGCGATGCATAGGAGTGGTGCCATGGATTTGCCTAACCTCGTTGGGAGGGGACAATGAGAAGGTGATGAGAGGAGCCTCTAATGATGGTGATGGTGCAACCGAGCAAGGCTCACAAGCTACTTGCATGTTGGTATGTGATAATGACTGATTGTTGACACCGATTTTACACTAATATTTATGCCCTTTTCCTCTGGTTTATTATATAATCATTGATCTTTTGACCTATTTTTCTACTGACACTAACAAAATTTGAAGATGTTTGCAAATGAGTCGGTGATGCAGGCACTATGCATAAACATGTCATATGTAGTTATAAAAGAACCGAAAAAGAGCTTCCTCAGAAATTATGCCAAAATGAACTTTACCAATTGACAAATTGGAGGTTACACGGCATACACCTTGTTGAAACATTCAAAATGGATATATTATTTGCCTAAATCAGAAGTCGAACGCAAAAATGTTATTGAACCTGCAAGCTGTTAGAGCCCAGTTGCCAGACCCCCTTGCGTGGGCCACGCATATTGGTTGCAATATTTCTCGGACATGTATGCAACATTTCTTGGCCATGTATACAACAAAAAAATTGATAAAAATCTTAATGTTACACATATAAAATCAAAATATTGCGTTCATGCATCTCTTCACCACCATAGCAGTAGCCATGCCCACCAAAGCCACCAGTGAGCTCACTCTACTCCGATTAAACTCCCCACCAAAAGGCAGAGCTCGCCTCACCTCATCACCCCCAAGTGGGAGAGGGAGAGAAAGAGATGGAGATTGAGGAGGTGGTAGGGAGAGTAGTTTTCCGATGGATGTGGAGAGAGTAACAAACGATCACTGGTGATTGGTGCATGCGGATGCGGGGAAGTAAAGGAAAAGGAGATGGAGGGAAGCAGCAGTAGAGCAACTGAGAGAGGACACACACATGAGGAATGAGTGTATGTAAATGAGTCTCACGGTGAAAAAGCGTCTAATTTTTTTAGTACGGCCGTACGTACGTATAGTATCATTTCCCTTCAAATTATCGACGAACCCTTCAACATGTGGTAAGGTGGAAAGAGATTTTTTTCAGGGTGCATTACATAGGAAAACTCTTAGCTCTCTTGGACCACTGAGACATTATGAATTCCAGTGCTATTGGGTTTTCCTTCATCACATTTGATTTTTCAAGTTCCTACATAAGGAAGAAATTACAAAATTATAAATTTCAGAAGACAATATTATAATACTGTCAGTGCAACAAAAGTTAAGGCTTTATGACGCAAGGCAATGCACCCACTTTGGCATTAAGGCGCCCAAGACGTCCTTTCAGTATAAGAAATTTTGAGATAGCAAAATTGAGAATTAATAAAAAGAAAAAAGGTCTATGGACCAATACACAACAAATTAGGCACTAAGGCGACCCAACTATCGAAATCTATTGAATTGTATGTGGTCACTTAAAGTAGTTCACAACAATGAAATTTTTGTTATCTTTTGGTAAAAAGTATGATAATTGAATTACATATGATGTATATTGTGATTTGATCTAAAAATGGTCTGTCATGCTATCTATTTACCTACCAGGTAGTACTTTTATTTCAATATTTGTGTCTAATGTTTCGTAGGCACACTTCTTTTTGCACATTGCATGACACCTCAAGTGCACCTTTGATCTTTGAAAGCATTGCTTATATAGATATGGAAATAGTTCTGGCACATGCCTTAATCGATTTTGCTTTTACGTTTTCAAAATCTCTCCCTTCTCTGCCTCGCTGCAAACGCATGGGAACCACTTCAAGAGTCAATGGACGAAAAGGTAGTTGTGGGCCTTGTGGCTGCAGTTTATCTACTGTTCGTCTGTCCCTTTAAAATGTCACCCATATAATATGTGTGCTTGCAGCCGTGCATGCATCGTGAAAGGGAGGGAGGAACGGAATGAGAAGCTGATCATTAACATAGTAAAAGGAGATTTATACCTGTCTATATTTCTGCAGCATGGCAACACAAGAAAACAAAACTGGAAGAATCATTTGATTTGGTTTTGTCATATGATAAGTTCCAGTGCATGTCAAAAAACAGTCTAACCATATATGGGATGTAGTCGTATCACAAACAATGAAGTAGAGTACATCTAAAAAAAAAATTTCAGAGAAAGAAAGAAATCAAGGCAACACGCTGCGACCAGAGTTTCAAAAGGAGCTTTATCATTACCCAGTCTCTGACAACAAATAAGTTCAGTAGAACAACATTGTTGAGATCACTTTTTAAGGGCATATCCATCAAGACATGCAAGTCCCAAGCTCTACAATGCTTGTAGTCCCATTGACGCAATCTAGTAGCTGAAATTTGAAAGCCACAATTAACTTATTACTCGATTCAAAGGCATCCTGTATTAATACACTACTAATAAATACCAGTAAATAAGACAAAGATTGCGCTATTGGTGATCGGTTGAGCTGTGGCTTATGGCTTATTTCACTGTAGCTGACTGAAATTACATTGTAGCTGAAGGTGGATTATTTGGTATAATTAAATTTAAAAATTTTAAAAATAGAAAAATGGGTTAGCCCATCACGTGTAATGCAAACGAATACATGAAAAAAAGAACCGGTAAAAAACTCAAAAAATCAAAAAAATCAGAAAAAGACGAAATTTAGGAATAGTGAAAAATAAGCCAGAAGCCAGAAGCCGAAACGATCGAGGCCTAATCAAATGTAGGAATTGCTAAGATGCACCACATATCTCACACAACTGACAGGCAACAGCATGTCAAACAAAAGGGGATTTTTGGACAACATGTTGAAAATATAAGCACATGTAGGTTCAATTTATTCCATAAATAAATCATGACATCATGCACGCAAAATAACAGAACCCCCACCAGATCTCAAAGTCCCACAGAGATTTGCCTGAATTCCAATGTACTGTTTATATATTAGTATTTCGATGGATACCGATTAAGGTTGAACATCCACCTAGAACTCCAAGCTACACTTACTCACAACTTGAACAATGGACTATGCCTTGAATTGCAAGTTTGGTGCAAGCAAGCTTCACTTAAAGACTTAACTGATACTAGGCCGCCAGTAGGCTACCCCTCGGTTGGAGCGTATAAGTCATACTCCTTGGTCTCTTCATGAGCTTAGTAGGAGATTACCCAAGATCTTCATAAACTGTGACTAACAGTCGGGCTCATATAGGTGTGTTCTTTCAAGAACGCTCTGCAGGATAGCGTCTTCGCTTCTAAAAGCCAATGGAACACATTAAGACCTTAGTCAACCTGCCTTGCAGTTTCTGAGAGTATTGCATCTTCACATAGAGAGGGTTGAAATTACTCTCCTCCAGTTAACTAATGGCTTGTTTTTCCCACATCCTAATTCACGGGATCTCCGATCACATAGGTTGGGTTACTACCATAGATAACTCACATGGGTCTCATACCCATCTCCTTCGATGCACTATCTATCACATTCCGTGATAATCCCTTTGTAAAGGGATCTGCCAGGTTCTTATCTGTTTGGATGTAATCCAAGTTTATAACTCCGGAGTTTCTCAATTTCCTGACAGACTTCAATCGTCTCTTGACATGCCTAGACGATTTCATATTATCCTTAGAACTGTTCACTTTAGCGATAACGGTTTGATTATCACAGTTCATAAGGATAGCTGACACTGGCTTTTCCACCGTAGGTAGATCCATCAATAGATCCCGTAGCCATTCTGCCTCAAAAGTAGCAGTGTCTAGTGCCGCAAGCTCTGCTTTCATGGTTGACCTCGTCAAAATGGTCTGTTTGCAAGACCTCCATGAAACAGCACCACCACCAATAGTGAAAACATATCCACTAGTGGCTTTGATCTCATCAGCATCAGAGATCCAGTTGGAATCACTGTAACCCTCCAGCACCGACGGGTACCCAGTATAGTGAAGTCCAAAGTTCGAGGTACCTTTCAGATAGCGCAACACTCGCTCAAGCGCCTTCCAGTGATCATCTCCTGGGTTAGATGTAAACCGGCTCAATTTGATCACAGCAAAGGAGATGTCTGGCCTTGTTGCACTAGCTAGGTACATTAGTGAGCCAATTATCTGGGAGTATTCCAGCTGATTCCTAGCAATTTTCTTATTCTTACGAAGTAACACACTAGGATCATAAGGTGTTGGAGAAGGCTTGCTGTCAGAAAAACCAAAACGGCTCAAGACTTTTTCCACATAATGAGATTGCAAAAGTGTAATCCCATCCTCACCTCTAATCAATTTAATGTTTAGAATAACATCAACCACTCCCAGATCTTTCATATCAAAGTTTTGAGACAAGAATGATTTGACCTCATTAATCACATTGATGTTTGTCCCAAAAATCAAGATGTCATCCACATACAAACATAGAATAACTCTCTCACCCCCACCATAGCGATAGTATACACATTTATCTGCCTCATTGATAGCAAAGCCTGCAGATGTCAGTGTTCTATCGAACTTCTCATGCCACTGCTTAGGGGCTTGTTTCAGACCATACAAAGATTTCAACAGTTTTAACACCTTACCTTTTTGACCTTCTACTACAAATCCATCAGGCTGTTCCATGTAAATTTCCTCATCCAGCTCTCCGTTAAGAAAAGCTGTCTTAACGTCCATTTGATGAACGAGAAGACCATGTGAGGCAGCCAAAGCAAGTAGTACTCGAATTGTGGTCAGTCTAGCAACAGGTGAGTAAGTGTCAAAGAAATCTTCGCCTTCTTTCTGAGTATAGCCCTTGGCAACAAGCCGAGCCTTATATTTTTCAATAGTACCATCAGGCCTAAGCTTCTTTTTGAACACCCACTTGCACCCTACAGGTTTGCACCCATAAGGTCTATCTGTCAGCTCCCAGGTTCTATTAGCGATAATGGAATCTATTTCACTACGGACAGCCTCCTTCCAGTAGTCTGCATCAGGGGATGCATACGCTTCTGAAATAGACTTGGGAGTGTCGTCCACAAGGTACACAGTGAAATCATCACCAAAGGATTTGGATATCCTTTGTATCTTGCTCCTTCTAGAAGCTCCACTGTCATCCTCCTCATTGACAAGTTCAGGTGTATGTTCAAAAGGTTCAGGTGGTGTGATTGAACTGGGAATTATTTCAGAAGGTTGACTAGTAGTGTTATGTGTATCCTTCATTGGAAAAATGTTGCATCTCGAGACTCCATAATTGTACCAACATGCATGTCAGGTACCTCAGTTTTAACTATCAAAAATCTATAGGCAATGCTATGATTAGCATATCCCAGAAAGACACAGTCCACAGTTTTAGGTCCAAGCTTGCATTTCTTAGTTATTGGCACATTGACTTTCGCCAAGCACCCCCATGTACGCAAGTAAGAAAGTGATGGTTTTCTTCCAATCCATACCTCGTATGGTGTTTTGTCCTTATTTCTGTTAGGAACTCTATTTAATACATGATTAGAGGTTAGCAAAGCCTCCCCCCACCATGCCTTAGGTAATCCCGCAGTGTCTAACATGGCATTCACCAAGTCAGTCAACGTGCGGTTTTTCCTTTCGGCAATCCCATTTGACTCGGGAGAAAAAGGAGGCGTCCTCTCATGTATAATGCCATGTTCCTCACAAAATAAGTCAAATTCATTTGAGAAATACTCTCCACCACGATCTGACCTAAGTCTTTTTATCTTTCTGTTTAATTGGTTTTCAACTTCTGCCTTATAGATTTTAAAATAGTCTAAAGCCTCATCCTTCGTTTTCAATAAATACACATAACAGAACCTAGTTGCATCATCAATCAATGTCATGAAATATCGTTTTCCACCCTTCGTCAACACGCCATTCATCTCAGAAAGATCTGAATGCAGGAGTTCTAGTGGTGCCAAGTTTCTCTCCTCGGCAGCCTTGTGAGGCTTACGAGGTTGCTTTGATTGCACACAGCTATGGCATTTAGAACCTTTGGTGAGGGAAACGTTTGGAATTAAATTCATACTGGAAAGCCGAGACATCAAACCAAAATTAATATGACATAGACGTGAATGCCAAACGTTGGCCTCATCATCCACGCTGCCACAAATATGGTTCACAGTCTTATTGCAGAAATCTGAAAGGGAAAAGCGGAACAAGCCTCCGCACTCATAGCCTTTACCAATAAAATGTCCATGTTTAGACACGACTACTTTATTAGACTCAAATACCAACTTAAGCCCGTCTCTACATAAACGGGAGCCACTAACGAGATTCTTGTCTATAGAAGGGACATGCTGCACGTTCTTCAGCTGCACGATCTTTCCCGAAGTAAACTTCAGATCTACCGTGCCAACACCATGAACAGTAGCATGTGACCCATTCCCCATTAGGACGGAGGAATCCCGGGCGACCTGATAAGAAGAAAACAACGAAATATCAGCACACACATGTACATTAGCTCCTGTATCAATCCACCAATTGGTAGATTGACTAACTGAAAGAACAGTAGGTAAATTACCATACCCAGTCCCATCTCCAGTCTTGCCAATGGTCACGTTGACAGACTTAGAAGTCTGTCCTACAGGTGCCTTCTTTCCTTTGCGTTGTGGGCACTTCTTGGCCATGTGACCAGGCTCACCGCACACAAAGCAAGTTCTATCATCCTGATTGTTGTTGTTGTTCTTCTTCTTGAAGTTGGTTGTCTGTTGGGCTTTGACAAATTTCCCTTTGTTCTTGTTTGAGGGTTTCCGTACCACATTGGCACTAGACTGCCCTCCATCACCCTTAGACACAGCGTCCTTTTCCCGAGCTTTCTCCTCAATTTCAAGAGACCCAATCAGATTCTCAACAGAGTACTCTTGTCTCTTGTGTTTGAGTGCTGTTCCGAAATTCCTCCATGAAGAAGGTAATTTTGCAATAATACATCCAGCCACAAACTTGTCGGGTAAGGCACACTTCAGGAGTTCGAGTTCCTTGGCAATGGCCTGTATCTCATGAGCCTGATCTACTACAGAACGGTTATCAACCATCTTGTAGTCATGAAATTGCTCCATGACATACATGTCATTGCTGGCATCAGTAGCACCGTATTTGGAATTCAGTGCATCCCATAACTCCTTCGCGTCTGTCATGTGCATATACACCTCGCACAGACGGTCAGCAAGAACACTAAGAATGCATCCAACAAAGAGAGTAGTGAAAGTCTCAAATTCTTTCTGCTTTTCAGCATCAAGAACACCTTCAGACTTGCCATTACTAACCCAGAATACATTCATAGCAGTAAGCCACAGAGTGACCCTGTTCTGCCATCTCTTAAAGTGCACACCGGAGAATTTATCCGGCCTCAGTGCATCGGCAAATCCAGCCATAGTAAAACCACAGTGCCTACAATAAGGTTTTTGGATTGTTGAAAATATAAGCACATGTAGGTTCAATTTATTCCATAAATAAATCATGACATCATGCACGTAAAATAACAGAACCATCACAGGCATAAAAGATCTAGACATGTAAACCAGGAAACTGTACATGAACAGATCTAATACGGAGAACATGACTGTTACGTACCGATGGTTTTGTTCTGATCGGTTTGCCGATGTAGACGCTGCAGGCACGGTGAGGATGACACGAAGTCGATGACGATTCGCCGAAGCCGAACGACGAGGAAGACGAGCCAGAGCTACAGCGAGCAGTCGCGCAGAGCGCTTCCCAAAACCTTATTCGCCCTCTCCCGGTGCAGGACTTCGAAGGCGACGGTTCCGGAGACCTGCTCTCCCGAACGATAGTGCACGCCGGCGGACGGGACGGAGTAGACTACGTGGGACAGCGCAACACAATGGATGGAGGAGGCAAAACCCTAGATTGATTTTCGCATATACTGTATGGAGGCGGCGACTCCGTATTTATAGAAAACCAGGACGCGTGATCAAGACGCCTGCACGTTCTCCATAACTCGTAACCGAACCGGATTAGTCACGCGTAACCGATCCGGATTCACCGCCACTCAAAACAGCAAAAGGAAGCCGCGTCTGCGCAAGCACCTGGAGCCGATTTTGGCGGACCATTCACGCAGGTGCCGTGCGCCCCCGCCCCCCCCCCCCCGCCCCGCCCCGCCCGCCCGACCCGGCGAGGCGAGCGAGCATGTGTTTTCCTCTAGTTCTCTCCCACACATGCCTCAAGTGGCTAGGAGTGCACCATCCCTTTTAAGGTGGTCTTCCTCTCCTAGAACTAGCAATATGGTACTAAAGGTCACATGCATGCCTCCTTTGCATGAGTGGGCCTTTGAGATTTAATAGGAATTATTCTTATTATATGGGCTTGGCCCACATAATCCAACACAACATTCACCGATGCAAGTGACATTAAAACCGCCATTCCAATCTTCTTATAAGTTTTAAGTTGGATATTTAAAAAAAATCCACATGTATAACTGGGCAGCGTAATGATCAACTCTATATCTTCTCAGTTCTTCTTAGATTATAGGAAATTCCTAGATTATAATTACGCCATCACTACAGAACAACCACAACCAAATCCTGAACTATCTGACCGTAATCGATTGGGGCAAAATTTAAAACCGTGAGACCACTTCCCCGTGCCCAAGATGCGAGATTCTCAGCTAAATATGTAGAAGAAAGCAGCGCCTGAGGGGTGCTCCGGGAAAGGAGTTTTTTGCTATTATGGTACCCTCTAAGTCGGGCTTCGACGAAATGGTATGTACGTCGTGGGCTTCTCTAAAATAGTACTCTTGTACTTAAGACTTCTCTCAAATAGTATTCTCAGGGATTTTAACTCAAATAATTTGATTTTCGAATTTGTACACCCCCAATTGACTGAACTGCCCCTGCTCATTTTGTTTAACCCTAATCACTTTTATTTTCTTCTTTTCACATCGTTTGGGTTTCATTGGCGACGGCGGCACGCCGACTGGCCGATCGGAATACTCGGCGCGGCGCCGTCAACGCCAGGCGAGAGCGCGGCAAGGATCGCACGGGAGTGCGCGCACCCCAGGCCACGGACGATCGCACGCCAGTCAGGGACGGTCGCACGTCGGCAGGGGCAACCGGACCACGTACGCGGCAGGTGACCTCATCGCGGCAAGGGGATGGAAGAGCGTCGCCGTGAGGATGGAGGACCTGCCGCCAGACAAAAAGAAATGGAAGAGTTCGTTCGTGCTACTGGAACTGGAAGAAACAAAATGAGCAGGGGCAGTTTAGTCATATGAAGGAGTTAAAATTCAAAAATCAAATGAAAATTAGTTCAAATCCCTGAGAATACTATTTTGGAGAGGTGTTAACAACAAAGGTACTATTTGGGAGAAGCCCACGGTATAAGTACCGTTTCAACGAAGCCCAACTTAGAGGGTACCATAATAGCAAAAAACTCCCGGGAAAGGAAGGAAAGAGGAAAGAGAGGGGGAGAAAGGATCGCATCGGAGACGAAGAGGTTGGGGGAGGGCTCGGCCTTCGGGGGGCAGGGTCGGCTGCTTCGTCGGCGCAAAGGACGATATGAAGAACAAGCGCCAGAATCCGGACCTTGCTGAGGAGCGGCCAATCCTCCCACACTTAAAAGAAGTACAGCGGTGAAGGCAGAATCCGACAGGCGCGGCGGGGATCCGAGCTACGGTGGACGGGGTAGCTGGGGAGGGGGGCTTTTGGGGGCGGTGGGGGAGGTGGATGAGGCGGCGACCGGCAGGCAGAGGCGATGGGGGAGGAGGATTTTGCGGACGACGGAGGCGGAGGATGGGGGGCAGCGGTGGAGGCAGAATCCGGCGTCGCGGGGATCCGTGGGGGCACTGCGGCGGAGGCAGAATCCGGTAGATATGGCGGGGAACCGAGCTGCGGTGGGGGTAGCTGGGGAGGGGCTTTTGGGGGCTGTGGGGAAGGTGCATAGAACGGCGCCCGGTGGGCGGAGGCGATGGGGGGAGGAGGATCTCAGCGGCCGAGGGGATGGAAGCGGCGACGGGGAAGGTACTAATGGAGGTGTGACGCCCCCGTTTCTAGGGGCGCAGTTACCCAGCGTTTCGCAACTATTCATACTTGAACAGTTACGGAGCTTTGAGTAAAAGAATATCATCACAGCACACGCTTACAATAAAAGATCAATTTATATTATAACATATGGTTTAACAACCCAGTTTATAGCAACGGGGCGTACAAGCCCAAAGTATATTACAATACAAAAACCACAGGAAAACTCGAGCGCGGCGGAGACCTAAAACCAAAGGTCCTCGTCGAAGAAAGGCTCCTCTGGGCTTCCTCAACGGGGAGACTTTCTCCAACATCTTGATCTTCTGAAGGGTTTAGCAAGCCGTGAGTTAACCAGCTCAGCAAGTCACAACGGAAAGCCCTAACTTAGCTACTTGTACAGATCAACAAAGGAAGGGAGTATACTTGGTTTATTAACTTTGAGTAGATGCAGTTTTATTTGTAAACATTTTTAGAAATTCAAAAGCCAATAACTACTCCTTAAGATTAAGGGGGTTTTCATGAAAAGATAATTAACCAACTAGTCCAGTTAAAACACTTGTAAAAACTACTTAATCTTCGCAGCTGGAATCACCCAAGTGACACAGCTTCATTAACCGAGAGCACGGCGTATTCGAATACCATTTTATCGACTCTGCAGAGTTGCCCAGCTTTACCTACAAGCATACTTAACCCTCATGCTGAGTTAAGGAACCGGGTCTTTTCACTGCTCAACCATTGGTATACACTCCACCTAATAGGTTAGGCACCCGCATACTCTCGGGTATCCATTGGCCATCACGGAACGCCGAGCCCGAGTTGTGGGAACCTATCGTTGTCTTAGTCCGGATCTACGATCCACACCGACTCCCAATGTAGGGCTTCACTTAGGTTGAGTAGCTACTAAATCAGAGTTGACGAGTCAACACCGGTGGTTGGGCGGCCAATATGTCATTTGCTTGGCGTAAGGGTCTAGTCCTTACATTTTCACGAGGTCCGCAACCTCTACTCTAGGGTAAAGCGGTGGGCGAAGATCGTCTCTCGGTTTCCTACAACACCCTTACCATAAACTGTGCACGTCGGCACTACCACCCTAGGGTACGGTGTCCCATACCACCCTACCCGAGCTCCGAGTTTTCCAAATCAACCGGCCTACGGCCACAACCTTAGTAGTGGAAAGATTTGCATGAGATGTAAATAACCTACAAATAGTTATATTACATTTAGAGTAATTCTAGGGTTGATAAGGGTGGGGTTACAAGTTTAACATGGCAATTATCGGTGGCAGGTTTTATCTACATATCATGTCATTCTAAACATTTTATTTTATGCAAATTAACATTTCACAAATATCCATAATGCAAATAGCATATGAGCATAATTTAAACAACATGAGATTCAATATGATCAAGGTTTTGCGACTTGCCGTGAATCTGGACGATCTCGGCGATCTCGAAAGTAGCAATTCCCTGATCCTGGCCCTGCACCGAAGCTTCTGGGATCTCCAAAACTAGCACAAACACACAAAAATAACATAATTCCAACTTGAGACTAATCAAGCGAGGAAAAATTAATCTATGAAAAGGAGTAAAATGCATAAATATTCAAATGGGAGATTTTTGAATTTTTTGCGAAGATTTTGGGAAAGTGGAGGCCAAAAATGGATTCAAGGCATCAAAATGAGCAAAGTGGTGAAAGTTGGGAAGTTTTGGGATTTTCTGTGATTTTCTAGGATTTATTTGGATTTTCTGGATTTTTGGAAAAAGATAAATATCTGGAAATTCATTTGCACAGAATTCGGCCGGGCCGGCGGGCGAGAAATGGCCCGCGTGGCCCACGCGGAAACGGCCGGCGGGGCGAGCAGGCCGAGCGGCTTAGCCCACGCGCGCGCCTACGCGGCCTGGATGGCCGACGCTCGGCTCGGGCGGACGGCGGAGTTGCTGCGGGAATGGGTGGACGGGATGTGATGAGGTGGAGTGGATCGAACGGTGGCAGAGGATGCTTGATCGGGTGGCTGCGGAGAGGTGTGTTTAGTGGCATCGGATGGCAGAGGAGATGTGCCATTCGACGGTCGACGTCATATGGCAACGGAGGGGAGAGAATGGTGGAGATGCAGCCATGTTGGGCGTCTTCCTCCTCTCGCCGTGCGCGCGCGGCAGAGAGGCAGAGACAGAGGTGTCTCCGCTCTCTGGCGACGGCGAGGTTCTCGGCGGCTAGGGAGGGTACTGGGAGGTAGTTCTCGGTACGAGGGTTCCATTTTGGGGATCGGGGAGAAGAGGGAATCACTGGTGGCGGCTGGCGGCAGAAGGGGAGATTTTGGGTTCCTGGCAGTGCAGATGCTCACCGGCGGCTCTCCGGCAAGAAGGGAGGGGTTTTCACGGTCTTCAAGGCTTGGGGAACACAATGGTAGCACTGGTTTTAGCTGAGAGGCGCCCAAGAGAGTTGTCCTCGGAGAGAGTGCTTGGGTCGAAGGTGAGCGGTGGCGTCGGAGCTCTACGGGCAAACACCTGGCTAGAGTAGTTCACCAAAAGGATCAGTGAGAGGTGGGGATGTTCTGAGCCAAGACAATTGAGAAATGGGGGAGTAGGGGAGGGAAGTCGCTCACGGGGGTTGCCAGCGCAGGGAAGGGCAGCAACGGCGTTGGAGGCGACGCGGCTTCAATCGGAAGCTCCTGGAGGTGCTTGGGAGTGGCAGGGAGCGAATGAGAGCGATGGGGAGGCTTGAGGAGCACGGGAGAGCAAGAGGGCAGGAAGGGGCTTAAAGCCTCGGCGGAGCGGGAATGAAAATGAGGGAGAGGTGGATGGGCGTGACACCAGTAGTCTCGGGAGGTGATGGGGAGCTGTTCGGGCATCGTCTCAGAGTGAAGAAGCGACGTCCGGCTCTGCGCGCGCGAGTAATGGCGAGGGGACGAGAAAGGGAGAAGTTGAGCGAACTGCACGGGCGGAGCACGCTCTCGCGCGGGGAGGGAGGAAGGCGGCGACTGGCAGGTGGGCCAAGGGCGAGGACAGGGCGACACGTGGTGAGAGGAGACGCCGCTGGTTTCCGACCAGCTGGCGTCGGGGTGACGCGGGTGGGGGAAAACCAGGGGTGCGGGCGGAGCTCTGCGTGCAGCGCGAGGGAGAGGCGGGAGAAGGAAAGGGCGCCAGCGGGGAGAGGGAGGCAGAGAAAAGGAAAGGCGCCAAGGAAAGAGAGAAGATGGAAATGCCGAAAAAGGGAAGGCGGTTTCCGGGAGACTTTCCGAAAAAGGAAAGTCGCCAAAATCACTCAAAAATTCAGGAAAATTCACAAAAATTTTTATCTCGACCCCTAGATTAACTTGGTCTAAGGAGTAAGTTAGGAAAATCCCGCTGCAAATCTGACTCTCTTTCCCAAGTGGATTCTTCTGCCATGTGATTCCTCCACTAGACTCTGCAAAATCTGACGTTCTTGTTTCTGAGCTGCCTTTCTGATGTCTCGAGTATCTGCAATGGCTCTTCAGGATAGGTCCAATCATCTTGCAATTCGATGTCTGACAATGGCACCTCATCTGTAGGCTGTCGCAGACATTTTCGAAGCTGTGATACGTGGAACACGTTATGTATTCTTGATAAGTTGGGCGGGAGCTGCACTTGATAGGCTACCTCTCCAACTCTTCCGATTATTTGAAACGGTCCCACATATCTCGGAGCTAACTTTCCTTTGACTTGAAGTCTCTTGACGATCTTGAAAGGGGTGACTTTGATGTACACAAAATCTCCAACTTCAAAGCTCAAATCTTTTCTGCGGTTGTCAGCATAACTCTTCTGTCGGTCTTGTGCAATCTTCAGTCTATCTCTGATAATCTTGACATGTGTTTCTGCATCTTGGGCAATCTGAGGACCAATGAGTTGACGCTCTCCTGCTTCTGACCAATTCAAAGGTGTTCTGCATTTTCTACCATATAGCGCTTCAAATGGAGCCATCTTGATGCTGGCTTGATAGCTGTTGTTATATGAAAACTGAGCAAATGGTAGGCAAGTGTTCCATGCGGCTCCATACACAATAGCGCAAGCTCTCAACATATCCTCCAAAATCTGATTTGTTCTTTCTGTCTGCCTATCTGTTTGTGGATGGTATGCTGAGCTGAAATTCAGGTCAGTGCCCATAGCTTCATGTAACTTCTCCCAGAATTTGGATGTGAACTGCACTCCTCTGTCTAAAACAATCCTCTTTGGAACTCCATGGAGTGTCATGATTCTTGTCAAATACAACTCGGCGAGCTTGTCTTTTCCATAGGTTTGCTTGATCGGAAGAAAATGAGCCACCTTGGTCAATCTATCAACAATGACCCAGATAGCATCATATCCTTCACGAGTCCTGAGAAGTCCAGTGATAAAGTCCATATCGATTCTGTCCCATTTCCATTCGGGAATTGGCAAAGGCTGCAATAATTCTGATGGTTTCTGATGATCTATTTTGATCTGTTGGCAGACATCACATTTAGCCACATACTCTGCCACTTCTTTCTTCATTATGTTCCACCAATACTTCTTCTTCAAGTCCTGGTACATCTTGGTACCTCCTAGATGAATTGAGAATTGAGATGAATGAGCCTCAGATAGGATCAAATCTCTCAACTCTTTCTTGTTAGGTATGCAATAGCGACCACGGAAGGTAAGAATCCCATGTTCGTCTATCGCATAGTCTGTTGAACCTTCCTCTTGAACTTTCTTTTTTAGTTTTTGAATCTCTTCGTCTTCATCTTGTGCTGTCTTGATCTGGTCTGTCAGTAAAGGTTGAATTTCCAGTGCTGCCATACCACCTTGTTCTGTGATTATCAAGTTCAGTTGTTGTATATCCTTCTGCAACTCTGGAGGATACTCGATTTCCTTGGCTTTGCTTTGATGAGCCTTCCGGCTAAGGGCATCGGCAACCGCATTTGCCTTGCCTGGGTGGTATTGGAGTTCCACATCATAGTCCTTAATCAGTTTTAGCCATCTTCGCTGCCTCATATTCAATTCTGGCTGTGTAAATAGGTACTTCAAGCTCTTGTGATCAGAAAATATCTCGCAACGATTCCCTAGCAGGTAGTGCCTCCAAATTTTGAGTGCATGCACCACGGCTGCTAGCTCCAAATCGTGCGTTGGATAGTTCTCCTCATGCGGCTTAAGTTGTCTTGAGGCATAGGCAACAACTTTTCTGTCTTGCATGAGTACACATCCAAACCTTGTTTTGAAGCATCACAATAAATTTGAAACTCCTTCTCTGGGTTTGGTAGAATCAAGACTGGTGTCGTTGTCAACTTGGTCTCTAACAACTAAAAACTCTCCTCACAGACATCTGTCCATGTGAATGGCTTGTCTTTCTTTAGTAGCTGGGTGAGCGGATGAGATATTTTTGAGAACCCTTCTATGAATCGGCGATAATAACCCGCCCATCCAAGAAAGCTCCTCACTTCAGTCACTGTCTTGGGCTGCTTCCACTTCATGACCGCTGTGATCTTTTCTGGATCAACTTTGACTTCATCTTCTGATACAATGTGACCCAAGAAAGCAACTTCTTTTAACCAGAAACTGCATTTATCAAACTTGGCATACAACTGATGCTCTCTTAGCCTTGTCAATGCCATGTGTAGATGTTGCTTGTGCTCTTCTTCGCTCTTGGAGCAAATCAAGATATCATCTATGAAAACTATCATAAATCGGTCCAGTTGGTCCATATGCACCAGATTCATGAGGTTCATGAAATATGCTGGCGCATTGGTCAGACCAAAGGGCACGACTGTGAACTCATACCATCCATATCTGGTGATGAAGACTGTCTTCTCTTGATCTTGCTCTCGGATCTTGAGCTGATGATAACCCGAGCGCAGATCGATCTTGGAAAACACTTTGGCTCCTTTGAGTTGATCAAATAAGTCATCGATCCTTGGCAATGGATATTTATTCTTGATTGTGATAGCATTCAATCCTCTGTAATCAACACACATCCTCAAATCTCCACTTTTCTTCTTCACAAATAGGATTGGTACCGACCAAGGTGAAACACTTGGTCGTATAAACTCTTTTTCTTGTAGTTCATCTAGCTATTTCTTGAGCTCTTTCAATTCGCTGGCTGACATTCTGTATTGATGCTTGGCAATTGGCTTGGTACCTGGAATCAACTCTATAGCAAGTTCCACCTGTCTGTCAGGGGGTCTTCCTGGCAGTTCTTCTGGAAACACATTAGGATACTCTTGCACTACTGGCACTTAGTCAAGTGTGACTGTCATTGAGTTAATGACTCTTTTCTTTGCATTCTTTATCAGTTCCCGATCTGTTTCTATCATCACTTTCTAACCTTCTGGGCTAACCAACGTTACTGTCTTGAACTCACAGTCTACTTTGCCCTTGTTCTTGGCTTGCCAATTCATGCCCAAAATGGCATCTAATCCTTTCATGTCTAGGTGTAGCAAATCTGCTTTAAATTCTACCCCTTGTATTTTTATGCTAAGTCCACCACACCCACTATGGGACTCCATCTTAATCCCAAGGGTTTGGACCACATATGGTTTTGGCAAGGAAACAGAAGGCAACTGATTTCTTGAGGCAAAAATCTTTGAAATGAAAGAATGCATTGCACCAGGGTCAAGTAAAATCAATGCCGGTATGGAGTTGATTGGGAACATACTCGCAATGATGTCGCTGGCTCTTGCTGCATCTTCCGCTGACACGTGATTCACCCTGGCTAAGAAGGTAGGTCTTGTGCGGCCTCTTCCTGTAGATGTGTAGTTTGCTGTGTCTACCATATCAGGCAGGTCTTTGAATTTCATAACTGAAATATGGAATTTCAATGACTTCTGCAACCATGTTCGAAACTTCTCCATCTTTTTCTCTTCTTTGTCGACGTCTTCTGGGGCAAATCTTGAAAGACGATTGAACTGGTGCAGGTACTCCATTATTGTGCTTCCACCTTGTTTAAGTGCCAAAAACTCTCGGCGCTTAGCCTCGATAATCCCATTTGGAATATGTGCCTTGCGGAAGGCCTTTGTAAACTCTTCCCAACTGAGCTCTCTATTTTGCTGCATGCGCTGATAGTTAATCCACCATGTTGCTGTAGGGCCTCGTAATTGGTGGGATGCATACAATACTTTCTCTTTATCTTCACACTACACAGTCTGGAGCTTCCTTTCCACATCAAATAGCCAATCCTCTGCCGCTAGAGGGTCAGCTGATGTGGAGAAGGTTGGTGGGCGTGTTTTCTGGAAATCAACCCATCGGGTGGTAATTGGGGTACCATCCCTATTAACGTTGTTCCCACCCTGGGTACCTGGAGATCTAGTTGCAATTTGTTCGAGAAGTTGTGTATGCTCATCCAACATCCGTGCCATATTCTGCTCAGCCTGATATCTATTCTGTTCCATCATAGCCAGGACACTGGCCAATGTCGCCTGATCAGTGGCAGGTGCACCCTGCCCGGTGGTCTGTCTACTGTCTTGGATCCATCTTGCCTGTTGAAACTCTGCCAATTGGAATCTTGAAGTTAGCTTTGCAGTGGCTTTGGCGAACAAGAGTAGATAAGTAAGACATTGAATTTTCAAGGAAAGTGTAGGACGAAAAAGGTAAGAACGAGGGCGAAAGGGATAGGAGAAAGCTTTGAAGACATAGGAAATACTGATAATTAAGCAAACAACATAAAAGATAATTAACATAAATTTCCAATAAGAAAGTGGCACACGGACCACGTAGGGTTCATGATACAACTTGCATTACATACAAAAGTACTACTGCACTGGGTCAAGCTAAGCTAACGAACACCAACTACTCCTCCATGGCGTCCGGAGTTGGCAGGGCGAGAGGGGTTGTAGGACGAAACCGAGCACGGTACTCTCCTGCAGTCAAGCTACGCCTCGGCCGGGACTGCATAGAAGCGCATGAAGAGGAGATGATGTGGAACTCTCCACAGTCTGAAGCCTCGCCCACCTCGACTGCCTCGAAGTGAACAAGGGCTGTGCGAAGCTACTGCACCTCTTGCTGGGCCTCTATCAGCTGTCTCTGCAGGGACCTGGACTCCTCGACGGCTTGCTCGTACTGGTGCTCCTGCTGAGCCACAATGCTGGCGACGCCCGACAAGCGGGAGTCGTCAACCTCGCGGAACTACAGAACGGCGAAGGATATGCCTCTGTGGAGTGATCTCAGGATCAGGTCGAAGGGCGACTCAGCTAACTTGAGGTCGTAGTAGCCGTGAAGATAGATCACAGCCTTCCTAGCTGCGTCCTGAACTACATCATCCTACTTGATCCTCCGAGCAATGAACCTCCTCTCGATATATGGGCGGACAGGCAGGGGTGTCTGTGGTATCCTCCTCCTCCAAGGCCATCCCTCCATACGCTCAGGGCGCGAGTGCACGAAGTGAACCATCTGCCGAGAAACAAAAATTTGAAGTTAGACAAGTAAAGCAATAAACATTTTGCAAAAGTAAAACTTAAACTAAAGTAAACTAAGACAGATAAGGTAGCAACAAGGAAGAATGAGACAACAATAATACTTATGTTTTTTGTAAACTCCTTTTAGGGTTTAAAGTAGGTTTTGCGATGAAATCGCTTCCTAGTTTGCCTTAGGTCTCATCCTACGGTCAAGCAGCCTGCTCTGATACCACTTCTTGTGACACCCCCGTTTCCAGGGGCGCGGGGACCCGACATTCCGCAACTATTCATGCTTGAACAGTTACGGAGCGTCGAGCAAGAGAATATCATCACGGCACATGCTTACAACAAAAGATCAACTTATATTACAACATATGGTTTAATAACCCAGTTTACGGCAACGGGGCATGTAAGCCCAAAGTATATTACAATAAAAAAACCACCAGGAAAGCTCGAGCGCGGTGGAGACCTAAAACCAAGGGTCCTCGTCGAAGAAAGGCTCCTCTGGGGCTTCCTCAACGGGGAGACCTTCTCTAGCGTCTTGATCTTCTGAAGGGTTTAGCAAGCCGTGAGCTAACCAGCTCAGCAAGTCAAAACGGAAAGCCCTAACTTAGCTACTTGCACAAATCAACAAAGGAAGGGAGTATACTTGGTTTATTAACTTTGAGTGGATGTAGTTTTATTTGTGAACATTTTTAGAAATTCAAAAGCCGACAACTACTCCTTAAGATTAAGGGGGTTTTCATGAAAAGATAATTAACCAACTAGTCCAGTTAAAACACTTGTAAAAACTACTTAAGCTTCGCAGCTAGAATCACCCAAGTGACAGCTCCATTAACCAGGAGCACGGCGTATTCGAATACCATTTGATTGACTCTACAGAGTTGCCCAGCTTTACCCACAAGCATACTTAACCCTCATGACTGAGTTAAGGAACCGGGTGTTTTCACTGTTCAACCCTTCATATACACTCCACCCGATCGGTTAGGCACCCGCACACCCTCGGGTATCTGTTGGCCGTCACGGAACGCCGAGCCCGAGTTATGGGGACCTATCGTTGTCTTAGTCCGGATCTACGATCCACACCGACTCCCAATGTAGAGCTTCACTTAGGTTGAGCAGCTACTAAACCAGGGTTGACGAGTCAACATCGGTGGTTGGGCGGCCAATATGTCATTTGCTCGGCGTAAGGGTCTAGTCCCTACATTTTCACGAGGTCCGCAACCTCTACTCTAGGGTAAAGCGGTGGGCGAAGACCGTTTCTCGGTTTCCCACAACACCCTTACCATAAACTGTGCATGCCGGCACTACCATCATAGGGTACGGTGTCCCATACCACCCTACCCTAGCTGCGGGTTTTCCAAATCTATCGGCCCACGGCCACAACCTTTGCAGTGAAAAGATTTGCATGAGATGTAAATAACCTACAGGTAGTTATATTACATTTAGAGTAATTCTAGGGTTGACAAGGGCGGGGCTACAAGTTTAACATGGCAATTATCGTTGGCAGGTTTTATCTATATATCATGTCGTTCTAAACATTTTATTTTACACAAATTAACATTTCACAAATATCCATAATACAAATAGCATATGAGCATAATTTAAACAAATGGGATTCAATATGATCAAGGTTTTGCAACTTGCCGTGAATCTAGACGATCTCGGCGATCTCGAAAGTAGCAATTCCCTGATCCTGGCCCTGCACCGAAGCTTCCGAGATCTCCGAAACTAGTGCAAACACACAAAAATAACATAAGTCCGGCTTGAGACAAATCAAGCGAGGAAAAATTAATCTATGAAAAAGGAGTAAAATGCATAAATATTCAAATAGGAGATTTTTGAATTTTCTGGGAAGATTTTGGGAAAGTGGAGGCCAAAAATGGTTTCACAGCATAAAAATGAGCAAAGTGATGAAATTTGGGAATTTTTGAGATTTTCTATGATTTTCTAGGATTTATTTGGATTTTGTAGGATCAGAAATGACAAAGAGGAGGGGTGAATGGCGCCTTTGTAAAAATGCTCAAAAGTACCACAATGTAATCTCCTCCGATAGCTATGAAAAGCTATGAAATAGATTCATGCTCTCTGGAAATCTACACTAATCAGAGGAAGAAGTATAGCGAAAAACCAAAGCAAAGCAAACAAGAGAAGAAGCTTCACAGAAGAACCAGAGGAACTCGGCAGGGCGGTCAGACTGCTCGAGATGGGCCGGTCAGACCGCTCAACATGGGGCCGTCAGACCGCCCTGTTAACGCCGGTCTGACCACCAGTTCTACTCCTGTCTGACCGCCAGCCATAATGCGGTCTGACCGCCAAACTAAATCCGGTCTGACCGGTTATACTGATTCAGAGCAGAAAGCAGGCAGGCCTGAAACTGAAATAACTGAGATCTCTAGAAAATTAAGAAATTGATAAATCTCAGCTGTTCTTCTGAGGCCTAAAGACCAAGAATACACATTCTATAGCTCTAAGACCTCTGGGAACAAAAGAATTCATAAAGGGATCAAGAAATCAAGATTTGAGCTAAAATCTGAAAAATGAATTGTAATGGACAGATTTTCAATTTGCTCATCAATCTTGAATTCTTTGCTCATGAACTTTTGAAATCAGCTTAGCAATGACAAGGGGACTTGAAAACACAAATCTCAAAGATTCCCTTGACATGAAACCCTAGATTCCATGAAATAGAGGAAATTTAGCGAAGGATTCAGAAATCACAGGAGACATTGAATCTTCTGTTTTCTCTAGGCAATGGATTGGTCATATGGCCATGATTATATTACCATCACAGAGCAACCAATAAATAGCTGTTCTAGCAAAGATTCAACTCAAATTTATTTCCAACAGAGAAGAACTAGAGTAAGCTTGAAAAACGAAATCCATCACAGAATGAGCAAGAAAGAGAAACAGCCCAACACAATCCTTCTCATATTGAAAAGAGATGAAAGATTACAAGATGTTTACAACCACTAAGTCCCCATACGCAGTTGGGAAATGAGATTCACTACATGCTTCTCCTCTGAGAACACACGTACACACACATAGCACAAGCACTACACTCAGAGAACACCCTCTATTGCTTGGCTCACTCCATTCCCATATCCTAACCTAGTTGAGCTCCTCTTCTTAAGGCCACACACACAACCAGAAGAAGAAAAACAAGAAGTGGCATACAACCTCCACTCCCTCACCTCACTACCCCATGAGCAAAAGTCAACACAACCAGAATTTGGAGGGAAAATCACCTCCTCCACACATTTGCTTGAGTCAATTTACCAAATTGCCCCTCAAGCGCCTTCCCGGAAGCTTCCCGTGTCCGGCACATTGACCGTTTGGACCTCGACTCCTCCCTGAGTCTAGTCCGGTCCGCTTTGCTGCACACGACCACACCCGGCATCCTGACCGTCTGGACCTCTGACTCCCCCCTGAGCCTAGTCCCGATCCTCTCGCCGCTGCCCGTCGTATCCACCCGACACCAACCGAGACCTTCGACTCCACCTGAGTCTAGTCCTGGTCTATTCTGTCGCGCACGACCGCAACCGATCTCCAACCGTCTGGACCTCCGACTCCTCCCTGAGCCTAGTCTCGGTTCTCTCGTCGTTGCCCGTCGTATCCATCACCGGTAGCTCCAGCTCCGGTTCCTCGTCTCCCGACTCACAACCAACTCACCAGCCTCGATCATCTTCGGCGTCACCGACCATCTGGACCTCAACACCTCCTGTGCCTAGTCCTGGTCCTCCTCGCCTCACCATGACCTAGCTCCGAAGTCCTGCAGTCACACAGACAAGCAAACCGTCACATAGCACCGCACGAAACAACAAATCAACAATAGCATAAGTAAAAGGTACCCAACCCTAGAATACCCAAAACAAACTCAAACTCACTAATACAACCATCAATTACTCATCACAAACATGGGGATACCTCCACATAGTCTCTCAGATTTTCTGGATTTTTGGAAAAAGATAAATATCTGGAAATTCATTTGCACAGAATTGGGCCGGCCCGGCGCTATAGCGCGGCCCGGGCGAGAAATGGCCCGCGTGGCCCACGCGGAAATGGCCGGTGGGGCGAGCAGGCCGAGCAACTCGGCCCACGCGCGCGCGCGCCTACGCACTCTGGATGGTCGACGCGCAGCTCAGGCGGATAACGGAGATGCTGAGGGAATGGGTGGACAGGATGTGATGAGGTGGAGTGGATCGGACGGTGGCAGAGGATGCTTGATCGGGTGGCTGCGGAGAGGTGTGTTTAGTGGCATCTGATGGCAGAGGAGATGTGCCATCCGACAGTCGACGTTATATGTCAACGGAGGGGAGAGGACGGTGGAGATGCGGCCACGTCGGTCGCCTTCCTCCTCTCGCCGTGCACACGCAGCAGAGAGGCAGAGACAGAGGTGTCTCCGCTCTTCGGCGATGGCGAGGTTCTCGGCGGCTAGGGAGGGGTACTGGGAGGTAGTTCTCGATATGGGGGTTCCATTCTGGGGATCGGGGAGAAGAGGGAATCACTGATGGCGGCTGGCGACAGAAGGGGAGATTTTGGGTTCCTGGCGGTAGGGGTGCAATGGGTTGGGTTAATGGAATGAAAAGCATGTAATCAGAGTATTAGTAAACGATGAATTTTGGCATGCTTCAGTAAATGAACAGGTAAATTTGTCAAAAGTCTATTATCCCCAATTGCCTACTATCTCTACCTTAATTTAGTAAAATTTCTTTAGCCTAGAAAAAGAAAATGTTGTCCATCAAGAATCGAGATTCATCTTGAAACGCCACACCTCAATGGGCAATTTAGGGGGAAACGCCACACCATCTTCGGCTGATGAATTATAATCACTATTATATAGTTATGTCTAACAGTTTAAGGCTTGAAGTGATGGTGGTATGGTTTAGCATATGTTCCTTTCCGTATGCACGTACTATCCGTCTACATTATCCGTTTTCGATCCGAAACCGTCAAGTATCCGTTCCGGCGGCATCGTATTCGAAATTCCGAATACTCTGAATTCGTATTCGTATCCGGTTTTACCTTATCCGACCTCGAATCTGAGAAAAAAATATGGGTTAAGATACGGTATGAGCAATATCTGTCCGAATCCGACCCGATTGCACCCCTACCGTTTGTTAAGGAATCAAAGGAACGAGGAGAGGGAACCACCTTTTGGTGGATCGGTGAAGTTGTAAGTATCACCTATCAAGATTTAAATTCTAATATCTATCTATTATATATACACGAATATATTTTAGTAGAAAATTTTTAAGGTCACATATTTATTTCTAGTCTCTATCTATTTAGGTATAAGCTAAGAGGGCACACTCGTATATGTACTGCGCGTGTGCATTCTTGCAATCGTGGGAAAGAATGGAATGAGGAGGACCAAGAGAACTATGGACATCCAATAGATTGTGTCCGACTAAGGGGCAAGAGAACGAGATATATAAGGCAAATTGACTGATGCACACGGACATGCTCTCAGCCCTAATAAAGCCACCAATACAAAATCATCTATCCTGCATCTTGGTGGTCACACATACAAAGGTTTTAACATCATCCACATAAAGGAGCACTGGCTACATCCCCAATGACTAATGATACAAGGACCAATGACTCGAGCGCGAGCACGTCAACTTAACCATCAGGTGAATGCGTTTCTAACTTTGCATATAAATGTCTTAAAGAATGGAATACTACTTAATTTTTATGATGATTTAATCGTCCTTAGGAACCATGGGGAAGAACCACGCAAACTCAAGTGTAGAAGTGGAACCATCAAGCACAATCCAAGTCCTATTCGCGAGTTCGACTCAAATTCGGCCTTCTTAACAGTGTCTA
This sequence comes from Dendrocalamus latiflorus, assembly GCA_017311315.1. Lineage (NCBI taxonomy): Eukaryota > Viridiplantae > Streptophyta > Magnoliopsida > Poales > Poaceae > Dendrocalamus > Dendrocalamus latiflorus. The sequence goes on along the minus strand of CM029641.1, from coordinate 21,688,768 downwards.
CTTCAAATGGCCATAACTTTTGATCCAGAAGGTTTCTCGGGGCCCGTGAGTACTCTTTGGAAAGATCTTGGAGTCTACTTTCATATGGATCTAGTCTCACCTCCAAACTCCATTCGAGCCGATCAGAAACTGCCAAACAAGTCATGTCACTTTTCCAATCCGAGTCAAAGTGGGCCTTGGGCCTTGTAATCGAGTCCTGTTCGGCTTCCAAGTGTTTGGCCGACCCTCTACCTCCTGTGTCTCTTAAATAGGCAGCCGCACGCTCTTCTAGGGTTTGAGTTTTGATAGACTAAGTTAGCCTTTGCTACTTCGCCTTGTTTTCAGGCATGTCGGCAAGACCGTCTGAATACTTGTTTTCGAAACCCCACCGTTTTTCCGTTTCAAATTGAAACTTACATCTTCAATTGAATTGTTGTTCATCTTGTTCTTGCCTATTCTTCGAATGCTTGCAGGAACAAGGACCCTCGTGGTTAGGTTGATTGTGCTCCGACAAGGTCACGAACAACCTCTGGAGTTGGTGTATCGATAGCTAAGGTGCAACGTCCTTGGGGGTTGTACTCGGGTCGTCAACGTTATCTCCTTCCCCAATCAAATCTACCACTTTCATCAAAAGATCAGGACCGCTAGTGCTATCATCTTACAACCACGTTGTCGAATATACGTGGTCGGCAGACCAGTTACGACCACGTTGTGCTGTCTCTGCAAAGTCGCAAGCCATATTGAGTGGTTGGCAGACCAGTTTCGACCACGTTCTCGGCAGACGGGTTGGCTGAAAGATCTTCGACCATGTTGTCGGTAGATGGGTCGGCTGAAAGATCTTTGACCATGTTGTCGATTGACTCTTACGACCACAGCAAACCAGAAGAAGACGTGGTCGGAAGGCGTTACGACCACGGCAAACTAGAAGAAGACGTGGTCGAAGGGCGATACGACCACAGCAGTGCACATTGAACATGGTCAGAAGGTGCTTTGACCACATTGAACGTGGTTGGAAGGGACTTCGACCACATTAGGAAGCATTCGTGGTCGGAAGGTGCTTCGACCATGTTGAACGTGATCAGAAAGGACTTTGACCACGTTGTAAAGCACTGAACGTGGTCGGAAGGTGCTTTGACCACGTTGAATGTGGTCAGAAGGGGCTTCGACCACGGTAGCTTCGACCGCCGTGGTCGGTGGTCGTAGCTTCGACCACTGCGGTTAGTGGTCGGTAGCTTCGACCATTGCGGTCGGGAGTCAGTAGCTTCGACTGGTCATGGTCGTAGCGATCTGCCTGAGCGGTTGTAAGTCGTTGCGACCTGTTCCGATGTGGTCGTAGTGACTGTCTTAGCAGTCGGAAGTGGTTGCGATCAGCTCTAACAAGTCGTAGTGACTGTCTTAGCGGTCGGAAGTCGTAGCGATCAGCTTGAGTAAGTCATAGCTTGTGGTCTCGATGGTCGTAGCAGTCTTGCACGTGGTTGAAGGCTGTTAGCGATGGTCGTAGCTTCTGTTCTCATAGTCGTACCGACTTCTGGGTGGTCGTATCAACGTGCAGTGCGATCGCAGGCTATGAGCATTGCATGTCTTGTGAGTTCGACCGGTCGTAAGTGGTTTACGACTAGTTGGGGTGTTTTACGAGTACATTCTTCTGATGTAGATGTATGATCTCAGTTTCTAGAGCGATTCTATATTATGTTTTGCTTTGCTGTGATGCTTGCAGGACCTTGGAGGTAGGTCATGGTGAGGCTGGAATGATCGGAACTAGACACAGGTGGTATTGAGGTCCAGAGCGGTCGGAGAAGCTGAAGATGATTGAGGGTCACCGGGTGGTTGCAAGCGTGGTCGGCAAGGAAACGGGAAGCTTCCGGGAAGGTGCGTGAGGGGCAATTTGGAGAATTGACTCAGGCCTGCAAAGGAAGCGGTTTCTATTAAAGCACTGTGACCTGTCTGTGTTAGCGGGTTGTCGCGAGGTTGTCATGTGTAAAACCCAGTGTTAGTTGGGGTTAACGAGTTACCCCCCTCCCCCGCTAGTGAAGGCTATAAATTGGAAGGTAGAGTACCAATGTGAGTTGAGGTTTTCTGAGAAGCTCTGGGGTTTTACTTTCTATTCTTGCGTGAGTTGTTCTCTATGTTGGAGCGATTGTGCTCTGGTCCTTCGAATGGAGTGGCTGTAGAAACCTCCATAAATGCAATACATCGATCTTTATGCTTCTTTCGAGTTCATTTGTCTAATTGATGTTTTGCTTGACTTGTTCGAGTTTTTCTGTATTCTATCTTCTCTTCTGATTGAGAGGTTATTTGCTTTCGGGTTGCTCAGGATTCGACTTGCTCTGAATTGGCAATCATCCTCAAAGCCTCTTGGCTAGTCTATTACCGAGAGCAAGGTCTGATTGTAGTTCTCCTCCGCCTCAGATATGGTTGTAAGCGCACTCTCTGCAATTTCTAGCAGAGATCTTGTTCTTGTTGATAATCTTTCAATTAATCGTCAGTGCATCCTTTTGAGTTCCTCTTCTCTCTATGTGCAAAGTTCCTTGCCAATTGATCTTTAAGTCGCAATTTATTTGAAATCTTGGCCTTGCGGGTGTGCACCTCCCAACCATATTCTGTTTTGTCTTCGACCACGGCTACTTCTGTCGACCACTTGTCTTCTTGCTTTTCTGGTTGTGTGTAGTCGATTTCGGTGCAACCCTTGTCTGGTACGTCGACCGGATTTACAAAAATGTTGGTTTTGACCACGGTCAAGTACCAGACCACATTGCACTCCTTTCGACCACGCTGATTCTCTGTCGCAGTAATCGGGTTCCTACCACATCGGTCATTCGACCACCTGTTGGCTTACGACCACGTGATTTCGACCAGAGAGCCGTCTGTCCGTGACCGAGTTGATCGATTGACCACCAGTTGGCTTTCGACTACTATGTACATAGACAGATACCCGATTGGTCGTTTCGACCATGGCAGAGAGTCTTTCGACCACGCAACAAAGCTTCGGCTGCTATGTCTGTTTTCGGCGCGTTTGTTTTCAGTCTGTTTTCTCGGCTTGCAGTAAGCAGTCAATCTCTATCTCGGTAGTTATTGGAGAAGAAGAGTTGTATGAATACTTGGGGAGGTTTGAAGGCACCATTCATCCCCCTCTGTTGCTTCGGTCCTACAAAATTAATATAAATTTATTTTGCACTCTTGGGCCGTTGGTCTCCCTAAACAAACTTCAATCATGCTACTTCTTCCTTTGAATTAATATAGGGTAGCGCTGCTGCTCCACTTTAAAAAAACATGCAAACATATTGCATTATTCTGCTTGGGTGCAAATGGATTAAACACACAATAAGCGGTCCACTTGGTACGAACTAGTCTGCAAATGGAAGCAACTTATTACAAACGGCAAGCACAAAACCGTAGTGAAACAACCCGAAAATTTTCAAAATTTTGAAATTTCTTGAAATTTTTTTGAATTCGGATTTCTTTCCCTTTTTGGCAAACCTCGGCGAAATCCCGCTTTCCCTTTTGGTCCTTTCCGTTTCCTCCTCTCACTGGCGCCTCTGGGCGATGCTGCCTCTCCACCGCCTCTCTGCCTTGTCGCTTTTCCTCGTGCCGCGCTGCTGTCTCACTGGATTGCAACCGCCCTCAATCGCGCGTTCACACCAAGCTAGCGCTGTGACCCTGCCAGTCAAGTCGCCCAGCTTCTGTTGCTCTTTCCCTCGCCTTGCGTGCTACTCCGCCCGATTTCCTCTCTCCCTCGCTGCGGCTCTCTGCTCCCGACAACGTTCTTGCCTCCGTACCCCAAAGTCAAACCTTATCAACTCTTGTAGAAGCCACAGAGCCACGTCGCCAATGCTCTTACTCCCTCTGCAAAGCCCCTGCCCTCTTCGCTCGCACGCTCAAGAAAATCCCCCGAACTGCCTACCTGTGCAACCGCCTCTCAGTCGCCTTAAAGCTTTATTGAAGCTGCTTGAAAGCTTGTATACACCCCACGTAACCCTCCCGTGCAGCCAATTGCTTTTCCCTGCTCACAATCACCGGCGCTGTTGTCTCCCTGCGACGGTAAGCCCTCTCTGCAATCTCCTTCATTTCTCAATAGAAATTCAATTGCCTTTGTCCATAGCATCCCCAAAGCATGTTGATATCACCACCGAGCTCGCCTTAACTCGAGCGTAGCTCAAGAGCTCTGACAACGTGAGCCCTTGCCGGCGGAAGGGACCTCACCGTGGACAGCCTAACCAGAGTTATCCCAGCCTAAGCCACTTTTACCACCGAGTTCACCTTGGCCCGTAAATGGTTAAAAACCCTAGCAACTCGTCAGCCCGTGAATAATAACTTGACCCGTTACTGCTCATTCAAGCCCGAAATTACAAAAATACCCCTATTTGACCGTTTCGACCCTGTGAATCCATTTCCGACCTCCGTTCTACCAAATTAAATTTCGATAAAACCCAAATTCACCCAATTCAAGGATCGACCATCCATTTCTAAATGTTCATATCTTATTCCCAAACTTTGTCCAACACATATATTACCTATTCAATCGTTCTAAACCTGTCTAATCCAATTTTAGCCCTGTCGGCCACCCAAGCACCGTTGAACTCCGACTACCCAACCCAACCCATTTCTTTTTTATGTTCTTTCTTATTTTTAATTGCATTTTGTTCCCAGCTTGCATCTCGTAAAGCAGGAACCTATTTGACCTCGTTTTCTACACTAGTGAACGGACCAAGCGAGTTGGTCAACTGAAGGATAGCAAAGGCAGGTGAAGTAAGTTTGAAGCTGGTCAAGAAGATCAAGAGCAACAGAAAGAAGGCAAGTCACATGTTTTTGATCATTTTGAGTCCCATGAAATTTAAAATTTTAAATTACAGTATTTCCATTAATGTTATTTGTGAAATGCTAATTGCTTAAAATAAAATGTTTAGAATGACATGCTATTTAGATAAATCCTACCACTAAAAAGCTCTGTTTACATTGATGGCCACATTCACCTTGAAAATCTTAGTAAAAGTTAAAATATTGTATAAATATGTAAAAGATCATTTCATTCAACATTTTGTACTACTAAGTGACTTGGCCGTTGGCCGATAGGATTTGAAAACTGGTACTAAGGTGGGAGTCAGAATGTGGGAAATCACGACGTGATCTGCACCCACGACTTTACCTTAGGAAAGAACTGGGTGAGGGTATGCTATGGGAAATCACGACGTGATCTGCGCCCACGACCTCACCCTAGGATGGAGGCTGGTTTGGATTGGTGGTGGTTAGTGCTGTTGAGCACAGTGAATGATTGTGGTTGGTGCCTCAGGTGAAAATATAAGGACTAGAACCTTGTGCCAAGTAAAAGACATAGTGATCGCTCAAACCACAGGAGTTGACTTGTCAACACTGGTTTAGTAGCTGCTCGGTTTAATTGAAACTCTATAGGTTGAGACGGTAGGGTGCTGGTGGGTTAGGTATGCTGCGGATACCTAACAACGGTAGATGTCACTCACACGGCAAGGAAGCGAAATGGGTGCCTAAATGAGTGACGCTACAGGGTAGAGTCTATTTAGAGAATTGAGCAGTGAAACGACATGGCTTTCTTAACTCAGTCATAAGGGTTAAGGAATCGTGTGGGTAAAGTTGAGCAACTCTACAGAGTCAAACTAACGGTATTCGAATACGCCGTGCTTCCGGTTAATGAAGCTGTGTTAATTGGGTGATTCCAACAACGAGGCATAAGTAGAGTTTCTGATGTTATTAATCTGAGTAATGATGAAACTTTATCTGATAACAAAACCCCCTGATCTTAAGGAGCAAATGTTTTAATTTTATTTGTTTGCAAATAAAATTGCATCCACCTCATAATAAAATAACTATATTCCCTTCTCCTGAGAATCCTGGCAAGTAGATATATAGTATTTCCCAATGTGATTTGCTGAGTACAGTGATTGGTACTCAGTCTTGCAATATTTCCATCACAACAGACACCAGAAGAAAAGAGGATGCTGCAAGTTTTCGTACTAGGGTTATGACCACATTCAAACGTTCCTGTGGAGTTTTCTTCGGCTCTTCTGTATATAAGTTAAGTTTTGGGCTTGGACGCCTGTATTGTTATTAAAGTTGGCCATTAGGTCTTATTTTAATCCAATTAACTTCTTTAAATTGTTCGTGAGCAGGCATGATATACCTTTCATTCGCAACTGAACTCTTGAGCTGTTACGGGTGGTAAGATGTCCCTGTTCCCAAAAATGGGGGCGTTACACGTAGCTAGAGCCGATACACGTAGAATACAACCATATATTATGGCATACGAAGGCCCACGATAACACACCCACCTATAGCAGGACACCAATGGACGCCGCGAGCGCATGTATCCGGCATCAGCCGCTGCGGGTCCAGGTGACAGAGTCGGGGTGCATGAAGTGGCAGACCGGCACCGTCCCAGGCTTCACGTTGAGCACCTTGAAGGCGACGTGCTTCGGGCTCCAGTCCGCCGTGTTGGTGTGGCATACCGCCACCGCCTCCACCGCCGTTCCGTCCTTGCCGACCATCGACGCTACGTATGAACTCGTCTCTTGTATCTGGTGGCACACGAACACCGCATATACGTACGGTTCCGCATGGCAAGCGATGAGCTGGCCTGTGGCGCCGGACATCAACCTCGCGTTGGTCACGGTGTACTCTTGCTCCGGCGACCCATCCTTGCTGACAACAGTTGTCGTGGCCTTGACGTTCTTGGTCCCAAGGCTGGACACGGCATAGTCGACCAACGACTCCAGCGACGAGAGGCAGGCCTTCTTCTCGCCCTTGTTCGGCGGCACCTCGCAGTCACGCAGCGTATGCGCAATGTCCGCTGCCTCCATGGAGTCTGGCCTCAACCCAAAGTGGCTGAGGATTTCTGGGATCTTCTGGGAGGAGAATGGGATGGCATCAGCCTGATTTCGTGGCAGGAACTTCGAGCCGGCCATGATGTTCGTGAAGTGCATGGTCATCTTCTTCCCAGGGCGGAGATCTTTCTCTTGGAAGAATAGCGGTAAGCTAGGGCCCACCTCGGCATTATTAGTGTTGTCTGCCCCAAACTCAAATCCCTTGTATATAAATATGTCGGCGTGACCTTTGCTGTCTTGCGGGGGCGGACCATAGTGGATGAAACTGTCCCCGTGGTGCACCACTGGGGCATGATTCGTTTGTGCATCTGTGTTAAGGAGCTGCGAGATGGAACCTGGTATGGCAGTGTTGGGGAGGCGTGATTTCCAGTACAGCTCAGGAGATGGAGCTGCATGGCTTCCTGCTGCCTCAGTCTGCAAATGTATGTGCGCCACTCAAATGCAATATATAAGGTCAACATTCCACACAAGCATGACTATTACTGTCTCTACTCCAAAATAGATGTCGGAAGCATGACTATTACTGTCTCTAGTCCAAAATAGATGTCATTTTAACAGGTAGATTTCGGATTGTAAACATTGCTTTGGTTTTCTGAGGCAACATTAATTTCCCACCGGATATCCTATTAAACTCTTATGTTAGTAGTGTTAAGATATTTGTATACCCGCCAAATCGCCTAAACAATTCCGCGGCACAATACATATGTTTATATTCCAAAATACAGTTGTATTTTATTAACAACTCTAATACCTGTAATTTAAAATTTCATTTTATTTGTTATATGACTATAATAGTTCTAATATCTATTTATGCATCTGATTAATATACTCGATTAACGAGACAATTTGAGGAATTTTAAGTTTTATTGTGCGAGTTTCTAGGAAGTGTGATGATTGATTAGCACCAACCAAGATGACGTGCTAGCATACCATTTGCCATGGGGCTGTGAGCAATAGCATATGGCACTCGATGCACATCTCCACTGAAATATCGTTTTGTCTGATCATATTCAATGAGGTTTGTCTCTTCTCTTTTTAGGGATCAACATGTACACCCAAATATAAAGAGGATTTAGAGGAAAAAAAGGAATAGCTTTCGAATTTTGGCAGTGGACAGGAGGATGAGAGATCTTGCATGCACCAATTCATGACCTTCACCATATTCATAACTACACTGTTAATACAAGTATAGATACATGAGATCTCGTAGATTCCTTCTCACATCTCCGAATGGTTTGGGTGCACATCTATCAGTTGAAGGTGATTGATTTAGATCTTTGTCTTCTAGGTATGTCAAACAAATGGATTTCACCATCTGTATTTCTAGATCAACTTCACTGATTACACTTTGCACACACTCCTATTTTGTGATGGTTTAAGTGTTAGATAAGCCTGTAGTCAAAATGATGGCTGAATGCTTTGTAACTTGCAGAGTGGTTGCTGTATAACTCGAAGCTTGCATTTGTACTGAGGTTTTGCTTGTGTGTCTTATGTCCTGCATCATTGGCTCTTATACGCTCTTTTACATGTTAGTGATGAGTTCTCCGGATGAACTCATGGCTGCAGCCATTTCAGGCTTAATCAAATTATAGTGTGTGTTTTTTTCTTCTATTGGATCTGAAAAGCACATGTAGGTAAATGTCAGTGTTAATGATTTTTAAAGTCCATGTTCATACTTTTTGTGCCATATTGTCGTTTATGTCTATCAAGTGCTTTCAATCTCACATGTATGAATGGCTTGATCGATAAAGGGTGTGTTTGGTTGCCTGAATTTCCTTCGTCCTGGCTAGGTGGATCCGTATAATCTGAGAAAGAGCCTGTTTGATTGCCTGTATGAGTGGATGCAGCCTGCATGAGCGGATGCAAAAATACGCCCTCATCCTGGATGGGTGGATACGCTCAAAATGAGCTTCACTGGCCATCCTGGATGGGTTGATGCAGTGTATCTTATGCGGTTCCACGTGTCAGCCTCTCAGGTTGGGTAGACTGCATCCGCTCATACAGGCAACCAAATAGCATCTCAGTTTTTTTGCATCCGCTCATACAACCTCACCAAACATCTTCTTTTTCTGAAATACGATTCCACTCAGCCTGCATCCACTCAGTCAGGATATACGATACAACCTCCGTCCACGAACCAAACACACCCAAAGTACAAGTGCAAGTTATTTATGGATTCAAAAGAAATACCTGAACTTTGATATTCTGTCCTGTATGAAATACCTGAATCTTGAGCACAAGTGGTTTACAGCTTAAGTATGAGCGCAAGTTCTTACATGAAATTTTGTCTGTGTTCTGTTTATCATGAAGGAAAATCGGCTCAGCTTCTTTGGCTCATTTTAGTCTGATGTTATTCTTTGTTTAACATGGCTGCAAATTAGATGCGTGGTGGCAAAAACATCATGTGGAAGAATGATTACTGCGATTAACTCGTGATTTTTTTCTTTTTGGTTTCTTTCAGTGGAAGGATGATTCGTGTATTGAAATGGGAACATTTGTTTTCACTTTACACATTTCTGTGTGTGTGCAGGCAACTGCATTTTATTAGTTTTGACACAAATATCATCAAAACCTTGTAACTAACAACTGGTTCTGTAGTTTAAAAATAGATTCCACCAATTTCGCGCTACAGACTATTTTCACATGAGCTTTTGATGTGTTCTCTCAAGCATGGAATTCTTTTTTCAGTACTCTTTAATCTTACTTTGCTGCTGCTGGACATCCAAAGTAGATGATGCCACATGATAACTATTGCAGCTATAAAACTTGGATGACAAGGACCACATTCCTGATCCTAAGAACTAGGCAGCAGTCAAAAGTATCCCACATCTGACCTTTTCAGCAGAGTTGAAATTCCTCCATGTTAGAATCAACAGGCAGTTGAAAATTACAGGTATAAAATTCGTTAAGCTCTCGACTCTTGGCAACTAAATAATTTCAGATGGCTTACACAGGCATGGATAGTCCTGATACTCCTGTTCTGTCTCTAGGAATTTATTGCTTTTGTTTTGTTTCTAAATATGATGGAATATCATTCCGATTAAGATTTGTTTGTGACATCTTGGAATCAAGACAGCTCGAGAGCTGAAATTGTATTCATTATTCCGTATGTATAATCTTGTCTGTATTGGTCACTTTTTTGAATTCACAATCTTTTGGTATCTGAATCAAATCTGTTACAGTACTTACACTTCGGCAAATATTCAGAAAATGCTAACTACGCTTCCTCTATCGATGCAATGCATAGAAAAACTTGTCATGGATACATCACGTTTCTGCAGGAGAGGATGATTGAAGCAAATCACTGCCAGTGGAAAATTTGAGGAGATTGTTGCAATGCATTGTCCAAAGGTAACTGTTTGATTTTGTTGTTTGTCAGGTATTCAGTATTTCATTTATATAGTCCAGACATCGAAGTCCAGGCTGAGTCATTGCAACAAAGGTTCATGTATTTCCTTAATGACCCACTCACCATCTCAAGGATATTGTTCTCATTTTTTAGAGAGAAAGGATACTGTTCTTGAAACAGTATTGTTAGTGATAAAAAAACAATTCTTTCTTTCTTTCTAACAATATAGTTAGGCCCTGTTTGGCAGGGCTCCTCTTCACAAGTGGAGCTGTTTTTTTTGACTTCACAAGTGGAGCCAAGTGAAGCTACTTTTTTCAGCTCCTTAGGTGGAGCTACTTTTGTCTCAGCAGATTCTAAGGAGCTCCTTGGGTGGAGCTATTTTGCTTTACCCCGTTTGGCACAAAACAGCTCCAAACAGCTCCAAGGAGCTGGTGGTGGAGCTGTGCCAAACGGGGCCTTAGTGATAAGAGGCAATTCTTTCTTTTAGTTTGCGAGAAATAAGGAGCAATTCGTCTGCCTTTTATTTGTCTTGTTGCGTGGGCAAAGTTTCTGTAAAATCTCAATGATACCGCGATTTATAAACGGGCACTACAGTGTCATTCGCATTCTATCTGTGCATTTAGCCATGGTTTTAAATGTTTAATACAGATAAATCACTACAATTTTGAGAGAGTGAAATACTGAATAGGTTCATACGTTCTTAATGCAATGTGAAGGAGAATATAATATTATAGTTATTTTTTACATGAAGTAAATTAAAACTACTATTCGTATATGCTTTGCCAAAAACGAAATGAACCAAGTTGCAACACACGGAATATGACTAATATTTGATGCAAAGTTTGGGTTTCTATTGCAACACATAAGCAGTCTACTAGTATGTATAAAATGATTGGATAAATATTACGAAATGGGAAGACTATTGTCAAAGTAAAATCGTTTTGGATCACAAGAATCCTGCGCACTCGGGAAACATATAGATTGAATCCTTTCATTTCTTATGCTAGATCACTCTTCTCACATTATCTACCATATTATATGTATTAGTTTTTGGCTTATCGTTTCAAATTTCTGGCACACGATCCATTCAACACTTTTTCCCACGCGAAAAATCACTTTTCCTTTAATTACAGTATCATGACTACACATAAAAACCTATTTTGCCAAGACATGTCAAATAAGATCAAGGATTCAAAAACTGGAAACATGAAAAATATCATACCCTTTTGGTACCGTCAGCAGTTACCGACTTTAAACTGGCCAAGTTTCATTAATCAAAATTTAAAATCAAAATTTGAATTTGATCGGTTACCACCTAGAATTACTGTTCATTTATTTAAATTCAAATTTTAATTTTAGAATTTTTTGGGCCGATATTTTTTATCTGTCTGGTCTGGTACAGTTGGTTATGGCCTTTGTTGTCATTCTTGATAAGATTAACTTGGTCATTTTACCACACACCTTAATTATTTTTTGTAATAGCCAGGATGCATGGATAATAATACGAAATGGGCAAATTCACTTCTCATGAAAATTAAAAAAAAACTTTTCTTGAAAAGGTAATGCTGAAATGAACTGCATCGTAATGATGACTTGATTACCAGCAGGAAGCAGATTAGGCTGGCGAAGACCCTATTCATTGTTGAAGAGCGAGGAATTTATCTGGCAAGGTGAGCTGTGTTATGATATGCAAAGAACCCCTCATAACAATGGGGAATAACAAACTATACATATCTCTAACACCCCCCCTCAAACTCATGGTGGATCAACAACACTGAGTTTGGAGAGGTAGAAGCTATGTTGTGCTCGAGTCTGGGCCTTCGTGAAGAAATCCGCTATCTGAAGCTCCGAAGGCACATACTGAAGAGTAATCACCTGATCATGCACACAAGACCTCATGAAAGAAGCATCAACACCAATATGCTTGGTGAGCTCATGCTTCACAGGATCACGCGCAATACTGATAGCACCTGTACTGTCTGACAAGAGAGAAGTCGGTGTAGTAACAGAAACACCAAAATCCTCAAGTAACCACCGTAGCCAAGTAATCTCCGCTGTCAAGAGAGCCATAGCTCGCAACTCAGCCTCTGCACTCGAACGGGACACTGCAGTCTGTTTCTTCGTCTTCCAGGCAATAAGAGAACCACCAAGAAAAACACAGTAAGCAGAGATAGACCGGCGATCAGAAGGATCGCTGGCCCAAGTAGCATCCGAATAGGCCTGAAGCTGTAAAGAGCTGGAACGTGGAAAGAAGAGACGGCGAGAGATAGTCCCGCGAAGGTATCGCAGAACTCGAAGAAGGTGGCTGTAGTGGACCTGAGTGGGAGCGGAAACAAACTGACTCAGAATATGAACTGGATAAGTGATATCCGGACGAGTAACAGCAAGATAGACAAGACTCCCAACAAGATGACGATAGCGAGTCGGATCAGAAAGAGGCTCGCCATCAGAGAGTCGGAGGTGAACATTGAGCTCCATGGGAGTCTCAACAGTACGCTGATCAGTGAGAGAGGCGCGATCAAGAAGATCCTGAATATATTTCGCTTGGGACATAAAGAAACCATCTGGAGTGGAAGTAACCTCAATCCCAAGGAAGTAACGAAGAGGACCAAGATCCGACATAAGGAACTGCTCACTAAGACGAGCCTTGACAAAGGCAATGTACTCAGAATCATCCCCCGTAATGATCATATCATCAACATACAGGAGAAGAAGAGTCCGACCACGAGACGAAGTGTGGACAAAGAGCGCAGGATCATGATCACTAGCTGAAAAACCAGCAGCAGTGACCACAGAGGAGAAGCGCTCAAACCAAGCACGAGGGGCTTGCTTAAGGCCATAGAGAGAGCGACGAAGGCGACAGACCATGCCCTCAGGAACAGAATACCCAGGTGGCGGATGCATATAGACCTCCTCACGCAACTCGCCATTAAGAAAGGCATTCTTGACATCAAGCTGAGACACAGACCAGTGGCGAACAGACGCCACGGAAAGAAGAGTGCGAACAGTGGTCATGTGGGCCACAGGAGCAAAAGTCTCGTCGTAGTCAACACCATGCTCCTGCTGGAAGCCACGAGCAACAAGACGCGCCTTATAGCGCTCAAGAGAGCCATCAGAGCGAGTCTTAATCTTATAGACCCACTTACATGTGATGGGACGAGAATGAGATGGAAAAGGAACAAGATCCCAAGTGCCAGTACGCTCGAGGGCAGCAATCTCTTCGGCCATGGCAAGCTGCCACTCAGGGTGAGTAACAGCATCCCGGTAGGAGACAGGCTCACGAGTAGCTGCGCCAGCAAAGGCGAAACGGGCAGGAGGCCGAATCGACTGGCGATCGCGGAGAGCGTAGCGAGGAGAAGATGACCCATCAGGGGAAGATGGAGCATCAGAAGAAGATGGAACATCAGAAGAAGATGACGCATCTGGAAGATCCTCAATACGAGGTCGACGAGTGTAGACGATAGTGGGAGGAGCCTGAGGAGTCGTAGGAGACGACACAGGCGGCGACAACGGCGGAGAGGCCACAGGGGGAATATGTGGAGACTCAGTAGGACAGGTGGACGAGGGCAAAACAGATATAGGAGTATCTGGAAAGGTCAAGAAAGACAGAGACTCCACAGAGGAAGCCGAAGGAGAGGCAGGACGTGGGTAGAATGGACGAGACTCGTCGAAAGTCACATCCCGAGAAACCCGTATCCGACGACCAACAGGATCCCAGCACCGATAGCCCTTGTGCTCGGCACTGTACCCCAGAAAGACACACTCAACAGACTGAGCGGTCAGTTTGGTACGTTCTCGAGGGGCAAGGAGAACATAGCAAACACAGCCAAACAGATGAAGGGCAGAGTAGTCAGGAAGAAGACCACAGAGACGCTCAACAGGGATCGCACCCTTAAGAGCAGAAGAGGGCTGAATGTTGACGAGATAGGTGGCAGTGGAAACAGCCTCGGCCCAAAAGTGAGGTGGAATAGAGGCGGCGATCATCAGAGCACGAGCCGTCTCAAGGAGGTGACGATGCTTACGCTCAGCGACACCATTCTGAGCATGAGCACCAGGACAAGAAAACTGAGCGAGAGTGCCCTGCTCAGCAAGGAAGCTGCGCAGGTGACGAGAGAGGTACTCGCCAGCAGAATCAGCACGAAAGACACGAATAGGAGTGGAGAACTGTGTGTGTATCATAGTGGCAAATTGTTTATAGATAGGCAAGGCCTCACTACGAGAAGACATGAAATATATCCAAGTGTGGCGAGAGAAATCATCTATAAAAATAATATAATAACGATGACCCCCTTTCGAAACGAAGGGAGCCGGACCCCAAACATCTGAATGAACAAGATCAAAAGGACGCTGAGACACAGTCTCACTATGAGGATAAGGAAGCTGAATCTGTTTACCTAACTTACAGCCCTGACAATCTAAAGACACGTCTCCTGAGACAGACCCCAGAAGACCACGATGAACTAAGGACGACAGGCGAGATCCACACAGATGGCCAAGACGGTGATGCCACTGCTGGAAGGAGCCGGTAGACGAAGCGGCAGAAGCGGAGAGACTGGCGGCGGTGGTGGCAGCGGAAGGAAGATGAAGCCAGTCAAGCTCCCAGAGACGCTGTGAGTCACGGCGCCGAGGGCCAGAACCAACCAGAGCTCCCGTGTGGCAGTCCTGAACACAACAAGAGTCAGAGTCGAGAATAACTCGATAACCAAGATCAGTAATCTGCCCAGCAGAAAGAAGCTGCAAGGTAAGGCGAGGAACATGAGCAACAGAAGGAACATGAAAAGATGAGTTGCTAAGAGATCCTCGACCAGAGACAGAAAGGGATGTACCATCAGCAGTAAGAACACTGACAGGAGAATCAAGAGGTGTAATAGAAGACAGAGTGGAAGAATCAGGAGTCATGTGAAAAGATGCTCCAGAATCAAGAATCCACGGGGAGGTACCTGACTGTGTAGGAGGTGGTCTCTCAGTGCCTGAAGAGTCAGTAGCAGAACCTGCAGAACCTGTCGAGGGAGAACCTGAAGCGGCAAGTAGGCGTCGAAGTCTGGCTATCTCCTGCTCGGTGAGAGAAGCTGCTGAAGAAGTCGAGGCAGACGTCGTCGTAGAAGCACTAGTGCCAGTAGAAGAACGGCGTGAAAGATGCCGCTTCTTCTTGTAGCACTGGGACTCAGTGTGGCCATCCTTGTCGCAGTAGGAACAGTGAGGACGGCCACCTCCAGACTGAGGACGGCCACCACCACCTGTGGTAGCCGCTGGAGGAGGCAGTGTAGCAGGCGGACGAGCGGCGAGCACAGAGGGGAGTGGCATCAGACCAGCACCACTCAAACGAGTCTCCTCTGCGCGTATCTCGGTAAGAGCCTCCAGGAGAGTGACACGAGGGTGGCGTGCAAGAAGCTGGGCACGCCTTTGCTCGAACTCAGGACGAAGGCGAGTAAGGAACTCGTAAACCCGCTGAAACTGCAGATCAGCACGTACCTCCAGGCAGCACGGACAGGTACGACAGCCAGCAGTGCGAAGTGAGTCCAACTGACGCCAGACAGCAGAACTCTGAGCGTAAAAGGCGTCAACAGTAGCATCACCCTGCTGAAGAGAGTGCTCCTGGCGGACCACGGACAGGTACAGGGCATCACCAGAGGGCTCGTAGCGCTGACGAAGATGAGTCCACATCTGAAAAGCCGAAGGGAGTCCCACAACCTCAGAAGAAAACTGAGGCTGGACACTGGCGATGAAGACAGCAGCAGCCCGAGCGTCATCATCGTGCCACTGAGTGTAGACGGTCAGACGATCCGTGTAGGAATCCAGAGCCTCCTGGTAGGCAGAGGCAGCTTTATCATTAGCGTCATCATCAGCAGCAGCCTTATCGGCTGTCGGAGGCAATGCAACAGGCGTAGGCTCCGTCGGAGGAATAGGGCAAGGCGGGCAGGTGACATCGCCAGAGAGGACGCCCCAGAGACGAAGACCACGCATGTGAATGCGCATGTGAGACACGAAGTCGGTGTAATTAACACCATCAAAGATCACCGGGCAGCGAGGGAGGGAAACGGTGCCCATTGGTAGGCGGCGCTGGACGGCGCGGCGACCAAGGCAACGAAGTCTAACAGGCGGCGCTGGACGGCGCGGCGGTTAGAACAACGTTTTTTTTTTGCTTTTTTTTTTGCTTTTTTTTTCTTTCGGTCGGTTTACAAACCGACCGGCTTCACCGAGCCCAACAGGAAAACCCTAATCGGGGGCGGGAGGCGACGCAGGCGGCAGCGGCCCGGCGCGGGCGGAGCGGGAGACGGCCCTGCGGCGGCGGCGGCGGCGTCCCGGCGCGGGAGGCGGCGGCCGGAGCGGAGGCGGCGGCCCGGCGCGGGAGGCAGCGGCCGGAGCGGAGGCGGCGGCCTGGCGCGGGAGGCGGCGACCGGAGCTGAGGCGGCGGCCCGGCGCTGGCGTCCAGCAGGCCGGCGGAAGAACCGGGGGCGGCGGGATCGGCGACGGCGCTAAGGGGAGGCGCGGCGGCGGCGAGGCGCGGCGACGGCGTCCCGATTGGCGGCGTCCCGATCTTCACCGTGGATCGGGAGTCGACGGCGGAGCGGTGGAGGCCGGCAGAGGCGACCAGGGGAGTCGACGGCGGAGCGGTGGAGGTCGGCAGAGGCGACCGGGTAGGAGGGGAGGCGCCGGACTGGAGGCGCCGAGGTGGCGGCCGAGTGGGAGCAGAGGAGGCCGGCGGGGACGGCAGCGGCGGAGGAGGCCGGCGAGGCGACCGGGTGGGAGTCGGGCGGGGCCGACGGCACGGCGGAGGCCGGGAGTCAGCGACGGCGGGAAACCCTAGGTAAACCAAAACCCTAGTTTTGGCTCTGATACCATGTTATGAATAGCGCTTGTATTCATATGAGGCCAATGGGCCAGAATATATACACAAAGTACAAGTGGTAAATATGCAAAGAACCCCTCATAACAATGGGGAATAACAAACTATACATATCTCTAACAAGCTGCACTCCGCTGGATGCAGAGATATCAAATACGCAGCATGGATATTTATAGCTAAATGCAGGCAAGCTGTGGCTTGGAAGCAAGCTGGGAGAGCCATCTCCAGCCACAAAATCCTATCACGTGCTTTTACAAGATAAAGAATCTTCTATATACTTTTAGTTTTGATAATCGATCAATCACACTTCCGTTTGAGTTAATATAAACTGTTTTTAGGTGTAAGAATTTATCACTCATATTAATATCAAAAAAGGAATTGATCACTTATACTATTAAATTTACCATTTATCACATATAATTTTAAATTTAATGAGATTCACGGGCTACCTATACTCTCAACCATAGAGCAATTCATCATGTATTTTCTTAATTGATGAAGTATCAACGGACCTTTCTGTAAGCGGTCCAAGTTCATGTATCGGCGGAAATTTTGCACAAAATTTGAAACATCCCATAATATTTTCATTGTAACAGTAGGAGTTAAATTGCTCACAATTCAAAAGTACTAGTGACAAATTGTCAGAATTAAAGATATCCATGTTAATTTCCACCAAATTAGAAGTTGGGGTGCAATTTCCTGCGTCATTATCGCACCAATAAGAATTAGTGAACGGCCGTATCGACTTGCGCACCAGAGGACAAAATGAGTTTCTTTTACAATCATTTGGAAATTTCCGAAGTACATACGTTGCTATCCTGAAATATTGGATGGGTTCTTTTAGGCTGTGCTTTATAATTTAAAATTTTAAATTCTGATTGTTTGTGAGAGTTAGTACATAAGAGAAAAACAGTCACATGCGATTTTGATCAATACAGCTAAACTTAGTATACTTTTTACTACAATCTTCCTATTGACCTTGAGTTAAAAAATGCACCGTTTAAAAGCTAGTTACTATAGCATAAGACATAAGCTATAAGTGAAAAAGACGGGCCTGTTCTTTACGGTTTCTAAAAGCGGCTTTTGGCTTTTGCTACACCTAACTTTCAAACGGAGTATTTTCTCAAGACGGGGTCTACATGTTAATTACAGTACACGTTAAAAATCTAACATTTGTATCAGCCAAAATTGCAAACAAGTATCTCTCTCTGTAATCTTTGTCGTGAACAGTGCAAAATTTAAAAATTCAGCAAAAAACCATAAACCATAGTCATAAAAAAAAAGAATAGGTCCGAACTCAGCCATCATGTTACAACTTTGAGTCTCCAAATTATTCTTACTATAAAAAATCACATATATCATCTCTCCATGGTATATCCTCGAAATTTAATCCTGAAGATTACAAGCCACGCGTAACTTAATTCCTAGATCGTTAATTAATCAAAATTGATTGTGATTGTGTATGATTTCGTAAGTAACTTCTGGAAAAAATACGAATAGTTCATAATGCATACAATTATAATCCTATATATACATATACATATATATATATATATATATACACACACACACACACACATATACACATATATGTATATATATAGGCAGGGTCGGACGGCGTCGGCGCTCGGGGAGGAGCTTCAAGGGGGCGGGTTCACCAAACCCTAGAGCCGTGTGAGGGAGGAGCCCGGGGAGGTCAGCAGTGCTTGGGGAGGAGCTCCAAAGGGGCGGGTTCGCCTAACCCCAGAGTCGTGTGGGGGAGGAGCCCATGATGGTGGCGCTCAGGGAGGAGGAGGCCAGATGGGAGTCCGTGACGCTGCGACTCTCGGACAGAGGAGGCGCTCGGGGAGGCTGGGACGGAGGTGGACGGAGGCTCCGCTGGAGGATAGATTTGAGCGCAGGGAGCTGAGGCGACGGAAATCTCTGATCGAATTAGAAAGGATCCAGCCGGAAAGATGGAGAAGGAAGGTGGGAGGGGGTATCCGCAAAATGTCATAAGTGATTCAGTGCATCCCACTTGCAAGGATCTAAGCCGTAGGGACCAGATTGGATAGCCAACATTCGCATTAGATGTTAGCAATATATATATATATATATATATATATATATATATATATATATATATATATATATATATATATATATATATATATATATATATATATATATATATATATATATATATATATATATATATAGTCTTTTACTTGTATGAGCTGGCTTAGTCTCCTCTAGTGCTTTGACTGTTGCGGGACGGGATTGGCATTTTTCGCCCTCTGAGATCCGGAGTTTGTTGGCGCTGTCATCCGCCGCGAGGTACGGATCTTCCACCTGCAACTCAGGAGTTTCCTTTACCTCCGTCTTCTCTAGTCTGGATCTGTCGGATCAGTTGCCCCTAAACACCCGTCGAAATCAGCTGCCGTGGTTGGGGTCGCCGGCCTTCATGTTTGGTCCGCGGGGCTCCATTGCCAGGCCAAACACCGACGACCTTCTGTAACGCCCGCGCTGTCCCTTAGAACCTGATATTCAACCCTACCATCTCCACGAACCACTCGAGCCAAGGAAAGACTCCTCGTCGTCGTTGATCGCCTGCGGATACTTTGCATTCCCCATATCTGACCGGCATGCGATTCAACTGCCGGCGAGATGTCCACCAATATCAATTTCTTCTCTGGTGTACGGAGGAGTATTACCTGATTGTAATTTTCTTTCTTTCAGTGTCCTTAGGTTTTTTGATGAATATCACGTCATCCAATCTGAAATAGATGTTACTATAAGGTTTGCATGCAATCAATATATGTTTAGCATACGACGAAGCACGTATATAGATAATATGAATGAGTAAACTTATTTCGTCATAAAAGTAAAAAACAATACTCCCATGATATTGCCCTTTTCTCATATTTACAAATATACTATGAAAAGAATGAGAAATAGGAGTCGTGTTTTCATGATCATAGAAAATCAACAACAGTCCATTTTGGACCAGGAATAGTAACATGAAGTGACATACATGCATGCCCCAAAAGCTTGATTTGCCAAGTAGCAGGCACTACGATCTGGCAACACTCTTTTTGTGTGATCCATACTATACCTTAGGTTGCTTGAGAATCTTCGATACGCAGACTCCCAGGTACATCCAACAGCCAATTGCAATCACAATTGGCTGCATGCCAGGATTTTACCTTTGCACTTATCTAAACAATTGTCCACTTGCCATATTAATTTATGGAGAAGTTAAAAGGATACATCATTGTCGACAATACTATCTTATGGATACACACAGTATGTACCTAAGAACACTAACATTCGTTTTTAATCCACTATATGCAAGTTTGTACAATAAAGCTCCTTTTATGGACCGAAATTTCCCTACTACTCAAGTATCTACAATTACGCTCCCATGTTAGTTTATAGACAAAATTTCAACATGCCTAGCAATTATTTAAGAAAAAAAAATTCTGGCCCAACTTTTCTATGAATTAGCATACAAACTTCTAGACTAGTCTGGTGCATGCACACAAAATGGGACAGGGTAATGCAATGGTGTCATTAAATGACAACTTGTAGCCACCTGAAACAACACAACAAGTCCATCACTGTTGAGCTAGCACCATCATCGGTACAAGCGGTCAAGCATCAGTTTGTCTATTTCTTTACTGTGGTGGTGTAGGTATATGTGTGTGATTACTTATAACTGTAGATGTTTTATTTCCTTACGCATTTTCTAAAAAAATTTTAAAATTTTTGAAAGGCTAGACTCCCAGGATTCATCCAACAGCCAATTGCAACCACAGTTGGCCACATGCCAGTATTTTGCCTTGTCACTTATCCAAACACTTACCCACTTGCTATACCAAATTATGAAGAAGTTGAAAGGATGCATCATTATCGACAATACTATCTTACGGATACACATAGTATTTACCTAAGAACACTATCATTCGTTTTTAATCCACTATATGCAAGTTTGTACAATAAAGCTCCTTTTATGGACTGAAATTTCCCTACTACTCAAGTATCTACAATTACGCTCCCATGTTAGTTTATAGACAAAATTTAACATGCCTAGCAATTATTTAAGAAAAAAAATTTCTGGCCCAACTTTTCTATGATTTAGCATACAAACTTCTAGACTAGTCTGGTGCATGCACACAAAATGGGACAGGGTAATGCAATGGTGTTGTTAAATGACAACTTGTAGCCACCTGAAACAACACAACAAGTCCATCACTGTTGAGCTAGCACCATCATCGATACAAGCGGTCAAGCATCAGTTTGTCTATTTCTTTACTGTGGTGGTGTAGGTATATGTGTGTGCTTACTTATAACTGTAGATGTTTTATTTCCTTACGCATTTTCTAAAATTTTTTTAAAATTTTTGAAAGGCTAGACTCCCAGGATTCATCCAACAGCCAATTGCAGCCACAATTGGCCACATGCCAGTATTTTGCCTTGTCACTTATCCAAACACTTACCCACTTGCCATACCAAATTATGGAGAAGTTGAAAGGATGCATCATTATTGACAATATTATCTTACGGATACCCACTGCAGGCACCTAAGAACCCTATTGTTTGTTTTTAACCAACTATATGCAAGTTTGTACCATAAAGCTCCTTTTGTGCACTGAAATTTCTCTACTGCTCAAATATGTATAATTAGACTCTCATGTCAGTTTACAACATGATTTCAAAATGAGCAAAGCTTATTTAAGGGAAAAAATTTCTTGCCCAACTTTTCTATGATTTAGCATACAAACTTCTAGACTAGCCTAGTGTGTACACACAAAAAGGGACAGCGGTAAAGCAACGATGTCGTTTAATTACAACTTGTGGCCACTTGAAGCAACACAACATATCCACCTCTGTCAAGCTAGCGCGGTCAAGCATGAGTTTGTCCATTTCTTTGCTATGGTGGTCTCAGTCTATGTCTGTGCTTACTTATAACTGTGGATGTTTTATTTCCCTATAAATTTTCTAAAATTTTTAATACTTTCAAAAGGCCAGACTCCCAGGATGCATCCAACAGCCAATTGCAAGCACAATTAGCCACATGTAGGAATTTCACCATGTCACTTATCCAAACAAGTGCCCGCTGGCCATACCAATGTGGAGAAGTTGAAAGGATGCGTCATTATCGACAATACGATCTTACAAATACCCACTGCATGCACCTAAGAACTCTATTGTTCATTTTTAATTGACTTTTTGCAAGTTGTACCATAAAGTTCCTTTTGTGCACTGAAATTCCTCTACGCTCTCATGTTAGTATATAGACATGGTTTCAATGTGAGCAGAGATTATTTAATGGAAAAAATTTATTGCCCAACTTTACTAAGATTTAGCATACAAACTTCGAGACTAGTCTAGTGCATGCA
Source organism: Dendrocalamus latiflorus (assembly GCA_017311315.1). Taxonomy (NCBI): domain Eukaryota; kingdom Viridiplantae; phylum Streptophyta; class Magnoliopsida; order Poales; family Poaceae; genus Dendrocalamus; species Dendrocalamus latiflorus. The sequence goes on along the minus strand of CM029641.1, from coordinate 21,666,361 downwards.
CACAAAATGGGACAATGGTAATGCAACAGTGTTGTTTAATGAAAACTCGTGGCCGCCTGAAGCAACACAACAAGTCTATCTCTATCGAGATAACACCATCATCAATACAAGCGGTCATGCATCAGTTTGTCCATTTCTCTGCTGTGGTGGTCTAGGTGTATGTGTGTGCTTACTTATATTTGAGGATGTTTTATTTTCCTATACATTTTCTAAAAAATACTTATTTTTTTTTTGAAAGGCCATACTCTCAGGATGCATCCAATAGCCAATTGCAACCACAATTGGCCACATGCCAAAAATTTACCATGTCACTTATCCAAACAATTGCCCACATGCCATACCAATTAATGGAGAAGTTGAAAGGATGCACCATTATCGACAATGCTATCTTGTGGATAATTGTAGATATGATTTCAACATGAGCAGAGATTATTTAAGGGAAAAAATTCTTGCCCAACTTTTCTATGATTTACCATACAAACTTTGAGACAAAAGGGGACAACAGAAATGGAACGGTGTCATTTAATTACAACTTGTGTCCGCAAGAAGCAACACAACAAGTCAGTCTCTGCTGAGCTAACACCATCATCTGTTTAGGTGGTCAAGCATCAGTTTGTCCATTTCTTTGTTGTGGTGGTCTTGGTTTATGTGTGTGTTTACTTATAACTATGGATGTTCCATTTCCCTATACATTTTCTAAAAAAATATTTTAATTTTTTGAAAGGCCAGACTCCCAGGATGCATCTAGCTACCAACTACGAGCAAATTGGCCACATGCCAGTGTTTTGCCTTCTCACTTATCCAAACAATTGCCCACTGGCCATACCAATTTATGGAGAAGTTGAAAGGATGCATCATTATCGATAAATACCATCTTACAGATACACATTGCATGCACCTAAAAACCCTATTGTTCGTTTTTAATCCACTATAAGAAAGTTTGTACCATAAAGCTTCTTTTGTGCACCAAAATTTCTCTACTGCTCAAGTATGTATAATTAGGCTCTCATGTCAGTTTACATACATGATTTCAAAATGAGCAGCGATTATTTAAGGGGAAAATTTTTCTTGCCCAACATTTCTATGATTTACCATACAAACTTCCAAACTAGTCTAGTACATGAACACAAAATGGGGCAGCGGTAATGCGACCGTGTCATTTAATTGCAACTTGTGTGCGCCTGAAGCAACACAACTAGTTCATCTCTACCGAGCTAGCACCATCATCGGTATAAACAGTTAAGCTTCAGTTTGTCTATCTCTTTGCTGTGGTGGTATAGGTCTATGTGTGTGCTTACTTATAACTATGGATGTTTTATTTCCTTATAAATTTTCAAAAAAATATTTAATATTTTTGAAAGGCTAGACTCCTAGGATGCATCCAACATCCAATTGCAAGCACAATTAGCCACATGCCGGAATTTTCCCATATCACTTATCCAAACAAGTGCCCACATGCCATACCAATTTATGGAGAAGTTGAAAGGATACGTCATTATCGACAATACTATCTTACGGATACCCACTGCATGCACCTAATGTAATATCCCGAATTTAGCCCTTAAGGGCCTGTGCGTAAATAGGAAGAAGAGGATACGAGAAAAAGGGATATGTGGGCTTTTAGAGTGTAGATTTGATTCCTGGAACGGGTTGTACGAGGACATAACATAGGATTAGATCTCAGGCCAAATTAAATAGAGAACGTGTAAAAGAGAAAACCCTAGCCATCTCTATATTTCTTCCCCTGGCGCCGCCATCCATCTTTTCACAGCACGCTAACCCAGCTGCTGCCGGCACTCCATCGCAACACCTAAGCGCCAATGCTTGTCGACGTCGCCTTCCACCCATGCGTGCCACGCACTAGCTCAGCAGTCGCCGCCTACTCTCGGTCGTGTTGTAATATCCTAAAATAACCTTTAAGGACCTATGTTTAATTAATAGAAAGAGATATTGGAAAAATAGAATACTTGTTGAATTTTAGAGAAGAAGTTGGGTTCTTGGAACGAGTTTTCGGGAAGTTAGAATCAGAGTAGAATCTCGTGCCAAATTAAAAGGACCGTAGGGAAAACAATATCCAAAACCCTAGCCTTATTTTTCCTATCCAGCGCCGGATCTGCGCCGCCTTCACTGCCCGCGCTAGCACGGCTGCTCCAGCGCATCGTCGGCAGCAGCTGCACGCGCTCGATCCATCCACACGCTAGCTTCGCCACGCGCCGGCAGGATCTCCACGCCATCGTCCACCATCGCCAGCCGCCACGCTCCTTCGCCAACACGTGCGCAAGCCGAGCCAGCCGTCGTCGCTCGCAGTCACGCGTCGACAGTGGTCGCCAAAGCCTGCGCGTTCCCGAGTCCCATGCCTCGCCCATCACCACGCTCAGCCTGGACCTTCGCGCGTCAACCGTTTCTCGTTTCTTCGCATGTGCATAATTTAGAAATTTTATCTACTATAAATGTAGAGAATTTTGGTAGCTTTCTGTAAAATATTTATTCATGTCGATCAGATGAGTTGATTACAAGATATGAATTTTGTAAGCCTGTTGTCTAGTAAATTTGTTGTATTTTGGCAACGCATGTTAACCTTTCGATTAAAAATGTGAAATGAACTAATTTAGAGTTTTTGTCGGCATGAACATTATAGGTAACTTCTTAAGGTTTTCATAAAGTCTAAAAACATAACTTTTGAATAACTAGAATAGGATATATGAATTTTGGGAGGCTACTGTCCAATATCGGTTTGCTGCTAGATGCTGTCATGGGGAAAAAATTTAAAGACTAGGATAATCATAGGATCATATTTTAGGAATAACTAGACAATGGTGGAAAATTTCCTATAGAATCTAAAAATGTATAGTTTATTAGGTTTGCTGGTATAGATTAAAAGATATTAAATTATTAAGTCTGTTGTCTAGAAAATGGCAGATATATCTTTTGGGTTAAAAATAAAGGTTTAGATGATTTAATTTAAACCTATGACCAACTAAGGTATTGTGGGGAATTTCGTGTAGATTCTAGAACTGGTATGATTTACTTTATTTTGATTTTGAAATTGAAAGTTATAATAATTTTAGTACGGGACAGCATGGAGACTGTCCAGTAAAGGGGGATTGTGGTGGATATGGAAAGTAGGTAGGAGCATTGTTGATTAAGTGTTGCTTTGTGTTGCTTGGGCATGTATTGAGGATGATTATTTACTATAAGAGGAATAGCGTTGGGTGTGCTGTCACCTTCAAATTATTTCGGTCGTCGCAATTGGGCAAAAGGCAAGTGTTTGGTAGAGTAGTATTCGAGTGCTTAAAAAATTATGATAACATGAATACTTGCCATGATGGTTGTTCTGTTCATACTTATTCTCAAATTGCTCATATGCTTATGGTTAAACTTGATGATTATGTCACTTGGTTACTGTTATTAATTAAATAATAAAAAGGTAATCATTGTATTGCATATGAGCATCTGTGTTGTAAGACCTACTTCGGTAGGCACTCTACAGAAGTGGAAGAGAGACTATATATGGAAGAGGATAGGGCAAGGTTATGTCATTAATGGGCGAACACTCAGCTATACTATTATAAGCAAAGAAGAGATGAAACATATGTATGAGCATTATATGGCATTGCATTCATAAAAATAGGAATAAAACAATGAGACATATGAATGAAAATTTCTAATAATGAGTATGGGGAAATTTAAGTTGATGTTAAATGAATATGACCTGTTAATATGATGATGCCTTGTTTATTATTCTGCTTTGTACTTGCTGAGTCGTGAACTCACCCTTGCTTATCTGTTATTTTAGGTGATTGTTGAAGGCGACATGCGATTGGAGTGGAAGTAGCACATGAGTCATTGCACACATTTAGCTCTTTATTCACTTAGTGACCAATAATTTATGTCCATGTCTAGTTTAGACTTGCCAACTTTAATTCTCAGATAATAATTGTTTCCTTAGTTCCCTTATGATCCTTAACGTGCTGTTAGATGTGCTCTGTCATTCCCTGCGCCTGATCATAGATTGTAGGGATGGTGGATTGGCAACCTGGGGCGATGGCTCCTTCTTGGAGCCATGCTGCACCGAATCTGAGAAGCAAAGAACAGAGAGGGCACAGGGGATAGCAGACTGGGAAGAAGGAGATCAGAATAGAGGAGGATCAGAAGGTAATTCTCTGCTTAATCCATTAGCAAATACTCCCCATCCTTTAAATAGATAGCATGCCTAACAATTGGAGCTAACTCAATCTCTAACTCGACCTCCTATCACCTAATATGACCCTTATTCCTACTGGACTCTTGCCTGACCGGATCTAGATTGGAACCTGCTATCCGAATCAATCTCAATTCGGCAGCAGCCTAATCGATCGTATTACCAACCAAAGCTATTGACCTACGTCTAGTATACACCTTACCATACCTGACATCTCTCCCATCCTCAAAAATAGCACGTCCTCAGGCTGGAAGGAAGGGTACTACTACTGAAATTGGTCCAACGGTTCCCATGTAGCCTCTGTGTCGAACAATCTAATCCACTCGACTAACACCTCCTACGTCCCTTTGTTGACATGGCCACGAGCAACCTGGAAAGGATGAGGCACCACATGGCCCTGCCATAGTTCCGGTAGAGGAGGTGGACTCACAGGAGTATCACCATGGTAAGCCTTCAACAAGCTCACATGGAAAATGTCATGGATACAAGCCTGAGGGGCAGCTGCAAGCGATAAGCCACATCCCCAATGCGATCCAGAAATTGATAAGGCCCATAGTATCGTGGAGCCAGCTTGCGGTTAATGTGATCTGCCAAAGACACAGCCTGCCGATGGTGGAGGCGGAGCCATACCCACTGACCGGCCTAAAACTGGAACTCCCAGTGTTTGTGGTCATATGTCGTCTTGTGGTGCTGTTGAGCAAGAAGGAGACGCTCATGAATGTTGGCTAGAAGTCTCGCGGTCTGAGTAGTAGCCAGGCGAAGGGCGGGCAGATCATGACCATAGACCACTTTGAATGGCATCTCCTGGAGAGAGGACTAAAGAGATGTATTGTAACGGTATTTTGCCTATGGAATCCACTGAACCCAATGTCAAGGGCGATCTCCAGTAAGATAGTGGAGATACATAGCAATGATTTTGTTGGTCTCCTTTGTCTGACCATCAGACTGAGGATGAAAGGCGGAGCTGAGGTGAAGCTTAGTGCCCATCAAACCAAAACGCTCTGACCAAAAGTTGCTTGTGAAAACCGGCTCCCGATCACTGATGATCGAACAAGGACCCCATATAAATGCACCACTTCAACAAAAAACATGGGGCCATGGAGCTTGTCGTGTAAGGATGAGACAAAGGGATGAAATGAGCATATTTAGAAAACCAATCAACCACTGTGAGAATAACGGACTTGCCATTGACGTGGGGCAACCCTTCCATAAAAGTCCATGGCGATGCCTTCCCAAATGCACGAGGGAACCACCAAAGACTGGAGCAAGCTAGCTGGGTGGAGCTGTTCTGATTTATTGCATTGACACACAGGGCAAGCCTGGACCAAGTCGGCTACAGTAGAGTTTTCTGGACACCCTCATGCCCAACTGCATGGACTACTGCTAGGACTGGCTGGAGCAAAGGAGAGGACTACGATATATGCACCTAGTTGTGCTGGAGGACAATGTCGTCCTGTACACTCCATGGTGCCCCCAATAAGCCTTCTACAATTTGGCTGTGAAGTGTGGCCAACTCAGAGACTCTGGGCCCCTCCTATCGTTGACCCTCCAGGAATGTAAATGTTGGCATGGAAAGAGCATGTGCGGTACCCTCTGTTGCTCCATATGGGACAAAGCATCGGCGACGATGTTGAGCTGGCCAGGCTTGAACTCCACTCCATAATCGTAACCAAACAATTTGCTGGCCCAGCGATGTTATGAAATCATGGAGAGACGTTGATCCAATAAGAATATGAGGCTATAATGATCACAAACCACAAAGTAGCATCCCCATAGATATGGCCGCCAATGGCAAACGGCCTGCACTAATCTAATAAGTTCTCACTCATAAGCTACCAAGTGTGTGTGTCGAGGGGCCATGCCACGGATAAAGTATGCAATCAGCCCCTTGCCTTGATGGAGGAATGCCCCAATGCCAAAACTCATAGTGTCACACTCCACAATGAAGTCAAGATTGAAATATGAAAGTTGAAGCACTGGTGCCGAAGTCAACGCATCTTGTAAACATTGAAAAGCATTAGTAGCCTCTTCAGTCCAAGAAAAGGCCTCTTTCTTGAGTCGGCGAGTAAGTGGTTCGGCAATGGAGCGAAACCCTTGGATGAACTTCCGATAATAGCTTGCTAGCTCGAGGAAACCTCGGAGAGTCCTCACCGGGTGTGGCTGTGGCCATGCCTGGACGGCCTACACCTTGGCCGCATGCATCACCACGCTCTCAGCCAAGATCACGTGTCCCAAGTATGCCACAAATGTCTCAAGGACCGCACTGATGGTTGCATGATCGTCTACCATGGACACTGATACCAAGTTGTCACGCCTTGTGCCTGATCGCAGATTGTAGGGATGGTGGATCGGTAGTATGGGGCGATGACTCCCTCTTGGAGTCGTGCTGCACCGAATTTGAGAAGCAAAGAATAGAGAGGGCGCAGGGGATAGGACCTACACATACTGGGAAGAAGGATATCGAAATAGAGGAGGATCAAAAGGTAATTCTTTGCTTAATTCATTAGCAAATACTCCCTATCCTCAATCTCTAACTCAACCTCCTATCGCCTAATATGACTTTTATTCCTACTGGACTCCTGCCTATCCAAATCTAGACTGGAATTCAAACTAGACCCTGCTATCCAAATAAATCTCAATTCGGCAGCAGCCTAACTAGCCATATTACCAGCCAGAGCTATTGGCCTATGCCTGGTATACACCTTACCATACCTGACATGCTTATTGGTTAGCCTTATGGTTGGTTCGTTTTATTTTCTTTTTGGTTCATCTTAAGCTCATTATATTTATTGTGTTGCTCAAATTCCTTTTAAGATTATAATGCTATTTATCCCTGATGCTTAGCTATTGGTAAGGTGTAGTTAATGGTTTAAATTAGTACGTAGCGTATTTAGTTGTGTGTGACATCTTGGGCTTTTGAGAAGCCGGGGTGTTACAGTTGGTATCAGAGCGGGCATTAGGTCTGTGATGAATGAACTAATGACTTAATGGTTAATCAACTAAAATTTTCACATAGGATTGGTAACCTAAAATAATAATAACCATAACAATAAAATGACTTAGGAAAACTTAGTGCTAAAACTTGACTTAGGATCATTAATTTAAATAAGAAATTTGACACACTAGTGCACGATAGGATGGGATTGGGTTGCATTGTATTTGTGCTTCTGTTAGCTTCTTAAATTGTTAATGGGTATTGAATAATTGGTTAATTGAGTATGATATGATTGTTATCGTTATGCTCGAGCTAAGTGGTTGGTTATTCTTTCTAGTGAACAGTAATGGCAAGAGGTTGCCTATGTTTGTATTGGATGGTTGTGTAGTTGAGTTAGATAGTGGTGCTGAGAGGTAGAGGTCATGGTTGGGTTGTGGGTATGGCCATGTTGTGCCATATTGCGTTGTATATGATGAGTGGTCAGATTCTCTTCGATAAACTTAGATATAAATGTTGCAGGTGAGTTTTCGTTGGTTATAATTGTTTTATGTGTGAGTCATTAGTTATCCTTGAGGTTTCAGTGGTTTGTTAGTTTCAATGCTGGTAATGAGTTTTCATTGGCTATTTTGGTTCTGTAAAGAAATTGCAGTTTTTCCAATTGTCGAACTATTTTTGCTACCTATGAAGGTTGTCGATTTGCAAGGTCATTCTTTTTGTGGTGGTTTTACCATTTGTATTGAGATTTATGACTTATTTCTTGGATCAATATTTTCTTTTAGATCAATGATAATATCTTTTGCAAGTTCACTTTCATGTGGATGTTTTTAAATCTATGTGTTGTGGGTATCTTGGGTGTTGAAGTTAATGCTCTTGTTTTATGAAGGGAATTTTTAAAGCCTTTTTATGTTATCCTGCTATGTTTAAGCGAGGGATGGTTAAGGGATGCTAAGTTGAGTTAATGATGTTATGTATAATTGATTTTAACTAACATACTTCCAAGTGAAACCTATTAAATTTGATGGTACATTGGAATGTTAGATGATGAAAACTAATTGTGGAATATATACTCTTATTGAATTGTTGAAAGGAAATATGAAGAGTGTGGAGTACCGATGGAATAGTTAGATATTGAGAATGTTTAATTTGCCAAATACTACTAGATAAATTGGATTATTTGGTCCCAATAGATTATTCTAATTGTTTGTGAATGTTACACTAAAGATATATGCGATATTTATCATTGGTAAATATTACTCCTGAATTAATCTTTTCTAAGGATACTTGGTGAACTTATGTAGATGGTTTATTTACATGTTTCTTGTCATGCTAAATTGACATAATGTATTTAATGAGTAGATGAATATTGTTGTATCATCACATGAAACCTTGTTTAGTAGGGGGTTATATTGTTGAAGATTTGATGGTATTTTGCTCTAAGTTCTGAACATAAGATGAAAATATCGAATTTGTAATTATAAATGTTCTGGTGATTGCATATAGAAGAAGGACAACAAATAGGTCTCCATAATCAAGATAATTGTTGATCGCTAATGTGAATCGCTAGAGTTCAATTAATGTGCAATAAGAGTTTAATGGATGAAATTTAATAAATGTGATGTATGTGTGCTTTCGGTGAATGTTGGGCAATAGTCTGCCCTTAATAAAAGAGTCTTCTAGAACATTATGGTTAGTTTGCCCTTAATAAAAGAGTCTTTAAGAATATTATGGTTAGTTTGCCTTTAATAAAAGAGTCTTTAAGAATATTATGGTTAGTTTGCCTTTAATAAAAGAGTCTTTAAGAATATTATGGTTAGTTTGCCTTTAATAAAAGAGTCTTCTAGAACATTATGGTTATTGCGGTAATCTTGTGATGCATTGTAATTTTTCAAACTTATGATGGAATAATAACATATTATGAAACAATTTAGTCTGATTTTGGAAAATTTTAAGATATGATAGTAGCCTTGATAATTCCCATTAAGAGTTTGTTAAACTGGTATTTGCATAATCGTTGGTAAGTATCTTTGGGAATAGTGTTAAATAAAAAAACTTTAGTAGAATGTTAGCAAGAAAATAAATAAATAAATAAATAAAATGTGTAGGAATATAATTATTTAACTTGTAAATGAACTCTTTACAATTTGTTAAAGCTTTCATGTGTGCTGATCTTTATTGTCCTTTCATTATATATGCTTGTGGATTCCTGAATTCATCAAAAGTAGGGGAACTTGACACATTGTTTAGATTATTTGCACTTTTTTCATGTCAACTAGTGCAGATCAAAAAAGTTAGTGTAATAACCTAATCAGTGGGGTAGCTAATTGAATGATGATGAATGTTGATCTATTGTTATGGTATACGAATTGTTCTTAAATGAATGATCTTATTGAAATTTCAATATCTTCCTAATGGTAATCGGTGGAGACTTGGTTTACTTGTTAGAATTCCTTTGTCATTTACACCTAAAATTTTATTATAGGAATCTTTGAAATTGAAATCATGAACTAATATTGCTTAGTATCTTTGTCCAACTAGATATAGTGGAGGAATTTATTGTTGTGGCATATAATGATTTGAGTTACCTGGATTTCAAAGTTAAAATCTTAATGTGATTATTTGTGATAATAAAGTGAAGTTGGGCTTGTGTTGATCATTGATGGAATTTGTTGGGTTATGATAGAGGTGTGTGTGGAAATTCTATAGGTATTTATCCTTTAATGTAACTAGGCTAACATGATTCAATGGGGTTGAGTTTAATCTTGAAGTTGTCAATTTAAATACAACTATATGTGCAAGACATGTGATGTTTTAGAAAAATTTTTGGGGCTCAATAGAAAATTTTACTTTAAAGTTGAGGAAAATACATTTTGGAGGCAATCAGATACATTTATGGTTCTTGCTTACTTTATGTGCTTTGTCTATTGCTGATTGTAAAGAAATGTGGTTTTTTTGTGTTATGGATGGTCTTTTTTCTAGCTAGAGGGAAAACGGAATGTTATTTTGCGCATTTGAGTGATTTGATCCTTTGGTTTATGTGTTTCTTGAATGCAAATTGCCTATTTGGAAGTCAAATGATTTATTTTGTAAATTCTTTGTTATTTGCTGAGTGGATTATTTTCAAAAAGAGTTGGTTTAAAGAGTATGTAATTGTTTCCTTGTGTTTAAAAGGGATGCATCCCGCAAAGTGAGGGGATCGTATGAAAGATAAAGGAAGAGCTTCTTGTGTTAGTGAGTAGTAGTGCATTGTGCCATAGAAAGCAAAGATAACATTTGGTTTTCTAAAGTGTGGTTCAGATTTCTTTTCCTTGAGGTGGGTTTGCGCCCAAGAAATTTGTTTTGCGGTTTGCAGTGTATGTGAGTAGTATGGGTTGATGCGCACCTGTAGATCATGGATTAATGCACACTTGTAGCCCTTCACTCTACCTAGCAACTTAGCACTTAGACATGAACAACTTAGTAGCTTCCATAACATTGATTAGATAATTTATAGATTCCCTTAGTCTCTATAGTTCATAGTATTATTACTTGATGCTTTGCTTAATGTAGGATTGTTTATAATCCATCTTGGTTATTATTGGTTCATATTAAGTTCACTTATAGTTTATAGTGTTGCTTAAATTTATGTTAAATGTTTATTCTTGAAGCTTAGTTGATGTAAAGTTTATTTATTAGTTAAAATTGAAAGAGATGGTAGTTGTAGGTGACATCTTAGGTTTTTGTTGAGCCAGAGTGTTACAGTTGGTATCAGAGCGGGCATTAGGTCTGTGGTGAATAAATTAGTAACTTGTTTAATCAACTAAAATTTGGCATAGGTTTGGTAATAAAATGAAAATAATAATCATAATAATAAAATGACTTAGGAAACTTTAGGAAAACTTAATGCTGAAATTTGACTTAGGATTGCTTATTGTTAAAATTTGACTTAGGATAAATAAGTTACTTAAAATAGAAATTTGACACATTGGTGCACAGTAGAATGGGATTGGGTCATGCATTGCAGTTACACTTCCATTAGTTGTATAATTGTTAATGAATGTTGAGTTGATGCCTATGTTTATGTTGGATGATGGGTAATTAGGAAGAATAGCGATGTCGAGAGATAGTGGTCGTGGTTGTGGCCGTGGGTATGGCCAAACTGTGCCACCGTGTGTGGTGCAGGAGTGATGATAAGTTTCCCTTTGGTAACCTTAGTTACAAATGATCGGGATGAGTTTCCATTGGTAGTTTTCGTTTTTGGGTGTGTTATTGCTCTTTCCCTGAGTTTTCATTGGTAATTCTTTTATCATGATGGCAATGTGCTTTCATTCGCTATTTTGTTTCATGAAGAAATTGTTGTTTCTCCAAATGTTGAGCTATTCTTGATTCTCATGAAAGTTGTTAAGTTGCAGGTTGTACTTTTTATGAGAGTTTGCCATTTATTGAGGAATATGATTTGTTTATTTACTCGATGTTGTGGGTAATGGAAAATGTCTTTTACAAGTTCATTATCATGAGGAAGATTGAAACCTATGTGGTTTTTTCGTTTATTTTGAGTGATTGAAGTTAACTGCCTTTTATGAAGAAGAGTATTTAAACCCTTTTAAGATGTCTTTTCAATACTTGGGTGAGATGTCATGATTATAGGAATTAAGAGATAAGATATGTGGGAGAATAACTATTGTAGATGCAATGGTGCATAGTTGATTTCAATTAACATCCCTTGAAGAGATATATGTTAAGTTTGATAGTGCCTTGGAGTAGATGCATGGTGACTAGTGACTAAGAGTATGCTCTTTCCGTATAGAAGATTAATGGATTATAATGAAGTATGAGATATTGATGGATGATCCTTAAGATTACTTAATCTACCAAATTTTATCGGATATATCGGATTAATTGGGTCTCAATGGATAAATCTAGCCGTTTAGGATGGATAGGTTAAGAATATGTTGTGTTATGGTCTTGGTGGATACTATTACTCTTAGAAATGTCCTTTCTATGGATGCTTGGCGATCATATTAAAATTACTAGATTCATTTCTTAACACAGTTAATTGTTGGCATTGTGTACAAAGGGGGTTCAAAAATCTGAATATCGATGGATCTAGAATTTATATGGGAGGAGTTTGGATAGTTATTCTAGCTAGAGTGATTGGATGAAATTTGTTGTGGTGTCATTAGGGATTTTAATGGATATAGGAATATGATTAATGATGTTTTAGCGGGATTATACAAGGTGGAGTAATTGAATCAGTGGTTGTATAGGTTCATGCAATTGCAAATCAAAGTAAGGTAGCAATTAGATTTGATGATAATGTTAATTGTTGGTGGAAACCTTTGGAGTGCAATTATTGTGTGTTATGATTTAGTGTTGAGAATCACTAAAGAGTCAAGTTGCTGGATTTTAATGTGTCTCATGTTTATGAGCTTATGGAATTGTTGGAGGATAGTTGATTATTCATAAAAGAACTTTGGTGGGACATTTTGAATTGTGCACTAGATATCTTTTGGAGTAAAGTGGTTATTGCAGTAAGGGTGTAAAGTTTAGGTGGGTTCACAATTTGAGGATGAAATGATATAATAGTATGAAGCCATTTAGTGAATCTTGGAGAGATTATGATGGATTGGTGGATTCTAATGATTTATGTTAAGAGTTTTAGTAAATTGGTGATATCAAGCTTGTCGGTAAGGCATATTTGGGTTAGTGCTGATTCGTTTTAGAAAGAAGAGAAGTTCATGGTATGATTTAAATGAAATGTTTTGAAGTTTTTGTGTTTTTGAGCCTTTGGGTTCACGACTTATGATGAAGTTGTATTCTATTTTGCATCACTTTAGTGAAATGTTGAAGAATTTCCTTGGTTACAAGACGTTTACGAAATTTCATCTTGAAAGGAAACCAAAATGTGCCTTGGTATTTGATGATTTTTCTTGAAGTTTTTCTTTCTAGTGCCTTGCCATTTGATTATTTTCCTTCGGGTTTTGCTTACTGCAAGTTTCTATTACTTTTCATGGCCTTCTAAATTTGTTCATGTTGCCTCTTCTTTGTTTTCTTGTGAAGGAAATAGCTAATTAATATTATGAAGTTTTTTAGGGTTTGTAGTGGTAACTGGCTAGTAGTGATCAAGTGTACAATCTTATAAGGTATCGAGTGCCAAGATATTTAGAGTGCATAGGAGGATGATTTGATGTTATACTATAATTCTTGGGAAGAAATTGACTTCATACAATGGTTATGTTTGGAGTAAAGTGATCATATTGTAGTTACTAGTAAAACACATAGTGGATAATGAATAATGATATATTGATATATATTGTGGGTTATTTGGAGTTATCAAAAGTTCAGAATTTTGATCAGTTAATTAGAATGTTGTGATTGTGTAAGTTGCTTATTTCTGTAGACGAGATTGGATGGCAGAGTTTAATGAGAATATAAAATTTGTGAAGCAATTTAATCGATGTAGTAGTTACTTGAATGATGAGGATTGTTGGATTAATATATGGTATGATTTGATCTTTAGTGATATCTCTTGGAGTTAGAATCTTTCAAAAAGTTTAGTTGGTGGAGGTTGTATTTACGTATTGGTATTGTAACAATTGACTCTATTTGGATTGTCGAGCTGGTTAGTCAGCAGATTGGAGGATTTGTCCTATCAAATATACTGAACTTTATGGGAGGTGTCATTGAGGTTGAAGTTACTAGGAGTAATAGGAGAATGGTTTGGTGGTTTACAAGACTGTAAATTTTTGGATTACTTTCGGTTACAATATTAATAGGATTTTATTCCAGACTATGGATAAGAGGAGATGAAGTTAGACTTTGTGCTTTAGTCTAGAAATAGTTGTATGTAAATATATGTGGAAATAGGAGAACAACTTGGCTATGGGAATTGTGAAGATCGTTGGTCGGATTCATTTGGATGTGGTGTATGTGTGTATGCTAGGATCTTCAAGGTGATTATCCGTAAAGGGTTGAGGTGATAAGATTCAAGGTGAAATCTATAATTTAGCTCACTTGGAATTATTTGCAGGGATATTTCTTTGGGGTGAGGAGTTGACTAGTGTATGTTGTGGATTTGTGGAACCACTCTAGATTCGGTTGACGTTCTAGGATTGTGCATATCCTTGAGGTTGTCAATTTAAGAGATATGAGTTAGTGTGGTATGTGAGGATTTGGAATTTTCATGATTTAAGACTAGATTTATTCCTTAAATATGGGAAGAGTGTGTTTTGTTGGGGTGGTAAGCTATCCATCTGGTTCTTGACTAATTTATGTTTATATATCAGGTGTTATTTGCAAAGTGAGTTGGTTTTATGTTGGAATTTGTGGTCATTTCCTTGTAAGAAAAAGAGCAAGCTGTTAATTTAGCTGATGTGGTTTTGATTTGCACCTGTTTATTTGGAAGTTGAGGGGTTTCATTATCAGTCCTTCATTTTTGAAGCATTTTTTTAAAAGGGAGTGGGTCCAATGAATGATTTATTTGCTTCTCTTGTCAAAGAGATGCTCCTTGCAAATTGAAATAATATCTTTTTGTCTCAGAATATTTTCTCCTAAGAATGGTTTATTTTGAAATGGAGTGATTTTAGAAGTGGATTTCTTGTTGAGGAGTGGGTAATTCTTTACTTGAGGCTTGGAGAAGTCAAAAGACATGTTACATTTGTTTGTGAACAAAAGTATTGTGGGTCTTGAGTTGTACTGTGCTCTTAAAGCTATTTGCATGGAGTCGAAGTGTATGTTTGTTCCGAGTATTTCTCATGGATATGAGTTAGAATGTTAGAATTTACAAGAAGAGTCATGAGGTGGAGAATTCGGAGACAAATTATGTTAAGGGATAGAATGTAATATCTCGAATTTAGCCTTCAAGGGCTTGTGTGTTCATAGGGAGATGAGGATATGTGGACTTTTAGATGATATATTGGATTCTTGAAACGACACACGAGAAGTTAGCGTAGGATTAGGATCTCGGGCTAAATTAAATAAAGAACCTGTGAGAGAGAAAACCCTAACCATATCTCTATTTCTTCCCCTGGCGCCGCCATGCGTCTTTTCATCGACGTCGCCTTCCACCCGTGCCCGTGCGTGCCATGGCCAAGCCTTCGCCACGCGCTGGCTCAGCAGTGGGTCGCCGCCTACTCTCGGTCGTGCAGACGCCTTCGTGTGCTAGCTGTCTCATCGCCAGCAATCTTCCGCCGGAGCCGCTCGTCACCGCCATGTTGCCCGCGCGTCTCTCGCCAGCGCGCCAACCGTTTCCCGTCCAGCGCCGTCTGCCCAGATGCCCACCTTGCTGTCGCCCATCCACATGCCATCGCTGGCCTGCCCGTTCACCAACCGCGAGCTCATGAAGGCCATGTGTTCTTTGTGCTTAGGGCGATGACGCAGCTATTTAGGCAAATACCGAGGCACACTCAAGAGCGACGTTCGCCTCGGTCTCATCGCCAACAAACTGCTGCGGGATTTGCGTTGTGCCGACCAACCGAGGGAGAAGCCACGGAGGCGAACAAGGAATAGAATAAGAGCGGGAAGTGCAGGAAAGGCGAGTAATAAGGGCCTGTTTGGAACAGAGGAATTTCACAGGAATTTGCAGGAAACAGTTCAATTCCCGCAGGAATCGGGAAAAATTCCCGCATTCCAAACAGGGCCTAAGATTGTGGTTTTGCCGTCCATATCTTACGTAATGATCTAGCTATTCCTCTCTATTTGCCTAATTTTGATTAGAGATTTAAGTCAGGGATTGAAGAGCGAAGTAGCAAGGTTTCAAGGGGGGTTCGGTTAATAGATTGATTTAATTGTTGTAACTTTGTATTGTGAATTTGGGTAATGTATGGTCATAGTTTGGGAGTTCCATCTACTAACTTCTACTAGAAACTTGTAGAAGATTTTGGTAGCTTTCTATAGAATTTTTATTCATGTCGATTGGAAGAGTAGATTATAAGATATGAGTTTTTTTAATTCTGCTATCTTGTAAATTTATCGGGTTTTAGCAGTATGTATAACCTATAGATTAAAAAATAGTAAGTGAACTAATCTAGGGATTTGGTCGACATGAACATTGTAGATAATATCTTAAGGTTTTCGGAAAGTTCAAGAACACAATTTTTAGAAATGTATATTAGAAGTTATGAATTTTGGGAGGCTGTTGTCCAGTACTGGGTAGCTGCTGGACGTAGTCGTGGGGAATCATTAATTTGACTAGGTTAATGGCAGAATTAAATTTTAGGGATAACTATACAATAGTAGAAAATTTTCCTTTAGATTCTAAAAATGTCATAGTTTAATAGGTTTGTTGGTGTAGTTTAAAAGATATTAAATTATTAAGTGTATTGTCCAAAAGATGACAGATCTGTCTTCTGGGTTAAAAACAGGGGGTTAGATTATTTAATTTGAACACTTCATCAACTAGGAAATTATACAAAATTTTGTGTAGGTCCCAGAATGATAAGTTTTTTCTATAATAGGATTTACGAATTGAAAGTTATGGTAGTTTGAGTATGGGACAGCAGGGATGACTATTCGGTAAAGAGGGAAGTGATGGAATTGGGGAGCGTGCAGGAGCGTTGTCAAGTAAGTGTTATCTTTTATTGTTATGGCTTTGTATCGAGAGTGAATAATTTTTGTAGGAGGAATAGTGTCGAGTGTGTTTTCATCTCCTAATCAGACCAGCCATCGCAACTAAAAAGGCAAGTGCTTAGTAGAATGATAGATGAGGGTTAATAATTGCTCACTGTTCTTGAATGATTCATGTCACATAATAAATTTTGATTATCCTTTTGTTCAGTATCATTATTTTAATTTAATAATATTTGTGATACGTGGTAAAATGATGAAAAATAGCATTCATGGTATGGCATGTGCATTATGATCAAGAGCAGTGAGAAAGTCAATAGCTATAAATAAAACTATGTGACTATTCCGGCGTGCTCTTAAGTAAGACTTACAGAGATAAGATTCTCTACGGGGGTAGAGGGAAATATCTAATTCAGTAGGCACCTCCATGGGATGGAGGTAGAGGGTGACATCGACAGGCGTACCCTTCGCTATACCAGTGTAACCTACAAAGAATTTATGAGCATGAATATTGCATTGCATTAAGAAAAACTGATATGAGATATTGAGATATGTGGATGAGAATAAGATGTGATAATTGAGTTAATGGTAAATGGATATACATTGTTAAAATGATGTGGAATCATTTATTGTTCTGCTTTGTACTTGATGAATTGTAGACTCTCTCTTGCTTTGTTTTTTTTTGTGAATGTTGAAAGTGACATGCATGGATGAATATAGATCATTGATTAATGCACATTTGTAGCCCTTCACTCTACCTAGCAACTTAGCACTTAGACACGAACAACTTCGTAGCTTCCACAGCATTGATTAGATAATTTATAGATTCCCTAATTGTTTCTATAGTTCATAATATTATTGCTTGATGCTTTGCATAATGTAGACTTGTTTATAATCTATCTTGGTTATTATTGGTTTATATTATGTTCAATGTTATGTTGAGTGTTTACTCTTGAAGCCTAATTATCGGTAAAGTTTGTTTATTAATTAAAATTGATAGAGATGGTAATTGTAGGTGATATCTTAGGTTTTTGTTGAACCGGCGTGTTACCTAAGAACCCTATCATTCATTTTTAATCGACTTTATGCAAGTTTGTACCATAAAGCTCCTTTAGTGCAACGAAATTTCTGTACTACTCAAGTATGTATAATTAGGCTCTCATGTTAGTTTATAGGCATAATTGCAAAATGAGCGGAGATTATTTAATGCAAAAAAATTACTTGCCAAACTTTTCTATGATTTAGCATACAAACTTCCAGACTAGTCTAGTGTGTGCACACAAAATGGCATAGCAGTAATGCAAAGGTGTCATTTAATGACAAGATGTGGCCACCTGAAGCAATACAACAAGTCCGTCTCTATCGAGCTAGCACCATCATCGATACAAGCGGTCAAGCATTAGTTTACCCATTTCTTTGCTGTGGTGGTCTAGGTCTATGTGTGTGCTTACTTATACTGAGATTGTTTTATTTCCCTTTACATTTTGTTAAAAAATATTTAAAATATTGGAAAGGCCAAACTCCTAGGATGCATCCAACAGCCAATTGCAACCACAATTGGCCACATACTAGAATTTTACCATGTCACTTATCCAAACAATTGCCCACATGCCATACCAATTTATGGAGAAGTTGGAAGGATGCATAATTATCAACAATACTATCTTACGGATACCCACTGCATTCACCTAAGAACCCCGTTGTTCACTTTTAATTGACTATATGCAAGTTTGTACCATAAAGCTCCTTTTGTGCACCGAAATTTCTCTACTGCTCAAGTATGTATAATTAGGATCGCACGTCAATTTATAGACATGATTTCAAAATGAGCAGAGATTATTTAATGGAAAATTTTCTTGCCCAACTTTACTAAGATTTAGCATACAAACTTCGAGACTAGTCTAGTGTATGCACAAAAAATGGGACAACGGTAATGCAACAGTGTCGTTTAATGACAACTTGAGGCCGGCTAAAGCAACACTACAAGTCCGTCTCTATCGAGCTGGCACCATCATCGGTACAAGCGGTCATGCATTAGTTTGTCCATTTCTTTGCTGTGGTGGTCTAGGCCTATGTGTGTACTTACTTATAACTAAGGATGTTTTATTTCGCTATACATTTTCTCAAAACTGTTTAAAATTTTTAGAAGGCTAGACTCCTATGATGCAACCACAATTGGTCACATGCTAGAATTTTACCATGTCACTTATCCAAACAATTGCCCACATGCCATAAAAATTTATGGAGAAGTTGAAATGATGTATCATTATCGACAATAGTATCTTACGGATGCTCACTGCATGCACCTAAGAACCCTATCATTCGTTTTTAATCCACTATATGCAAGTTTGTACCATAAATCTCCTTTTGTGCACCAAAATTTCTCTACTGCTCAAGTATGTATAATTAGGCTCATGTCAGTTTATAGACATGATTTCAACATGAGCAGAGATTATTTAAGGGAAAAATTGCTTGCCCAACTTTTCTATTATTTAGCATACAAACTTCGAGACAAGCCTAGTACATGCACACCTGAAGCATGGTGTCGTTTAATTACAACTTGTGGCTGCCTGAAGCAACACAACAAGTTCGTCTCTATCGAGCTAGCACCATCATCTGTTTAGGCATTCAAGCATTAGTTTCTCCATTTCTTTGCTATGGTGGCCCAGGTCTATGTGTGTGCTTACTTATAATTGTGGATATTTTGTTCCCCTATACATTTTCTAAAAAAATTTAATTTTTTCAAAAGGCAAGACTCCTAGGAACCATCCAACTACCAACTTCAATAAAAATTAGCCACATGCCTGTATTTTGCCTTGTCACTTATCCAAACACTTGCCCATTGGCCATACCAATTTATGGAGAAGTTGAAAGGATGCATCATTATCAACAATACTATCTTATGGATACCCACTGCATACACTTAGAAACCCTATCGTTCGTTTTTAATCCACTGTATGCAAGTTTGTACCATAAAGCTCCTTTTGTGCACTGAAATTTCTGTACTGCTCAAGTATGTATAATTAGGCTCTCATGTTAGTTTATAGACATGATTTCAAAATGAGCAGAGATTATTTAATGGGGAAATTTTTCTTGCCCAACTTTTCTATGATTTAGCATACAAGCTTCCAGACTAGTCTAGTACATGCACACAAAATAGGACAGCGGCAATGCAATGGTGTCGTTTAATGACAACTTGTGGGAGCCTGAAGCAACACAACATGTCCATCTCTACTGAGCTAGCACCATCATCGATATAGGCAGTCAAGCATCAGTTTGTCAATTTCTTTGCTGTGGTCATATAGGTCTATGTGTGTGCTTACTTATAACTATAGATGTTTTATTTCCCTATACATTTCCAAAAACATTAATACTTCCAAAAGGCCAGACTCACAGGATGCATCCAACAGCCAAGTACAAGCACAATTGGTCACATGCCAGAATTTTACTATGTCACTTTTCCAAACAATTGCCCATATGCCAAACCAAATTATGTTGAAGTTGAAAGGATGCATCATTATCGACAATACGATCTTACGGATACCCACTGCATTCACCTAAGAACCCTCACGTTCGTTTTTAATCCAATATATGCAAGTTTGTACCATAAAACTCCTTTTGTGCACCAAAATTTCTCTACTGCTCAAGTATGTATAATTAGGCTCTACGTGAATTTATAGATATAACTTCAAAATGAACAGAGATTATTTGAGGGAAAAAATCTCTTGCACAACTTTTCTATAATTTAGCATACAATCTTCAAGATTATTCTAGTGCAAGCACACAAAATGGGACAGAGGTAAAGCAACGGTGCGTTTAATGACAACTTATGGCCGCCTGAAGCAAAACAACAAGGTTGTCTCTGTTGAGCTAGCACCATCGTCGGTACAGGCGGTCATGCATTGGTTTGTCTATATTCTTTGCTGTGGTAGTCTTGGTCTATGTGTGTGCTTATTTAGAACTGTGGATGTTGTATTTCCTTACATATTTTCTAAAGAAATATTTAAAATTTTGTCTTACTTATATAGAAAATTTTGATATAAAAACCCATATTACCTTTTTGTTGCCTTACCCAAGTTTTTTTTTGTTCAAGGAGCCACCGGTGGCATCCCATGTCTTGTGGCCACCTAAAGAAACACAACACATTCATCTCTCTCATGCTAGCACCATGATCGGTATAGACCCTATTCTTTTTCAGCTTTTGACTTCAATTTTTGGCTTTTCTACAATAATTAGTTTTTAAACGGAGTGCCTTTTCAAGATGAGGTCTAATTGTAGTACATACTGTATCAACTTCATTTATATCGGCAAAAACAGCACGTGAGTTTCTGTTGGTCTGTAATCTCTCGCAAAACAACCTAAAAGTCACAAGTCGCAGCCAAAAGCCAAAAGCTTCAGCCAAAAAGAACAGACCCATAGGCAATCAGACATGAATGATTTCTACAGACACCATGAGTTTGTCTATTTCTTTGCTGTGGTGGTCTAGGTTTATGTGTGTGCTTATTTATAAGTGGATACTTATTTCCCTATACGCACTAGTTATGACCCAATTTCAAGGACAGTTTGTGTGTCGGCAAAAGCGATCTTTAGCAACGAAATATCTGCCAGCAAAGGTTTTTCTGATAGGACACTAAGTTCTTCCGACAACGGTCTTTCCCGACAGACATTTTTTGCCAACAGACAAGTTGACCCTGATATTGTAGATTTGCTAACAGGCCATATTTTACCCGACAGACATACTTTCTCAACAGGCCAATCTTTTCCGACAGATCATACAAGTGCCGACAGAACATTTGATGGCAAACAGTACCTTTCCTGGCAGATTGTTTGATGGCAAGCATTGGCCAAATTAAAAAAAACGCATTGAAATAAATATCGAAAATCTCATAGATCCAATATATAGTAAATTCTAATCAATATTGCATTCATTACTAACAGTAAATCAGCCAAACATGTCTATCCAGTAGGCAACACAAACATAAAGACAGTAGATGCATGTGAAAGAACTGCACATGATTATTTCTAGAGAAAGAAAGGACTACTTCTAGCTATGTCCAAGCTTTAGGTATCCAGCAGCAACTCTAGGCAACTTCATGGTGAAGATCTTATCTTGATGATCTGAAAGGACACGGAAAAGTCAGAAGGACTTACATCACATTCTATTGAATTAGTCCAGAAGCATCCTTTGTCAAGTTTAAAAAGTAACATCAACAATTTATAATAGCCACTGGGAGTCTCATTAGTTAGCAGAAAAAAGACATAAGCAAGTTTAATGCGATATGACAAATTCCTCGTCATCTAGGTATCTTTAATCTACATAATCCAAAGGGCCAAACAAAGATATTTTGAACTCAAATTTTAGTAATTGTAATGAAAGTTTCAGCATAGCACCAATTTTCTTTTCTTAGAACCAAATTTGATCTCAAAGATATCATCTATTTGGTGACAGTATTGAATTGGACAAGTCTCTTGTTAAATAATAAAAAAGAAAAAAAATTATGATTGTGTGATATCCCTCTTAACTTCTTCAAATAGTCAGCTTCTGCCTTATTAATTCTGATCACATGTTCTTTATCTAGAGTATCAAAGGCAAGCGACTGTTCCCTCAATTCAGCAAATTACTTTACGCCTGAGTTCAGAAATGGCATAAGCTAGAAACCAAAGAATTGCTATTGTTGGGTAAAGCTAGAAAGTTTAGTGCAAATAAATTCAAAGTTAGTTCCTTTGAGTATATCTACAAGTGGTTCAGACAACTTTTCAATGTTCCAGCTAAGCGCATGCACAGTTTGACCTCCATGTATATTATTTCAAGGTAGTGAGTGAATGCTTAAAGGCTTTCAACTTCAAATTAAATAATCAACTAGAATACACAAAAGTCGCAAAATACACTTGTATCGTTTATGACCTACACAACTCTTCCTGTTAACATCACCGCGTGTAGATTGTACGTACAATCTCTGGGAACAATGGACAACTCAGCCAAAAAAATTGTAGGTACAAGATAAAGTCTAAATGGACACAATGGTAACCAGAGTAAAATACATATACTCCTATCAGTTCAACTTGTAAGCAAGGGCTTTTTTAGCTGATTCATTCAGTGCAAAAGAATAGTGGTAAATGTGTAAGATATCTTAGTAAAGTTTGCTAGTAGTCATGTATGATGCAGCAAGAGTAGAACTATGTATCTCGTAATGCACTTTCTTGTTTACGCTGTTAAGTATATCAAGGCCCATGTGGTTATCTATATATTGACATCTCAACTATTGGAGTCATGGTCTTCTCAAATCCCTAAAGTAAGTTACATGGTATCAGAGCAATGGATTAGGGTTAGGTTAGGATTATTTTAGTCCTCTCCCACGATCCAAAATTTTTAACCGGCCAGTTGGCCGGTTGGCCTCGTTAGCCAGTCGGCCCTTCGGTCGAAGCCATCGCCGCCCGTCGCTCGTCCCTGCCGCCGTCATCTGTCACGCTCGTCGCGGCTCTTCCCGTCGCGGCCGCCCGTCGCGGCCTCTTCCCGTCGCATTCGTATTCGTCCGGGCCGCCGCCGCTGCCGGGGTCTTCCGCCGCCTCGTCCTCGTTAGATCCGGCGCCGACGGCTGCTCCGCCCGTGGATCCTCTGCCACCGCCCGTCCGCTCGTCGCCCCTACAGTCGTCCGTCGCCTCTGCAGCCGCCAGTCGCGGCGTCTTCTTCGGCCGCCGCCCCGCCTTGCCTCGTCTCAGATCCGGCGCTGGCCGCCTGGGGGAGCCGCTGCCCCGACTCGCCTCGTCGCCTGGGGGTGCCGCCGCCCCGACTCCTCAGATCCAGCGCCGCCTGGGGGAGCGCGCGCCTCTGCCGCTGCTTCCCTCGTCAGATCCGGCCGGCGTCGCCTGCCTGGGGAAGGCTCACCTCGACAGATCCACTCTGCTCAGATCTGTCCTCAGCCCGTGGCTTCTTGGTGGGTTTTCTTCGACCGTCTGCTGCTGCTGTCCTCTGCCCGTGACATCGAATAACAGATCTAATCTATCTCCTATTCTATCCTTAACACCCCCCCCCCTCAAACTCATGGTGGATCACACACACTGAGTTTGGAGAGAAAAAACAAATGTTGTGCCCTAGTCTGTGGCTTCGTGAAGAAGTCAGCAATCTGTAACTCTGAGGACACAAACTGAAGAGCAAGTATACCCTCCTGCACCTGGGAGCGAGTGTATGAAGCATCCACACCAATGTGCTTCGTGAGCTCATGCTTCACTGGATCACGAGCAATGCTGATAGCTCCTGTACTGTCAGTCATAATAGTAGGTCCCCTCACAGGTACGCCAAAGTCTGCAAGTAACCATCTCAACCAAGTAATCTCTGTTGTCACAGCTGCCATAGCTCTCAACTCAGCCTCTGCACTCGAACGGAAAACTGCAGTCTGCTTCTTTGTCTTCCAGGCAATCAGGGAGGAGCCAAGAAAAACACAGTAAGCAGAAAGAGATCGACGATCAGAAGGATCACTAGCCCAGGTCGCATCAGAGTACGCCTGAAGCTGAAGTGAGGTGGAGCTAGGGAAAAACAAGCGACGAGATATGGTCCCACGCAAGTAGCGAAGAACACGAAGAAGATGACTGTAGTGAAGATGAGTAGGACAAGCCATGAACTGACTCAAGATATGGACAGCATGAGCAATATCAGGACGAGTGCTCACAAGATATACCAAACTGCCAACAAGATGGCAATACCGAGTAGGATCCTCAAGAGGATCACCACCAGTAGCACGGAGCTGAAGAGAGAGCTCCATAGGAGTCTCAGCAGTGCGAGTATCAGTCAGACCAGACCGATCAAGAAGATCTTGGACATACTTCTGTTGGGAGAGGTAGTAACCCTCAGGCGTGACAGAAACCTCAATCCCAAGAAAGTATGTAAGCAAACCAAGATCAGTCATCAGAAACTGCTCACTGAGATGCTTCTTCACATATGCAATGAATGAGGGATCGTCACCAGTAATGAGCATATCATCCACATATAGAAGAAGCAGTGTCCTACCTCGAGGTGAGACATGGATAAATAGAGCAGGATCATGGGCACTGACAGTGAAACCGACAGCGGTGATCACTGAGGTAAAACGAGCAAACCAGGCACGAGGGGCCTGTTTGAGACCATAAAGAGCACGACGAAGACGACAGACATGACCAGCTGGAACAGAATACCCCGGTGGTGGCTGCATGTAAACCTTCTCATGCAAGACGCCATTAAGAAAGGCATTCTTGACATCCAGCTGAGAGATAGACCATCGGCAAACAGAAGCAACCACAACAAGAGTGCGAACAGTGGTCATATGAGCAACAGGAGCAAATGTCTCATCATAATCTCGACCATACTCCTGCTGAAAACCACGAGCCACAAGACAAGCCTTGTAGCGCTCAATGGTACCATCAGACCTAGTCTTAATCTTGTACACCCACTTGCATGTGATAGGACGAGCGTGCACAGGTGTCAGGACAATTTCCCAAGTCTCCGTACGACGAAGCGCATCAAGCTCCTCTGCCATGGCGAGCTGCCACTCAGAATGAGAAGCAGCCTCACGATAAGAACTAGGCTCAGTGACAGAGAGAGCATGAGCTGGCGAAGCAAAACCAAGACGAGCAGGAGGCCGAATGGTTGCCCGGTCACGAAGGGCGTAACGAGGAGCATCATCAGATGAATCAGACGTCGGTGTCGGCAAGAGACCAGGAGAGGGATCTGGTGAAGGACGAGGACGTCTGGAGTAGTGCACCCCAGAGAAACGAGACGGTGGTGCCATAGGAGCAGGAGGCGGTGCTGCAGGAGGCAACACAGGAGGTGAAGGTACCGAAGGCGGGAAAATGGGGGAAATGGGTGAGGAGTCAGGGAGAGACAACCAGGAGATCGTCTCGATGGTGGAAGCAGTGTGAGGAGCCGAATCCTGATAGAAGAAAGGTCGAGATTCGTCAAAGACTATCTCGTGAGATCCTAATCCGTCGAGTAGAAGGATCATAGCAACGATAACCCTTATGCTCAGAACTGTACCCAAGAAACACACACTCGTCTGACTAGGCTGTCAATTTAGTGCGCTCACGAGGCGGCAGCAGGACAAAACAGGTGCAGCCAAAAACACGAAGGTGATCGTACTGGGGGGCTCTAGAGTAGAGACGCTCTATAGGACTGACATTCTTAAGAGCAGTGGAAGGCTGCATATTAATGAGATATGCAGCCGTAGAAACAGCCTCAGCCCAGAACTGTGGGGGAACGTGAGAAGCAAGAAGAAGGGTGCGAGCAGTCTCAATCAGATGACGATGCTTGCGTTCAGCAACCCCATTCTGAGCATGAGCACCAGGACAAGAAGACTGATAAAGAGTGCCCTGCTCAGAAAGAAATTGTCTGAATGCACTAGAACAATACTCGCCAGCAGAATCACAGCGAAAAGTACGAATAGAGGACTCAAACTGAGTACGAACAATCATGGCAAAGCTACGATAGATCGCAAGAAACTGACCACGATTAGACATAGGGAAAAGCCAAGTAAAACGGGAATAGTCATCAATGAAAATAACATAGAATTTATGCCCGCCTTTTGAGATAATAGGCGCAGGTCCCCATACATCTGAATGAACTAAATCAAAAGGACGAGAAGACAATGACTCACTAGAATGATAAGGAAGTTGTAGCTGCTTGCCCAGCTTACAACCTCGACAAAACATGGACGTGTCAAAAGTAACACGTCCAAGGACACCCTGACGAACTAATGACGAAAGACGAGACCCACACAGGTGACCTAAACGGTGATGCCACTGCGCAAAAACTCCAGAGGTGGTGGCAGCAGTGGCAGTGGAGGTAGACGTGGTAGGAGCAGCTAAAGCGGACGGAAGATGAAGACGGTCGAGAATGTAGAGACCCTGACGATCCCTACGGCGCCGGCCAGTCCCAAGTATCGTCCCTGTCTGTCGATCTTGAACGAAACAGGTGTGAGAGTCAAAACCAACCCTACAACCAAGGTCAGTGAGCTGTCCCACTGAAAGAAGCTGCATGGTTAGTTGGGGAACATGAGAAACAACTGGAACAGAAAAATCAGTGGACAAAAGAGTGCCCTGACAACTAATAGACAAGGAAGTACCATCAGCAGTCTGGACAGAGATAGGGAGGACAGAAGGTCCTACTGAAGTGAGAGATGTGGAATCTGGTGTCATATGGAAAGAGGCACCAGAATCTAGAACCCAAGAGGTACCTGGGGGAGACGTCTGAGCGAGACTAGCAGAACCCGCTGAGCTGTGAGAGAGCTGCTGAAGAAGAGCCTGGCAGAGCTGCTGAACAGAGTCACCTCGCTGAGATCCTGATGAGCTGGTCTGTCCTCCTGTGAAGGAAGGGCCTCCCTGCCCCCCCTTGGATCGTCCATCCCCATGCGCCTTATTCCGCTTTTTTCGCACCGCACAACGCTGGTAGTCATGCCCGAAGTTCTTGCAGTAGTTGCATTGAACTCCAGTTGGTGCAAAGCCAGGAGCGGCAACAGGCACCTGGGAAGGAACCGTAGTCGTAGCAGGAACCGTCGATGTAGTCGAAGAAGGAGCAACAAGCACAGTCGGAACGGACTGTGCTGCTAGCCCGAGACGAAGCTCCTCAGCCCGAAGTGTCGAAAGAGCCTCGGTGACGGTCGGTCGTGGCGAGCGGCTCAGCAGCTGAGCTCTGACAGGCTCAAACTCTGGGCGAAGACGGCAGACGAAATCATAAAGACGAAGGCGATCATGATCCGCCTTCTGAACTTTGTGGCACTCCTGGCACAGTGGATAAGCCAGCTCATCTATCTGGCGCCAGAGACTAGCCAGAGCTCGGAAGAAGTCGTCGACGGAAGAATCTCCCTGGCGAAGCATCTCCAACTCACGCTGAAGCGAAAAAGAACTGAGCATCACTGCTTTGCTGATATCGCTCATGTAAGTACTCCCAGATCTGTCGAGTAGACCGCAGACCAACAATATCTGGCTGAATGGAGTCGTCAACGCTGACCACCAGGATGGCACGAACACGGGCCTCATCAGCACACCAGCGCTCGAAAGCGTCAATAGCATACTAAAAAGCCTCATCAACAGCGTCAGCAGCAGCATCAGCCTCTGCCTTCTTCTTAGCAGCCTCATCTGCTCCAGGAGGTGCAGAAGTAGGCTGCCTAGGAGGAGGCTGAACCGGCGGTGGCGGAGAAGGACGAGCACCGGTAACATGTCCCCAAAGGCGGAGACCATCAAGCGTGATCTCCATGAGGAAAGACCATAACATGTAGTTCGTTCCATGGAGCTTTGTTCCCGAGAATGGGATCGCAGCGGAGGGAACGGAAGCCATTGGTAGGCGGCGTTGGACGGCGCGGCGACCAAGGCAACGAAGTCTAACAGGCGGCGCTGGACGGCGCGGCGGTTAGAACAACGTTTTTTTTGCTTTTTTTTTGCTTTTTTTTAACTATATAAGCCAATCACTCCACTGGCTGTGAGCCAGCAGAGAGCTGCAGCCCACAGATGGAGCTGCGACCGGAGGAGAGGCGACGGCGGCCGGCGGAGCGGGCAACGGCAGCGGCGGCCCGGCTCGACTGGCGGAGCGCGTGACGGCGGCGGCGGCCCGGCTCGGCTGGCGACCCGGCGCAGGCGGCAGGCGGCGGCCCGGCGCAGGCGGTAGGCAGCGGAGTGACGAAGGAGACGCGGCGGCCCGGCGTCAGATCCGGCAGGGGCGGCGTCAGATCTGATGGCGGCGACGTTGGATCTTGTAGCGGCAGTGGCGGCTCAAGACGATCCGGGCGGCGGCGGTGTCAGATCTGATGGTGTCGATGGCGGCGGCGGCAGCCCAGTCGGGGGCGGCGGCGGCGGCGGCGGCCCAGTCGACGGCGGCGGCGGCTCAGATCGGTGACGGCGGCGGCGGCTCAAATCGATGACGGCGGCGGCTCAGAGGCAGTGGAAGAAAAAAACTAGGTCAGAGCCCTAACCCTAACCTAGGCTCTGATACCATGTTATGAATATTGTGCATGTATTCATAAGGCCCAAAGGGCAATATATGTAGAGGTACAAGGGGGATATACAGAAGGAATACAAGGCATATTAGGAAACAAATAACAGATCTAATCTATCTCCTATTCTATCCTTAACAGTGGTAACTGCTACCTTTGCCTGCTGTTCGTCAACATGTCTCAGATAAATGCAATAGTTATCAATCTCACCCTAGATGGTCAGAATTATCCTGAGTGGGCTTTTTGTGTAGAGATTGCATTGAGGGGCTATGGTTTACTTTTTCACTTAACTGAAACTTCACCTGTGCTTAAGGATGATGGTAGTAATGCTGTTGTAGTAAAAGAATGGCATATTAATGATGGGAAAGTAATGGCTGCCATGGTGAATAGTACTAAGCAATCCATGATCATGAGTCTTTCTAAGTTCAAAACAGCCAAGGGCATATGGGACAACTTGAAGAAGCGTTATGTTCAGGATAGTGGTGCTCTTTTGCATACTCTCATGCAGCAAACTCATGAAATTGAGCAGAATGATATGTCTATTGATGAGTACTACTCTGCTTTTGATCGTCTGATGGGATCATTGACTTCCATGATACCTGAGTGTATAGTTGTTCCCTGTCCAGCACATAAGTTTATTGAAAAGTTTTTTACTTACAGATTTGTCATGGGAGTCCGGGCTGAGTATGATTCCATTCGTACACGATTGCTTCACAATTCTTCTGCTCTCACCATGGCACAGGCATTGTCTGACTTGCAGAAGAAACCGTCTTAAGTCTATGTCTTCTTCTGCATCTGTTCCTCATAGTGTGTTGGCAGCTTCTCAGAGGATCAGTGCACCAAAAAGTTCCTCTTCAGCACTCTGTAAGCATTGTGGCAAGTCTGGTCATCTTCCATAGAATTGTTTTTCTCATTATCCAGAGAAGTTGGCTGACTACCGTGCACGTCGTGCTGCTCGTGGTCGTGGTACTGGTTCCACTCCTAGAGGTTCAGTGTCAGTTGCTGCTGCTTCGCCTGTTAATGCTTCTTCGTCGTCTTGGGTGCTTGATTCAGGAGCTTCTTTTCATGTGACATCTGATCAGTCCCAGTTGGTTGCTTGCAAGCCGGTTACTGATGGTGCTTCTGTTCAGACAGCTGATGGTACATCTTGTCATATCACTCACCAGGGTTCACTTTGCAATCCTCATTTTTCTGTACCTGATGTTTCTTTTGTACCTCAGTTGTCCATGAATCTTCTTTCGGTTGGTCAAGTTACCGACCAACATTGTTTTGTTGGATTTGATGACTCATCTTGTTTTATTCAGGACCGTCGAAGCGGGAAAGTGATTGGGACTGGCCATCGCCGTAAAGGTGCTCCTAGCCTTTACATCCTCGACACCTTGCGTCTTCCTTCTTCCATTGAGTCTCCAGCTCGTGTGTCATCCGCTGCTTCGTCTTCCGCCTCTTCCTTCGCCCAGTGGCATCATCGTCTTGGTCATCTTTGTGGGTCCCGGTTGTCCACATTAATAAATAAAGGTTGTTTAGGTCATACACCTATTGAGTCTAGTTTTCATTGTAAAGGTTGCAAACTTGGAAAACAAATACAACTACCATATTCATCTAGTGTTTCTCATTCAGCTAGACCTTTTGATCTTATTCATTCAGATGTATGGGGTCCTACACCTTTTGCTACAAAGGGTGGTCATAAACATTATGTCATTTTTATTGATGATCATTCTCGATATACATTGATTTATTTCATGAAACAATGCTCTCAGTTGTGTTCCATTTACCAGTCTTTTGTTCGCATGATTCACACACAGTTTTCTACTCCTATTAGAGTTTCTCTCTGACTCTGGTGGTGAGTATTTGTCTGATGCTTTTCGCCAGTTTTTGTCCTCTGAGGGCACTCTTGCTCAGCTCTCTTGTCCTGGCGCTCATGCTCAGAATGGTGTTGCTGAACGCAAACATTGCCATCTTATAGAGACTGCTCGCACACTTTTGATTTTATCTTTTGTTCCTTCTCATTTTTGGGGTGAAGCTGTTTCTACTGCTGTCTATCTCATCAATAGACAACCCTCATCCAAATTGTCTGGCAAATGTCCTGGTGAAGTTCTTTTTGGTACTTCTCCTAGGTATGATCATCTCCGAGTTTTTGGATGTACTTGCTATGTTTTACTTGCACCTCGTGAGCGAACTAAGTTGACTGCACAATCTGTTGAGTATGTTTTTCTGGGGTATAGTCCTGAGCATAAAGGTTATCGGTGTTATGATCCTTCTTCTCGTCGCATACGTATCTCTCGTGATGTGACCTTTGTTGAGGACCGTCCTTTCTTTTATAACCCCTCAACTCAGCCCTCATATTCTCCCACAGAACCCACATCGTTCCTGTGTCTTCCTCCTATTTCATCCCATCATGATGTCACTACACCTTCTCCATATATTACACCCGCTCCTTCTATTTCCATCACGCCACCTTCACAGGAGACTACACCTCCTGCACCACCTTTTTTTCATTCTAAACCACCTATCACACATGTTTTTCATCGTCGTCCCACAAACCTCACAGCACCTCCATCTAGTTCTCCCACCATGGCCAGTCCTGATACGACCGCTGTTGATGCTTCTAATGATATTGATGAGTCTCATACTGTTTCTGATGAGTTACAGGTTGGCCCAAGATATAATCTACGAGATCGTACTGCTATTGGTCCGGCTGACAAGTATGGTTTTCCACGTGTCAATGCCGTTGTTGATGAGCCATTTACTTACCAGGAAGCTTCTAATATTCCGGAATGGCAGCTTGCTATGTCTAAGGAGCTTGCTGCTCTTGATCGTACAGGCACTTGGGACCTTGTTCCATTACCATCACATGCAGTGTCTATTACATCTAAATGGGTATTCAAAATTAAGACCAAG
Source organism: Dendrocalamus latiflorus (assembly GCA_017311315.1). Taxonomy (NCBI): domain Eukaryota; kingdom Viridiplantae; phylum Streptophyta; class Magnoliopsida; order Poales; family Poaceae; genus Dendrocalamus; species Dendrocalamus latiflorus. Next base: position 21,634,833 of record CM029641.1, on the reverse strand, counting down.
TCTGATGGTTCTATCGAGAGATATAAAACTCGTCTTGTTGCTAGAGGCTTTCAGCAAACTCAGGGTCGAGATTATGATGAGACATTTGCACCAGTTGCTCATATGACTACTGTTCGTACTCTCATTGCAGTGGCTGCTACTTCCTCTTGGACCATCTCTCAAATGGATGTTAAGAATGCTTTTCTTCATGGTGATTTGCATGAAGAAGTTTATATGCAACCACCCCCAGGTGTTGATGCTCCTCCTGGTCATGTTTGTCGCCTTCGTCGTGCTCTGTATGGTCTTAAACAGGCTCCTCGTGCTTGGTTTGAACGCTTCGTATCTGTGATACGGGCTGCTGGTTTTTCACCTAGTGATCATGACCCTGCTCTATTTATTCATCTCTCTTCACATGGTCGTACTTTGCTTCTCCTATATGTTGATGATATGTTAATTACGGGAGACGATACGGAACACATTTCTTGTGTGAAGAAGCAACTTAGTGAGCAATTTCAGATGTCTAATTTGGGTCCTCTCGGTTATTTCTTAGGAATTGAGGTGTTGCATTCTGCAAAGGGCTACTATCTCTCTCAGTCCAAATACATACAAGACCTTATTGCTCGTTCTGGCATTACAGATAATCGAACGACTGCGACACCTATGGATCTTCATTTACAACTTCGTCCTACCGATGGTACACCTCTTGAGGATCCCTCTCGATATCGGCATATTGTGGGTAGCCTTGTTTATCTCACTATTACTAGACCTGATATTGCTCATGCGGTTCATATTCTGAGTCAGTTTGTGAGTGCTCCTACTTCCATTCATTTTGGACATTTGCTTCGTGTACTACGGTACTTAAGGGGGACATCTTCTCAGTGTTTGTTCTATGCTCGTGATAGTCCGCTTCAGCTTCATGCTTACTCGGACTCCACCTGGGCGAGTGATCCAACAGATCGTCGCTCTATCACAGGTTATTGCATTCTTCTTGGTTCTTCTCCTCTTGCATGGAAGTCTAAGAAGCAGGCGGCTGTATCTCGTTCTAGTACAGAGGCAGAACTTCGAGCACTTGCCACTACCACTTCAGAGATTGTATGGCTTCGATGGTTGTTAGCAGATTTTGGTATTTCTTGTGATGTTCCTACACCTCTCCTATGTGATAATACTGGAGCCATACAAATTGCCAATGATCCTGTGAAGCATGAACTTACAAAGCATATTAGCGTTGATGCCTTCTTTACTCGATCTCATTGTCAGCAGAAAACAATTGCTCTTCAGTATGTGCCCTCAGAACTGCAAGTGGCAGATTTTTTCACTAAAGCACAAACTCGAGAGCAACATCGGCTTCACTTGCTCAAACTCAATGCTTCAAAACCTCCGTTTCCACCTTGAGTTTGAAGGGGGTGTTAAGTATATCAAGGCCCATATACTATAGGCCCATATGGCCCATGTGGTTATCTATATATTGACATCTCAACTATTGGAGTCATGGTCTTCTCAAATCCCTAAAGTAAGTTACATACGCAACAAAAGCTATGGTGAAATTTGCATACAGCAAACCATGGTAGCCGCAAACTTGCAGTTGCAAACCATGGCAAGTGTTTGTACAATTGTACCTATATTACCTTAATGCTTCAAGATAAAGGTCATGAACGTGTTGTATAGCCTCATCCTTTCCATATTTTGATGTCAATTTTGGAGTTTTCAACCTTGAAGGCAATCTAGAATGGGTACCAACAACCTGCATTCAACCATGAAATTAACTTTGAGATTAGCTGTACAGAAACACATTCGGCTTGAACTGCATGTTAAGTTCCATCACAAATCACAACTAATCTCCAATTTTTAATTTTGTGGGATGTTACCAAGTAATGCAGTAAGTGCAGATCATGCAAACACAAGGAAAACAAGGAATATTTCCCCTATTTCTTTTTCCTAATGTGAACAGGACGACAAACATAAGAACATGTATTCTAACTACCACTTTTTTCATCTCATTCCTTTGCCTAAAAGGCCACCAAAAGACCACCTAATCAGACAATTTAGCATATGACTCAAGAATGAGAACACAACCCATCTACTTTTAAGAAATCCAGGGCTACTAAACAAGGTGGTCAAATAATCATGCACATGAAATGCTTCCGAAACATAGCACAAACTTGGGTAATTAGTTTTACTTGTATATAGACGTAAACCTACTGCCAAGTACTACAAGTTTCAGCTGCAATCAGTGAAATGATCATTATTTGGTGAAGTAATGTATCATAGTATTATATAGGAAAGACCAGGATGATAAACTGAAGCTAGATATCGTACTGCCTTTTAGGAACTATGTTTCTAAGAAAACATTCTTCAACTTGTTTCCAGCGAAATAAATCTAGTCATATATCCTTATTTAGCTATGTTTCTGTGCTCCTTCCTAGCAATGGAAATAATCTAAAGATAAACAAAAGTTACAGGTAAAGAAATTTGCGCTTGCACAACAGACGGCAAAAAACATAGAATTGAGGGTGAAGTTTTGTAAGTCCAGAATGCACACAGATAAAGCTCACTACTACTCCATTCATTCCTTTCTATGGCCCCACCGTAGGATATCGGTATACAATCAATAACTGAGCAGAAACACATGAGGTGGAGAATTAGCTAACTTATCTAAAATGGAAAAAAAATCAGTAGATTTCACTTAAGCAATTCATCAAACAGTTAGCATGCATCGAGCACGACTGAATGTGTTCTTCAAATTCTCTTGAGCAATTCATCGAACACCTTCCTTGCAAACACTAAAACTAGCTCCATATGCCAAAAAGAAAGGAATTTTCCAAAAATTAAGTAGAGCTGGAGGGAGGGGCGCTCTGGATGTGCTGCACACCGAGTAAAAATGGAGTGGAATAGTTGATGGCGCTGGATCGTCGTTGACGTGGTAGGGGACGGCCACCGTGGCCAGATGACCGGATCTAGGCAACATCTCGGCGGAGAGAGGATGAGTCGGCCAGATCTGGGTAGCTACTGCATGGTCTGGGACAGTGGCGGAGCCAATATTGTGACGATAGGGTGAGAATCCGTTCTAACATAAATTTGAATGATATAGTACAAAAATTTTAAATATGATAAATTACATATTTATACTATAACCAAAATCACAAAATATTTTTTAAAAAAATTACACCTTGATGCAGTATTCCTTCATACTTTGAAAGCGATTGATGACAGTATCATCACTAACTTGTAGAAAAAAACTCACGCTTAATGTATACAACTAAGCAATCATTCAAGTATTGTTCACCCATGCTATTTTTTAGCTTGTTCTTCACATGATTCATTGCCGAAAATACCCTCTTTACACTTACAGTAGCCACAAGAAGGATCAGTACCAATTTGAGCAGCAAATAAACAAGTTTATAGCTAGAACAAGTGGTGACTAAACTAGATTGAATAATAAGTAAAACAAATGTTGTTGTGGTGGTTAACTATCCAACAATAAATAGAAATTATCAGTGAGTTAGTGGTGACTAAACTAGATTTCTAGATCAGAACTTACAAAGTGTCAAAGTAAAACAAAGTGGTGACTAAGACTGGACTAACTAGACTAGTTGAATGTCCGTGCGTTGCTAGGGATTTTTAAATTTTATAGTACTATATGTTTTAAAACTCATGGGTGGACAGAAAGATATGCATTCCTCTTCTCCGCAAACTCGAAACTCTATCGATTAAACCAACAAGTAGTAGGTCACAAGGTTGGGGCACAAATCCTCAGACAAGCACCACGGAATAAGGCAATTGGAGCAAGAAACAATAACCTGCACTCAGCAGCACAAGTTATTTGAACCATATATGAACCCATTGAATCAATCACCACATTCCAACCGTATATGAACAAGAATTATACTTGAGTGCGCCATATAACGGATCCATGTGTAGCGCCCATATAAAATCCTCTAGAAAATCTAATAAATCCTAAAAGTCTATTCATGCAAAACAAGATAAAATTTGTAAAAAATAAAATGAAAGCCAAAGCCATATTTCAACTTTAAGCAAAACTTACATCATAAAACTAATGAACCTTGTTGAAGAATGTTTTGGCAGAGAAAGAAGCATAGACAAGACAAGCATATAAAAAATATCTCAAAACCTTACTACATTGTCAATAAACATTCACAGCCATGAAAAATAGCCAGAATCAATTCACAGATGCTACATTCATTAATATGGTGCTTTATTTGCACAAGTATATAATGCATAATACACGTATAATGCAAAGTAGTAACTCATTCATCGTGAACAGAGTACAACGCAATATTTCATTCGCAAAATTGGCACATCAAGAGAACGTATGGCACTCAATAATTCGGGTAAGCAAGTTATGAATTTCTAGTATGTACAATGTACAGTAGTGCATTATATACCTCTGCTTCCTTGATGGAATTCGGCTCGAGCATGTACTTGAGCGTCACGGCCAGCTGCTGATGTAGATAGAATATTGTTAACCTAGTACTATACAGATAATTAAGTTGTTTTACAACCTTGTCCTTTGTGAAGGGAATATAATTAGTCAATATGTTACCTATGTATTTAATAGTCATCTCCATCTTTTTGTTCTTGAAGTAATCCTACAATGGATTAATGCAATTAGTAAAACGATTACTCCTTGAAACATTCAAGCAACACATATGGCAACACGGCATTATAGTTCCCTAGCAACCTAGGGGGCAGTAAATACCAATAATTGCGACATGGAGAACAGAATTGAATTCGTGGCAAGAAATGTTGTTATGTACCTTAATCTTGTGAGTCAACCAAAGACCAATATCAAGCAGCAGCTTATTTCCAGATGCATCTTGCTGATCTGAAGTGGCTATACTTTTGGCACCATATCATAGTGCTCTAGTACACAGATGCGTCATTGGATGGGTGGCATTGTGAAATTCCACAGACGAGAAACATGAAGGTTTTTTTTTGTCAAGGAATACTGGACATTGTTCGGACAAATACTCACATGCTGGCATGTGTGGGTGTTGTTCTACTCTTGGAAGTTACAAATACTCCTGAAGCTCCCAATGCCGAGGCCTCCAACACGTCAGTGCCACGGCAGACACGGCTGTCAAGGAACACCGGTACATGCCCCTTCGCTTCTCTGACAACCTGAATTTTCCATACCACTTTCAGTTTAAATGTGTGTAAACATACCTGTGATTGGTTAGCATATCTCTTCTAGGCGGCTGATAGTTGCAGGAAGGTAGTCCAGCTGGCGGCCACCGTGATTGGACATGACGATACCAGCAGCACCACATTCGATAGCAACCCTGGCTGCCCTTTACAGACATACTCATTAAATTGCAGCTCAGAACAGGTGGCATGCCATTGCAGAAGCAACTCAAACCATGTACTTACTGTCTTCTGCTGTTATGATTCCCTTCACTAAGATCGGCAGCGAGGTAATTGCTTGTAGCCACTTGATATCCTGCATTGTATCGTGGGTCATCAGTAGTTCATTCTCACCGAGATTTATCCGTGAGAAATGTCTTCTCTGACGGTTCAAAGTCTTTCACAATAGCTAGTTGGCATATGAAATCTTGACACATTGCAAATAATGCCTACCAAGAAAAAGAGCGGACGATCTGGCTAGTGACATATGCAGCAATGGAAGAACCATTCATCTGAAATATCACAACAATATATGGTAAAAGGAAAAGTAAAATATAATTATCTCAACCTTTTTGTCATAAATTGGGATCAGTTCAGTTTTCAGACAACCTTGTCCGTGTTGCCAATGTCCAATCCCTCAAAGTTCTTTAATACCACATTTCGAGGCAAGGTGAATCTAGAAAATAACATATAGCAGAATGCGTAATTCAGAGAATGAGCTCCTGATGAAATGGAATACACATTTTTCTATAAAGAATGTATAATTCAGATACTGAACTCCTCATGAAACGAAAAATTTGTAAAGGATCACACTGTGCATAGTTGCTAGATGAGAACCTGTTCTTAACATCAGCTTCCCTGCGGCCGAGCCATGGAGCATCAACAGTCAATGCAATTGCCTTATAGTTAGCCTTTTCAGCCCTTCTGATGAGTTGTTGTACTAAGTTTCTGCCCTAGTGCCCTTGCATACCTGAAAAAGGCAATGATAGGAAGTAATGGAAGATCAAACCACACGAGCATAAGTTAAGAATTTAAGAAAGGGTATGGATGTAATACTGTAAGTTGGAAGAATGGATTCCAGGTCCTGTAGAGTTAACCTCTTCAATACTACAAGACGACCACGAAGACAATGTCTGAAAACATGACCAGGCAGGGAATGAACATATCGAATATAGATAGCAAATATATCCAATTTGATATGATGTTTCAAACCATAATAGTTCCTGCGGCAGCTGCAGCTCTGGCAGAAGCAACCTCTCCTGCATTTCAGATAAACCACCATAAAGAAACTTTGCATCAAAAGATGCCAAAACTTATTAAGTGAAATGTTGATCCCTAATTTCTTATCAACCAGTATGGTTAGTATACCGGTTGACAAGCACCACTCTCCACTACTAATCAACATAGATGCAGAATTTTTTGTGCCCCCAACTTCATCAAGTACAACAATAGCCCGAACAAGAAACAAACTTGCAAATAGATGATCTATTATATGTGTAAGTTCCTGAGAAGTGAGAACCATATAAAATTCACATATAACACAATAACGATTGTACTCATGTCTGGTACATAGTCTATGCTAAATATCGTGGCAACTCAACTGCAAACACACCGTAGGATAAAATTGAGAAGTCTCCTTGGTTCTATGACAGCAAAATATCTTACACGCTCCAAAATATCTTGCAAAAGTGTGTGTAGTAGCAATATGACAATGTAACAAGCACGTGCTATTATGCTAGTACACCTGAAAGTCTGAATCCCATCCGGTAAAATTACATCACAATAAGGCAAACACAAAAGCCAAACCTTAACCAAAGCATAGGATTTCCGGGCTGCAATTTGACAGGTCGCGATCTAAAGTTCCAAACGCTGCCAGATTAATACACCGCAGACCAAACGGCATTACCCACTAACTTCCTCAAAATTTCCAGCAAAACAATAGATTCCATATTATCCTACACCTCGGCAAGCAGGTACAGGGATAAAGGTACGGTTTTTCCAACAGATTTGTATGATTGTATCCCCAGATCAACTAATTCCAATTCCCAACAAAGCAGCCGCAGATTGGTTCCCACCAGAACATCGCCGCAAATCTTACAACGACGCCGGCTAATCGGCTAAAAATTACAAAAAAAAGGAGAGTAAAGGCTCAGATCAGCCCGCATCGTACCTTGAGGAGGACGGTGTCGCCGCGGAAGAGCTGAAGCCTCTCCATGGCGTCCGGGTGCAGCGCGACGACGGAGTTGTCGTCATTGGTGGCCTCGTCGACCACCAGCCGGTTCGGCGACTTCTTCCTCTCCAGGATCGCCGTCGAGTAGTCCTTCTTCCCCTTCCTGCACCACCCCCACAAAAAAATCACCAAAAAATCCCACCCGCCCCAAAAAAAACAGATCGGAAGCGAAAACCCTAGAGGCCGCTAGATCGGATCGGATCGGGGCGGGATCTTACGGATCGGCGGAGGCCGAGGGCTCGCCTTGGCTTGCCATGGTTACTCCACTCGGCGGCGGTGGCGGCGACGCGCTCGAGGAGGCGGTAGGTCTCGGGAGGAGGAGGAGGCGGCAGCGCGGGGTGGGAAGGAGGAGGCGGCAGCGCGGGGTAGGAAGGAGGAGGCGAGGGCGGATCGGAGGAGCGGGGGAGGAGGCGGCGGCGCGGGGTGGGGAGGAGGAGGCGGCGGCGGCGTAGCGCAGGGCGGGGGAGGCGGCGGCGGAGCGCAGGGCGGGGGAGGAGGCGGCGGCGCGGAGGGCGGGGGAGGAGGCGAGGGGGAGGCGCACGGGCTCGTGTGGGGAGGCAGCGCAGGGGCGGTTGGAGGGGGTGGTGGGCCCACACGTAAGAAAGGTTATGGGTTCAATGAGGTTTGGTCCGAGCAATCTGATCTGTTGGATATGAGTGAGTAAGAGAAAGACAAGGTTAGATGAGATCTTGTCCCTTTATTTCAAACGTTAGTTGGGTTTGGGTGTAAATTTTTAGGTGTACTTAGGATAGCTAATGACTGTGTTGTACAATTTTCTGTGTGGCTTTAGGATTGTTTTTTAGGTGCATTATATGTGGTAGAGATGGGTGTAAATTTTTAGGTGTACTTAGGATAGCTAATGACTGTGTTGTACAATTTTCTGTGTGGCTTTAGGATTGTTTTTTAGGTGCATTATATGTGGTAGAGAGTAGAGATAGAGAGTAGAGATAGAGATAGAGATAGAGATAGAGATAGAGATGATGATCAGACTTTACAAACTCAGTCACTCACTGCCTCACTGGACATTGCCTACAACTCGATGTCTTGACTCGATCTCCCCAAGAAGCTCCTACAAAATTCGCTTCGTAACTTACGCTTCTAATTCTAGTTGAGATTTGAGAACAGAGCTACATTGATTCACTGTCTCACTGATCGCCTCGTATCCGAGACCACAATTCCCAAATCCGACCACTAGAAGAACAAACCTATGCCCCGTAAGCTCGAACTAGAAGGAAAACATCTAGAGATTAGAGAAGTCGTCGCGGCTTACAATGATTCAAGATTGGCGAAAACCCTAGTGTGATGCGTTGAGGACGAGAGAGGTGGAGCTGAGCCTAGGAGCCGCTGTGTGTGGGGAGGGGGTTAGTGCCTAGTGGTCATCGACAGGGGGGCTCCAGTCTTCGGGGAGCACAGTGGCGACTAGTGAGCTGCGTGCCTAAGCTTGAGCTCCGCTGCTAGCTAGGGCACTAGGGAAGAAGCTTGAAGGATTTGGCTGATTAGGGAATTGCCAATTTGGGTGGCTAATATTGATTCTCTCCTGAGGAAGTGAGGATGGCGTGGAACGTGGGCACTTCAGCACTTGGGCTTGACTTGTTGCCTGTTGGGCCTAATGAAGTAATGGACTGCCAGGAGTATGTCAGTATGTATAGTGTATACTTTGTGTATTAAGGGGGTATATATATATATTGGATTTTGTGTAAAAATTTTGAGGGTGCAACTATACCCCCATGCATTACTGTGGCTTCGCCACTAGTCGGGGAAACGACCAGCGGCGTAGTGAGGTGGGGCGGGGGGAGACGACGGACAGTACAGGTTGTACAAGAGCTTACGTGAGTGATGCGCAAGAGGTGGGGTTGTGTGGGGGATGGCTAGGACAGCGCAGCATCAGGCGAAGGAGATGGGTCTATTCTCTAGAGGCCGGGAACGACTGAATGAGATGAGTAGCGGTGTGCAAGGTGGGTTTGGGGTTTGTAGATGCAAGGAACAACATACATGGCAATGAGATGGGAGTATAGGGAAGATGTGAGGACAGAGGCCCCTTCTTTTCGGCCTATGGCTGATGGCTTTCCCTGAATAAACAAATAGAATAGCTTTTTCATCGTCTTTTTAAAATAACTTATCAGGATAGTCTTTTCGAAGCGGCTTATCAAATTATCGGTATTCGGTTCGATCATACAAGTGCTCGCACTAGGCCAAAACCTATCAACCACAGTCGAAAAGAATTGGGCCTAAGTCACTGAGGAGCCTGCAAATAAGGTTTGAGTATATGGGAGAAAAAAGTGTGGGACTTGTTTTACCAAACTTGCTTGCTACCCAACATTTTCAGCTCGCATAGTTGTATTTCATGTCCCGTCCGTACCCCTTTACCGACAGATCAGCTAGCCATGTATGTGTACCTAAAGTTGCCGACAAAAAGCTTGTCCCTAAAATTTATAATTGCCGACATACCATCAGACCCTGAATCTCTAGTGAATTTTCGACAGATAATTTGTCCCTCAATGTACTATTACTGACAAATTATCTGACATACCAATAGATAGTTGGTCGACAAATGTCTATTTTTCCTGGCAGTCGTCTGATGGCAATTCTAGATCATGGTGTAGTGACGGTTTCTAAAAAAATAATCAAAATTTTGTCTTACTTATATAGGAAAATTGAAAAAAACATATTATATTTTGTTGCCTTACCCCTTAAATCTATAAGTTTTTTTATTTGTTCCAAGAGCCACTGGTGGCATCCCACATCTTGTGGCCACGTAAAGCAACACAACATGTTCGCCTCTATCGAGTTAGCACCATGATCAGCACAGGTGGTTAGGCATGAATGATTTCTGTAGCCACCATGAGTTTGCCTATTTATTTGCTGTGATGGTCTAGGTCTATATGTGTGCTTACTTATAATAGTGGATGTTTTATTTCCCTATACACACTATGCTATGACCCAATTTCAAGGACAGTTTGTTTGTCAGTAAAAGCCACCTTTAGCGATGAACTATCTGTTGTCAACAATTTTTTCAACAGAGAACATTTAACATTATAAGTCCTGCTAGCCAAAGACCAAAGTCTTTCTCGACAAGCATATCTTTACTAACAAACAAGCTCACCTTGATATTATAGCTTTGTCGATAGGCATTGTTTTTCCTGACAGGTAGATCTTTTTCGACATACAATTGCCAACAAAATGTTTGATAGCAAACAGTATCTTAGAAACAATGTGAAACTCTGAAGTGCTTGCGTTTGGACTTGCCTATGTTATTGGCAAAAAATGTTTGTCGGGTAACATATGGAAATAGGGACTAACTGTCTGCCGGTAAATGTGTTGTCTACCGGCAAAGACTTTTCCCAACTGTGATTACTCCGGCAGAGGGTTGTGGCAGATTGTGTGTCGGCAATTTTCTTTCCCGAAAGATGGTTTGCCCTCGTTTTTCCCGGCAGAACAATTGTCCTCAGAACTGTGTCGTGGTGTAGGGTTCTTTTGGGCTGGTAAGGCGTGGTGGGCTTTGGGCACATAATGAACATCCCGAAACCTAGCCGCACCTCCATCTGAGCCAATCACTTAGAGAACATAGCCATGTGCTGATGCTCACATCATCTAGACACCTTTTCTTATGCTCAACTCAACTGCATATATTTTATTAGTTTTAGAACAAATATAAAATGAATTCGTTCTAGTGAAGATATGCCAAAGATAAAAGGTACTGATGTATTCAAAAGGAATTAAAGGAGGATTCTGCACAGCCCAAAGGTGATATGGTGCAACCAGCCGTATCACATTCCATACGAAGAGCGCAACACGTGTTGAATCGATGCGCATGAAGTTTCCAGAATGCAAAATGGCTAAGAGCAACTCCAGCAGGGCCCCTACTTGAGCCCTCAAACATCATATTTGAGGGCTTGAGGTAAAAATGGAGGTCCAGCAAGGCCCCTACTAGAGCCCTCAAATTTGAGGAGCCCCTCAAATCACCCTCCCACCCCTCATTCCTAGGGGCTCCCCCCACCCCTCATTTTTCTGTTTTTTCCCCGCACCGTAAAAATTCCCCGCCCGCCTCTTCCCCTCCCGTCCGCCGAATCTCCCCCCCCCCCCCGCCTGCATCTTTCCCCGCCGCCTCCCTCCCCGCCTGCATCTTTCCCCGCCGCCTCCCTCGCCCGCCCGCCCGCCTCCTCCGCCTCCCTCGCCCGCCAGCCTCCTCCGCTCGTCCGCCGCCTCCACTCGCTCGGTTCCTCGGCTCGCCCATCGCCGCGCCCGACGCCTCCGCCCGTCGGGCCGCCAGATTCCTCCCAGCCCGCCTCTTTCCCCTCCCCGCCTCTTTCAACGTAGCTGAAGTTCCATCGTGTTCAAAATTTTCTTTTCTGGATCCAGTATTCTACGTAGCTGAAGTTCCATCGTGTTCTAATCCATCATACGACCACTTATAGCATTTTGCAATACTACTTACACAAACTTGACATAAAAAATCAATTCATGAATTAAAAAATCCCAATAAACAAATAAACGATTCATGAATTTAAAATCCCCTCGATGACCTAAAGATAGGGGCAATAAATTGATCATGGCTGGAAGCCAGTGGCAGCTAGAATGGGCTATTTGTTAAATAGTACTTCATTTACTACACATTACTCCATGTCATAACTAGCATTTGATAGGAACAAATCGGCTGCTAATTGTATCAACCTCGAATAAACCAAATGTTCATACATCAGTCTATGCTATATAGCTTTACCATATGATACCAATCATTGAACACTCTAACAGGATCAGGGGTACAGTCTGCGTTTGCACAGTAGTACTAAAATAGACATGCTTCCTTGTTCTTAATTTGATCACTAGCATTTCAATTTAACATCTACATCAGAATCGTCACAACTAACTGATTAAGCACATCAGATAACCATAGAGCAACAACATGTTGTTCGCATAGAATGCGGTTGGCATACCGATCCCCATCTCGCGAAGGATATCCTCCTGTATCTCAGTGGTCACCGCGACAGCCTCCTACGAAAAGAGGAAAACACACAAACACTTTAACTTACATTAAGCAAACCATATAATCCCTGTAAAATCTCTCACAATTCATGGTCCGACTAAATGAAGTACTGAGCCAATCCACCTCAATTGCACTTCCAAGAAGTACAGATAGTAACAGGTAAAGATGAGGCTAAGCGTAACACCCAACATTACAAGAACCCAAAAAATCTAAAAAAAAAGAGTGGCGCAAGAATTGCCAGAACTCCCACCTGCTTGTCCCTGACTGCGTCGGCGATCCACTGTTTGACCTCCGAAAGTTGGGAGCGGAAAGCAAGATTAGAGAAAGGGGATGGATACAAGAGGCAGAGAGAAGCAAACCAGCAATGCCGCGAGATGGGTAACCTGGGAGGGAGGTGAGGAACGAGAAGCAGGAGAAGAGGTGGAGGAGCTGCTCCCTCATCATCATGCTCTCTCCGCCGGCGACCCCCGGAGTGCCCCCGCCGGCTGCCGTCGCCATGGCAGTTTCTTCTTCCTCACCCGGTCCGTCCTTGTGCGGCTTGTGGCGCTCGACTGCTCGTTGTTTCGGATCGTCTGTGGGCCTGTCGCCATGTGTGCTCTAAGCGTCGTGTGGGCCGGGCCGTACAGGATCCATTCAGTTATAAAATATGGGCTTACTTTGGACTCCATTTCGGGCCCTTTTGAGACTTGTCAATGTGGGCTAAATTTACAATCCCATGTAATTCAGTAGAATTCCAGTGTTCCATCCAAACAGAATCTGACGGCAAGTTTAAAATACAGGAACTTCTAACGAATCTCTTGGAAATGAAATAATTAGTTTTATTTTCCATCGATTGTCCTCCACAACAAACAGGGCCTAAACTTTATCATCCGAGTAACCTAACATGGACCGAGCACATAAGATACACTTAAGAGCACGTATAATAGTATGACGTCAGTTGTCCAAGTTTTATCATGTAAGATACGAGATGGTATAAAGAAGAGAGAGAAAGTATAAAGTTATATATAGACGTAAAAAGACAATCTACTATAGAAACGGTCTTTAGTGCCATCTATAAATGATATAGATAATATTACAAATAACAATTGGCTATAATATTGTATATGCCCTAGCGTGGGCAATCGACTTTTGCCACAAGCCGAAAAGATGTTACACTAGCACAGATAATAGCTTCAAAAGGCCAGTTTCACGTAATAATTTAAATATGTCACGCTTGTTCGATCTAAAGCCACTGCATTACAGCGGAAGGTTTTTGGGGGCATACTAGCTTCAACTGATATGGCACTCGTGTCATGTGTACCTCTCCAGCTTGATCCTTGGCACATGCATGGTCATAATACTGAATACGCCACATAAAAACCAACTATACAACGGGTATTATATATAGTAGGACTAACCACCCCATAGTAGGCCGGTGATATATCTGGTTTGAAAAGAGATTTGACTGCGGTAATTTTGACGGATGGACCTAGCGCATACCATCATAATCAGGGTAGATGAGAGGTTCCAATCTACCTATGCGTATTTTCAGACTAGAGGGTTTTGTGGAAAATTACACAAGTAGATTGGGTCTCCTCATCCGAACCACAGGTGCTAAATAACCCCACTAAGATATTCTTTTCACGTCATAGCACTCAAATTATTTGAGTCAAATATTCATTCAAACTAATATTTTGCTAGTATATGGTCATATTTGCATTGAGTTCTACTTCTAATTTTTTTGAGAGAAGCCAAAATCAATATGAATATCCAGCTTCTCGAATCGGCTTAATTATTTACTTCCTCACTCCCGTCTCACTCCGATGATAAGGTAGGGACTATAAATGCATCATACACCCGCTCCTCTCGCTCATATCTTATGTACATATCTCTCCCTTATTTTTCTTATCGCTCACGTTTTTATTCTTAAGGTCAGTACTATTTATTTTAAACTAAAAGTCATCTATCACAGTCAATACGAACACCCCTGTATATAGCGCACGCTTATTATTGGCAGTGTGCTCACGCTTCTTGACTATTCAAATCTTCTTAATCTTTCATACTAATATTTTGCATGTATATATACGGCGCGCGCTTATTATTGGCGCATGCGCCTCGCACTGTGCTCACGCTTCTTGACTGTGTCTACCATTACGTACCCTGCGTAGGGCTCAAGCTGGAAGAACGCGTGCTTTGACCGTAGCGGCCATGCACGGCTGAGGTGTCACGCGCCCCGACGTCCACGTTAGGCGCCACGCGTCGGACGTCACACGCTGACGTGCTCCTTTCAGGGACGGCAGCCAAGCTAGCTGCGCCTAAGCTAGTTTACTTCCATGCACCGCCCGTTGCCGTAGAGACGCCGGTCCATGCACGATGTCCACGTCAGCCTGTGGGCCAGCCATCAACTAATTATTGATAGGTTTTTTTGCTGCGGCTATTGATTTTTGGTACTAATATGAGCATTTATATGAATAAATGAATATCAATAAGTTACTTCGAAAAAACTGTTTTTATAAAGTATTTAAAAAAAGACGAAAATACAATTTTATTTATTTGTTCGGAAAAAATCGCAAACCATAAGGTCTTGGTTCTCCTCTCGCACTTACTGTATACGAGTGCAAGTTACAGAAAGTAATGACACGTACGGTTCAGCTAAATTTTGTGTGCGCACAAAATCCAGATATATTAATAGAAGGGGAATAGGTATCTGTGAACAATATTTGACATGGTTTTAACATTACTTTTGAGACAAAGCCATCGCCCCCCACCCCCAACCCCACACACATAAAGTACATCTGTTCAATTCAACCAGTCATGACGCTACCTATGCATAAGCCTTGGAGCGAATTTTTAGCGGGTTTGGAATTACTTATGACGGTATTTACAAAACTAGTTGTATACACAACGTTTTTATAGAAAATAGTGTTTTTGCCGTCCGGTGGGTAGACGGCAGTGCGGAGAGACGATGCGTGGGCACCTACCGCCCTGTGAGCAGATAGCAGGTGCCTACCGCCCGCCCACAGGACGGCAGGCGATTAATCTGGCATAATCTCAGCCTAAATTCGTTATTTACATCATATTTGTTTGAATTTTTAAGTATAGCAAATGATGTCAAAAAATTACGAAATTTTATGCATAAACTCTTGACACAACGTACTTCATTTTTTTTAATTTTTTTTACAATTTTATCCCCTCTGAATATTGCTTGAAAACTCGTATAATTTTGATATTTGTAGGAATTGTTATATATAGCAAACGAGCTCCAAAAATTATAAAATCTTATGTCGAGCCTCCCAACACAGTCAACCTAATTGTGTATTTTTTGAGAAATTTATGTGCTCTGAATTTGCTATGTTAATTTGTGATAATTTAATCGTAATTAGTGATATGCGAGGAGGGATCTCCCTCCTTGGTGCTGCCCCCTTGCCCGCAGAAATACCTGTCTGTCCATACTATATCCCCTTGCCCACTCCCTCCTTTGGACATGTGTTGGCTTGACATAACAGCTCCCCTCGTCCGCTCCCTCGCCCGCACAAATGTTAGTCTGGCTATGTCGCCCTGCCTCGCCCGCTCCCTCGTGCGCACATATGTCACTTTTACCATGTTGTCCCCTGTCGCCCGTGGTGGTGCATGTCGACAACGCGTCCATAATTTCTAGTGGCAATGCACTGGATTCTTTTTTTCGCTCGCTTCAAATACAGAGCTCTCACAATCGCTCATCTCTCAACTAAACTATGTTTTGCTTCTTGTAGGAAGAAGAACCTTCTGCGTCATATAGTAACATAGAATGGTAGACACTGAGGGGCCAGTCGGAGCGGGGTCGCTAAAGGAAAACCTTCTACTGGGAAAAAGGGAGGACTTCATCCCTAACTACCGCTTGACGCCAAATAGGTGGGCTCAAACTAATATGGCCGAAATGCAGACACAGGGAGGACGCGGTCGTGCTGGTCGTCGAAGGCCATTTCGATGGCAGGCGACATTTCTTCCGATGCACACACTTTGGGGTACAATTAGCCAATAGTTTATTTTCTCTTACTGCTAATAGAGCTTTCATATTAACCATCCTTTTCAACAGATGGCAAAATGCAACTTCATCCGCTGGATCGATCCTCCCCATGAACGCTATGTTGTAAGATACGTGGATACACTGTGGGAGCAAATCTTGTAGATGAAGGTGCAGATTGACAGTCTCAATAAGGAGAGCGGTGACCTCCGGCAATAGATGCAGTGCGAGAGGGGCTACGAGGAGGTCGTCAACATAGGAAGTTTGTATGATCCCACATGCTGTTGCGTGAACCCTAGCTGTATATATGCGTGTCACTACAACGACGATCAGCCACGTCCAAGACGCCCCCCACTGTAACACTCCATGTGGGTACCACGAGACACCTTCTACCAGTAGGCACGCACAGAGAAGCTTGTAGCATGTAGTTCGTGGTTATATTCAATCTCGTAAAGATGTAACTGAATGGTGTACGCGTCATTGCAGTTGCTACTTTTTGAGTGGACTATTCAAATGCTGTGCCGCGTGCATTAAGCTAGAGGGGTCGATATGAATTGAACAAATGTACATCATACAAAAGAATATAAATAAAAACGCAACAGTATTACAGACATCTTATGTGATAATAGATTATAGAGTAAATCATTCAAGTAATCAATTGATTACTTGCCAATTACATCTCAAATAAGTACAAATATGAATGAATGTGATACACTAAAAGATACATGAGATTATGATACTGAGTGGCAACCAGACGAGCTCGGTCTGTTGGGGCAATCCTTCAATGAGTTTCCGAAGGTTTTACACACCATTGGTGCAGGTGATCCCCTCGATGGCAAGTTTCATCGCCATTGCCTCTGTAGCGAACTCCCTTCGGATGCAGCTTTTGTAGCTCATGAATATTCATGACACCGAGTCTTTTGGCTCAGAGCACCTTGTATTGGCATGTTAAAAGGTCCAACCCATTAGGTCTAGCCCGTACGAGACCATCGCCATAGAACATTGTCAAGTGTTCTATGTCTGCGACTACTTGAAGCCACAACAACCAAATCCGCAGTAAGTGTTACAACAAAAATGATAATATGCGTGTAACTACATACGAATAGTTCATTAATTACCGACAATTTGATTACCCATCGAAAAAATACCTGTCTTTTGGGAGAAGCAATCAGTACTACCAGGTCTTCCTATTGCACCCTTAATGAGTTATGCACTTGATTCTCAAATAATTAGCTACACACTCTTAATTTTGAGCGACGACCATGAGAATGAGCTTCTGCGATGAGCGACTAAGATGACCAATGATCAACTACGAGAGGTTCATATTTATGGCTGAGCGCAAAGGGAATCCCGTGCACTCACCCCACAAATTAAGGACTCCTTGTCGATGTGCAGCACTTTGGACGAGGGGAGATGACATGGTAACACTGACAAATGTGAAGACAAAGGAGCGAGCAAGGGTGGACGGAACGGACATAACGATATCAATGCGGACAAGGAAACTCACAAGGGAGACGACATGGGTAGAGTGACAATTGTGCGAAGAACACAGTGGAAAAGAAAAAGATAGCAGCAACGGGCTGACATATATGCGAAAGATAGAGATCACACATTTCAAAAGATGCCTGAGCATCGCATATAGCTAATTATGATAAATTATCACGAATTAACATGGTAAATTTGGAGCACATAAAATTTCTAAAAACAATACACAATTAGGTCGATTATGTTGGGAGGCTCCATATAAAATTTTATAATTTTTGGAGCTCATTTGCTATATGTAACAATTCCTACAAATATGGAAATCGTATGAATTTTTGAGCAATATTCAGAGGGGATAAAATTGTAAAAAATTACACAATAAAGTACATTATGTCAAAAGTCTATGCATGAAATTTTGTAATTTTTTGACCTTATTTGCTATATTTAAAAATCTAAACAAATATAATATAAAATCACAAATTTAGACAATGATTAAGCCAACTAATTAACCGGCTTAATCACCTGCCATCTAGTGGACGGGCGGCAGGTGCCTGCCGTCTGCTCTCGAGGTGGTAGGTGCTCACCGGGTGACAAAAATGCTATTTTTACAAATACGCTATATACACGACTAGTTTTGTAAATACCGTCGTAAACAGCACCAAATCCACTAAAAATTCCCTTGCTGCTAGCTGTACCATAATTCATTCGTAGACTTCTGCCCTAAAGAAAAAAAGGATAAAACCCGAGAGGCAAACGACCCAATTTAAAATTACCATGGAAAATAATGTATGCTGCGCTAGGAAATTACCATGAAAAATAATGTAGCTGGCTTAGAAAACAGAAAATTGGATTAGTAACCCTACACTGCTGGATCATTTAATTAATATCGTGCCTAGGAAGACAATTTAAAATGACGTGGTAAAATATTTAACCACTAATTATGCATCTAAAAATGCTGCGATCCACAGGTGGAAATTATGTTGAAAGATTGTTGTCGAAATATTTTTCAATTCCTCACCAATACAGTAATTATGATAAATTAGTGAGCAAAATCGTATCTCAGCGATAGTAAAATGACTCAAAAGAGACTTGTGTTTACGATAACAATAATGTTTGCCAAGAGAGTAATCGATTTGGTAACTTGCTATCTATGTCAATGGAGCTTTCAACTTGTATATATAGCTCACATACTTCGGGATAGTTACTTATAGTAGTATGACATAATTTACTTCATGTGGAATGCACCACTCCACGAAGATTTGCTATATATGTTGTCCAAATCTACGTGAGAGTGTGGGATATTAAAATCTTTGACTTGTTGCCAAAAGGACAGGATGGCCTTCAATATCGCGTTGACTCCAACTTAAGCAGATTTAATGCAATTAATTATGCTGATAATTAAGGTCTTGCCACTAATAATGGGAGATCCACTCTACTACACTACAATTACAGGTAATGAAAGGAACTGCTCCAACTCTGGTCAACTACTAGGGCAGGATGGGCTTTTGGTTAAATACTTTACTAGGTCAACTCTGATAAATTGTTGCCATGGAGAAAGAGAAATTTACCTGCTATGTATAACGTACGAACACAGTACATTACCCTGGTTATTACGTCCATTGTATAATTCTGTTTGGTTTGGTGAGGTTGCTTCATGTTTTCAGACAAGCTAACTGGGTCTATTCTTTTAGTTTCGATTTATAGCTTTTGGTTACAACTTATGACTTTTAAGTTCTTCGTGAGAGAGTACAGAGTAACAGAAACTCGCATGTGGTTTTGGCCGATATAAATGAAGTCACTGTAGCGTGTACTATACTCAATTTGTAGATTCTACCTTAAAAATACTCTATTTAACAGATAATTATTATAGAAAAGTTGAAAAGTAACTTTTAAAAGTAGAGAAGGACAGGTTTAGTTGTCCAAATCTACATGAGAAGAGTGTGGGAACAACATCTCTAGAAAATCATTGACTTGTTTGCAAAAGGACAGGATGACCTTCAATTATCGCGTTGACTCCAACTCAAACATATTTAATACAATTAATTATGCTGATAATTAATGTCTTGTCACTAATAATGGAGATCCACTCTACTACACTACAATTACAGGTAATGAAACCAACTGCTCCAGCTAAGGGCAGGATGGGCTTTTGGTTAAACACTGTACCAGGTCAACTCTGGTGAGGAACATTATTATAGATGATTCGAAAAAAATTATTTGTGATACTTGTATATCATAGACGGTTCTAGCTACCAATCGTCTGTGATGGGTGAGTATCACAGACGGTTGGTATATAGAACCGTCGTGATACTTTCCCATCACAGATGGTTGGTAGATAGAACCATCTGTGATGTGTGAGTATTATAGATAGTTTTTGGTTCGAACCGCTTGTGATAGTCTTTGACAGACGGTTTATACCACAAAATCATCTGTGATAGTTATACCTAATTTTTTTTTCTATTTTTCGACTAGCTTCAGGAAATATTAGCTATGCCATTTGAAAACAAGCAAAGACAGCAACAAACATAGCATCACATTTTATTTCCATTAAGATTATAATCCACCATTATAGCGTCACAAGATAACGAGCAGGTTACTCCATCTAATATAGCAAGAACATGGCAAGAACACAACTTCTAATTTTATGAACCCAATTTTTAAACATGGCAAGAATATAGAAGAAGCGGAGATCCTAACAGACGGTAGAAGCTCAACTACGTCGACGAGGTCTCTTTGCCTAGGCCCTCTTACCCGCGTGAGCTGGATATCCTTGACGTCCGTCGTTGCCGGTGCCAACTTGAGCGCCATCTTAGTAGCTAGCTGCTTCTGCGGCGCCTTGGCGTCTACTTTGTAAGGGCCATCGAGGTCAAGGTCAAGGAGGAGGACGGTAAGGAGGAGGCTACAGAGATTTTAAGCAATGGTAGATAGGGATGGTTTTGTGTGAGTATTTTAGAGGAGAGAGGCAGGAGTAGAAAAATTTTTGGCGAAGAGGTGGAGCTACTATTCGTGGAATGGGAGTTGGTGGGTTTCTATTGGCTAGGATTGGGTTGGGGAGGATCAACAGGCTTTTTTTGGATCAGCTCGTCGTTAGTTTTCCAACAAGTACAAAAACGTCGAAAACAGCCACCATATGCAAAAGTTATGCCTATTTTACTAAAGGTGTATCGGGACAGAATTGTACTCAGACTCAGGAGGCGGGAGAGTTTGAAATTTTAGGGGATTGAGAGGTGGGAAACATACCACAGACAATTTTTAATACAAACCGTCTATGAAGTATCACAGATGGTTTTAATAAAAAAAACGTGTGTGATATTTGGCAATATCACAGATAGTTCTTGGTAAGAACTGTCTGTGATACTTCACAGACGATTCTCACCATGAATTGTCATTGATATTCTCTCTATACAAACAGTTTTTCCCGCTAGAAGTAACACATACGGTCTCTAAACCTAAACTGTCTGTAGTTGTATTTAACACTGATAGTTTTGGTGAACCATTTATGATGAGGCGTCTAATATAAGTCTTTTTGTAGTAGTGAACGGTGAACCACGTCCAATCAAGGTGTTTGGGTGGGTGGGATTAGTAATCCCTTCTGATCGGCGGTGAAATTGTACTAGAATCCTGCTAATTCATATTTGGAAACTATCTGGTTTAATCCCTTTCTGTCCAAACAAGTCTTAATGGATACTAGTTTTTCCCTCCGTATCAATTGATGCAGATTGCTCAAGAAAAAAAAGGGTAATTAAGCTTATGGTTCGTGCTCCGATACGACGAAATAAAATCACGTATCGTCCCCACTATCACAGAATCTCTTGTCCCATACCTCTTAGTCTTATCCCCTCCCACAGTATATATTCTTCACTGGTCACTGCCAACACTACTTATCCTCGCAGGATCGCCGGTGTTTTGTTTCAAGGCCACGAGAGGCAGGCATCGTAGGTGCTCGAACAAGGCTAGGGTCTCTCATACTCACAAGCATCTTGGCTATAAAATGCTTCTTTATCGGCGTCTAGCGCATCACGGACTAATTGTGATGGCTGATGATAACTTTTGTACTACGTCCTAGAACATCTAACACGCCGTTTGGAGCTTGAAGGTAAAAATGCCGAGCTAATTAAAACGAACATTTCTCTATCAGGCCAAAAAAGTTAGAAAGTCTGAAAAACGATATCAATAAATAGTGAACTAGAAATTAGAGGCTTAACAAATAAGCCTGGCAGTTAAGTTGTTGGACAACAAGATCAGACGTGACAAGTCCAGAGTTTTCTATCACCCATCCATGCAAGGCAAGGACAAAGTTGGCCGTGTGACGCGTGCGAGTTGCATGCCGAAAAGTGTGTAATTGTTGGTTTTGATGCCTATCATGTTAGACTTGACAAATGGGTATTCTCTCTCTAAACAAAATGTGTTAGACTTGACCAATTAGAAGAGTATCAATGAAGGGAACAATGGGAGCCAGAAGAATAAGATAGGCTTCTTGATTATCTTCGAACTGTTTTCCTTTCAAATAGGAAAAGGTCTATTCTTCCAATAATATGAGATGTACATGGAATTGTTCCAAATCATACCCAACATAAGTCGTGCGCCACGTGTGGAATTTGGTAAAATTAAACCGGACGAAATCATGCCGAGTAATGGCTGATTTAATTTTCACCAAACTCCATTTTATGTTCACATCGCAATGGAATATATTACGAAGTTGCTCATTTTTACGAACACAATTTGTTCTTATTGCGTGTATAATTTTCCGAAATATAAAGAATAAGAGACAGTACTAATCAATTGTTGATGAGATCTAACTGTTTTATTGGGCGATTTGTTTGTTGTTAACAGGTACGATGTCAGGATTTCTCGTTTAGAAAAATATTGTTGAAGAGAGCGTACGTACCATCTAGACGTGCACATGCATGGCACCATCGGATTGAGACTTTGCAGGTTGGAGCAAGGACAACTTGTGAGGAATTCAAGAAATATCTTAGCAAGGCCGCGTGCTATCTTCCCCCTAAATCACGAATAATCTGCCGAAATTTAAAAATAAGTGGTGCCTGCAACTATAAATAGATGTCTCTATCACACACTACTACAGAAAGCCTCATAGTAAAAGCCTCATCACAGACGGTTTTGTGAAACCGTCTCTGATGAACACTATTATAGACGGTTGTAATTAGGAGGCCGTCTGTGGTATTTGTGGCGGGAAAATGGATTATCACAGGCGGTTATTACCGAAGTATCACAGACGGTCTGTATTAAAAACCGTTTGTGATAATCCCAGATTATCAAAGACGGTTTTTAATCAAAAACCGTCTGTGATAATTCACAGACGGTTTTTAGTTAAAAACCGTCTGTGATAATGGCTAAGGCATTTATTGCGCTGCTCAGACCGCATCTGTCTTCATTTCGATCCAGATCTAGCCACTGCTGCACACTTTTTCACTCGGGAGGAAGCTAGGCGATTTCAGGCCAGTTAATTTGGTGGGAAGAGGCAGAGATTGAGCTTTGAATATTCAGTCTTTCCTGGTTGCTCTAGATATGGTTAGTAATGTAATTTATTTTTTCTTTAATTGCATTACAATTTAGGTCTAAGTAATCCATTAGTGGTTATTGAAGATGGTTAATTTGCAAAATTGTTGGTTATATAATAGCTGTAGTGTTTGTAATATGAATTGAGCTAGCAAATTAAGTCTCAATATAATAAATGTGGCCCGTATATATGTAGTTATAATTAGTTAATCTAGATTTTAATACTAAGTTGTTATATATGTACGTAACGTAGGACCGAAGCTGGATGTATGCCGCGAGCCGTGTGAGTGAAGAGTACATTAATGGCGTTTCTGCTTTTATAAGAGCCGCCGAGGAGGATATGTTGAATAAGGGGGTGGAATATATGTGCTGTCCATGCACTGACTGCGAGAATTTGAAGATGTTTAAGAACCGAGGGCAAATTGTAGCGCACTTGATTCGGAGGGGTTTTAAAAAGGATTATATGTGTTGGACCAGTCATGGCGAAGTGAATGATCATATGCCGCCGGATGACATCGTCGGTGAAGTGAATGATATGCCCCCGGATGACATCGCCGGCGAAGTGAATGATATGCCCCCGGATGACATCGCCGGTGAAGTGAATGACATGCCGCCGGTTGATGTCGATTGTGGCTCGGATTCGGATAGGTTGCACGATGATAATCTGGATCAGATGCTTCGCGATGTAGAAGAGAACTATGATGAGAGAGAGTATGTTAAATTCCGTGGCTTGATGGAGGACTCAGAGAAACCTTTGTACACGAGCTGCAAGTACACGAGGTTGTCGGCCGTGCTTGAACTGTTGAAATTGAAGGCAAGCAACGGTTGGTCCGACAAGAGTTTCACGGCGCTGCTAGGTCTTTTAGCGGACATGCTTCCGGAGGGAAATGAGTTGCCTAAAACCACGTATAAAGCCAAGAAGGTTCTTTGTCCGTTGGGAATGGAAGTAGAAAGAATATATGCATGCCCGAACGACTGTATCCTCTACCGTAAAGAGTATGCAAACATGCATGTATGTCCGGTGTGCAACGCATCCCGATACAAACGTAACAATCAATCAGATGATGGCGAGGGAACAGAGGCGAAGAAAGGACCTCCTGCTAAGGTGGCATGGTATTTTCCTATAATTCCCCGTTTGAAAAGGTGTTTTGCAAATCCAAAGGAGGCAAAACTGCTGCGTTGGCACTCGGAGGAGCGCAAGAAGGATGGAATGATAAGACACCTTGCTGATTCCGCGTAGTGGAGAAACATCGATAGGAGTTTTGCAGAGTTCGGTGCAGAACCAAGGAATATAAGGTTTGGACTGAGTACAGATGGAATGAATCCTTTCAGTAGCATGAGCAGCTGACACAGCACATGGCCCGTGACTCTCTGCATATATAACTTTCCTCCTTGGTTGTGTATGAAGCGAAAGTACATTTTGCTGTCGATACTTATCCAAGGGCCAAAACAACCTGGGAATGATATCGATGTGTTCCTAGCACCGTTGGTGAAAGATCTAAAAGTACTGTGGAACGAAGGGGTACAGGTATGGGATGCATACAAACGAGAGAACTTCACTCTGCGCTCCTTATTGTTCTGCACCATAAATGATTATCCTGCCCTTGGTAACCTATCAGGCCATAGTACAAAAGGTGCCAAAGCTTGTACTCACTGTTTAGATGGTACCGAGAGTGTGTGGCTGAGACACTCACGCAAAACCGTCTACATGCGTCACCGCCGGTTCCTTCGGAGGGCTCACCCATACCGCAAGATGAAGCAACAATTTGACGGAGAGAAGGAAGACGGTTCAGCTCCAAGGCATTTAAGGGGACACGAGGTTTATGATATGGTTAAGGATTTAGATGTTGTCCTCGGAAAGGGACGTAAATTGAGGGCTAATGAGAAGAACACCTGGAAGAAGAGATCAATATTTTGGGACTTACCTTATTGGGAGTACCTAGATGTTCGGCACTGCATCGACGTCATGCACGTAGAAAAGAATGTGTGCGACAGCTTGATTGGTCTCTTACTGAACATCCGTGATAAAACAAAGGACGACGTCAACGCACAGCTTGACTTGGCTGACATGGACATCAGGCCTGAGTTAGAACCGACATGCACTGATAATGGACGAACGTACCTTCCCCCTGCGTGTTACACTCTGTCCAAGGCTGAGAAAACAGAACTGTGCCAGTGCTTGCATGGTGTCAAAGTTCCGTCTGGTTACTCCGGCAACGTGAAGAAACTTGTTTCGATGCAAGATTTGAAGTTAAATGGCATGAAGTCTCATGATTGTCATGTGCTGATGACACAGATGCTCCCTATTGCAATTAGAAATATTTTGCCGATCAAAGTCCGAGAGACAATCATGAGGCTATATTATTTCTTTAACACAATTGCTCAGAAGGTCATCGATCCCGAAGGACTAGATGCTCTGCAGGACGAGGTGGTGATGACTCTATGTCACCTTGAAATGTATTTCCCTCCTTCGTTTTTCGATATCATGGTCCATCTCATTGTTCACGTTGTGTGAGAGATAAAAATGTGCGGGCCCGTATTCCTACGTAGCATGTACCCATTTGAGAGGTTCATGGGAATTCTCAAGTCCTACGTACGGAATCGTTCTCGGCCGGAGGGCAGCATCGTCGAAAGTTATGCAAGCGAAGAGGTCATTGAGTTTTGTGTCGATTATATGGCTCAGATTGAACCGATAGGTGTCCCTCAATCTCGTCATGAGGGGAGGCTGAAGGGTCTCGGAACTATCGGAAGGAAAGCAATCACTCCAGATATGGACACGTATACTCAAGCCCATTTCACGGTGTTGCAACACATGACTGAAGTGGCGCCTTATGTGGAGCAGCACAAGGATGTGCTTCGGCAACATAATCCAGAGCGGCCGGATGTTTGGATCATGAGGCAACACAACCGTTGGTTCAACCAATGGTTGAAGGAGCAAATCGCTAGGAGCTCGCCGAGTGAGACGCTGACATGGTTGGCAAAAGGGCCGACATTTACAGTTGTGACATGGCAAGGATATGACATAAATGGGTACACATTCTATACGCAGTCTCAGGATGTCAAGAGCACTAACCAGAACAGCGGTGTCCGCATAGATGCATTCAGTACCGATGGGTCGAGAAACTCGTACTATGGCTTCATATAAGAGATTTGGGAGCTCAACTATGTGGTTTTCAAAATCCCCTTATTTCGCTGCCGTTGGGTGCATCTCCCACAGGTGAAGGTTGACAAGTACGGTGTCACGACCGTGGACCTCCAACGTGTCGGGTACAAAGACGAACCATTCGTACTCGCCAATCAAGTTGTTCAAGTTTTCTATGTAACCGACCCGGCAAATAAGAAACGCCATGTAGTTCTTCATGGAAAAAGGAGAATTGTTGGAGTGGAGAATGTAGTGGACGAGGAGGAATACAATCAATTTGACGAGTTACCTCCTTTTGGAAATGGCATAAGGGTCGACGATGAACAACGTGACGAAACTAGTTACGTACGCATTGATCATGATGAAGGGCTAATTTTTAAAGGAAATAAGCAAATACAATAAGAATGTATATCTGAAAATGTGTGATGTAGTCAATTTTGAGATGTATATGTGAAAATGTGTGATGTAGTCAATTTTGAGATGCATATGTGAAAATGTGTGATGTAGTCAATTTTGAGATGCATATGTGAAAATGTGTGATGTAGTCAATTTTGAGATGTATATGTGAAAATGTGTGATGTAGTCAATTTTGAGATGTATATGTGAAAATGTGTGATGTAGTCAATTTTCAGATGTATATGTGAAAATGTGTGATGTAGTCAATTTTGAGATATATATGTGAAAATGTGTGATGTAGTCAATTTTCAGATGCGTATGTGAAAATGTGTGACAAAAATGAATGCAGCTGGTAGGTAGTTGATCATGAATGCAGATGGTTGGCTGTTGATCATGAATGACTACAGTCGGGCAAAGGCTTATCACAGACGGTTCTAAACGTAGAACCGTCTAAGATAGTATGCTTATTACAGACGGTTCTAAACTTAGAACCGTCTGTGATATTCATATCACAGACGGTTCTAAGTTTAGAACCGTCTTTAATAATCCGCTATATATACCCGTGTCTAGGGTTTTCCGTGTATTCTGCAGTTATTCTATATCTAAATCCCGATCTGCCTCCCCCTAGCCCTCGCCGCCGCCTCCCTCGAGCCCTCGCCGCCCGCCTCACTCGAGCCCTCCCCGGCCGCCTCACTCGAGCCCGTCGTCGCCGCCGCCTCCCGTCGTCGTCGTCGCCTCCTCCTCCACCTCCGTCGCCGTCGTCGCCTCCTCCTCCTCCTCCGTCGTCGCCGACCGCCTCCCCGAGCCCGGGGCCTCCTCCTCCTCCGTCGCCGCCGCCTCCTCCTGCGTCGCCGCCGCCGCCTCCTCCTCCTCCTCCGTCGTCGTCGCCTCCTCCTCCGTCACCAAAACCCTAAGGTCATCAAATCCCTCCCCGAGCTTCATGCTTACTGTTTGGGTTTAGGGTTGATGCTTGATACTTCATACTGAGTGTTAGGGTTTAGGGCTTACTGTTATATGCTTACAGTTGCTCGATGATGATAAATTCATATACTGAGTGGTTCATTCGGTCTTTGAGCTCTAATAGCTGTTATATACAATCTTCCATATACTGAGATTGCCTGTGGGATTTACAGTTATGGCATGTTATTAAATTGATCTGTTAGGATTTCATCTTGACAAGTTAAAAGTTAACTGCTGTCTGAATATATGCATGCTGAATATATCTTGATCTTGAGATTGTAGAGTTTGTATCTAGAGCTCAAAAGACTGAATTCATTATTTGGCATAACCAATCAAGGAAGAGTATATGATTTAGTAGCGGGACGGCCAAGATTAATCTTGTGCAACCCTACAATTTGAGAGCACATATTCATGTTGAGACTGTTATTGATTCTATTATTTGGTTTATAGTATTAGCAACTAAAGTAGGTGCTAAGATAGGCACATCACCCCCTCTCTATGTCCATATCACCCCCTCCCTTCTCCCCCTCCCCTCTACTCCTCTCTTCCAATTCAATATGATTACATTCTCATCTTATCTGAATAGACCCACAAAATGAGCAACATGTCACCCGCGCATTCTTCAACATCATCGCCGGAGGCGTCCGCTCCAACATCAAGACGCCAAGGAAGAGGGCTATCAAAGAAGCCTCAGAGCCGACAGACCATCACAGCGGTAAACGCAGCTGGGGTCCCTATCCTTCCTAAGCAAGCGGTAAACGCATTCCGAACCATGGTCGGAATAGTTGCACGAGAACGAATTGAGATCACATACAATTCGTGGAAGAACATGCCTGATACTCGGAAACGTGAGCTATGGACCGAAATTTTGGCATCGTTCGTGTTCCCAGAAGAACACTTACACGCTGTGGAACGACAAACCTACCAAGCGGCGTGCAAAGCATGGAAGAACTTCAAGAGCACGCTTGTCAAGAAATACGTGGAGACGGACGAAACGCCTTTTACTAAACACCCATTCCTGGAACCACAATGGGAAGAGTTCAAGGCGATGAAAACGACCGAAGATTTCAAAAGTACAAGTGTGGCGCACAAGGCCCTTGTCAGACCCGGATTTTTCAATCCGAATCTTACTGTGTTTCACTGCACTAATCCCTGGATCAGTAGTTAGTGCACACAGGTACATTGCTGAATCATTTCATATATCGCATAATCAACCATTATATTACATAAACTGAAATACACCACGTCGGGGGATAGTTTACAAAAGAGGCCGACTAGGCCAATGTCATTATTACAAATACGCACAGCGGAAATACAGCAAAAGCAAACCCAAATCCACAGGCAAGCGACTGGAAGGTACTGTGTGCATTGTATGTCACCAGCTAACTAGTAACATACGTGCACACAACGCCGGATGTCCACTTGTCCATGTCAATTCAACGAAGCCTACGCCTTAGTTTCCTTCGTCATTCTTCTCCTCCGTAGCGGGAGCTTCCTCGTAGGCGTAGTGGTCTTGCGTTCCTGTTTCTGGATTTTTGCCGCAAAGCGAGCGTGAGCACTCCGACCCCGTGCTCAGCGAATCAACACACAGAATGCAGTATATAACATGTATGGCTAACCAAATGATGGCTTAGGTTTATTTTCTTTTGCGAAGAGTGCTTTTGAATACAATTATATAAAAATTCCTTAAGACCTAGCATTTTGAACACACGTATATGTCGAATGCAGTAATAATAGTGATTCAGATTCCATCCACCGTTACATGGCATCTGCACCATATAGCAATTCTTCAGCGTTATAGCCGCTTAACTTACCACTGGGACGACACCCAGGACAATTCCAAACTAGGGCCTTACACTGCCCTTCCACTTTTCCAACCCATCATAAAGCATTTTGAAATAGAACTATATCTGGTTAAGTTCCCATGTCCGCCCTTGACCGTGGGCACGGCTATTCGAATAGTTTTGACTCTGCAGAGTTTGTACACTTTCACCACAAGAGACAATCAACTCGTTGACCCACATGATACCTTCGACATGTGGTTGAGCAGACCATCAAAGTGACTTTTCAAAGTATCTAGGTTCTTTTCTCATCCCACATTTATGGGAGACTGCCCACTTGTGGTGGGTCCCATCTGTGCGCGGGATGTCTCCCACAGCCACTAACGCAGCCGGGCTCCCCTTCCCGCAACGTTAGGACAGCTGGGAAACTTCACCCTCCACTGGTGTCCCTTCAGGCCTCCCCTTGCCATAGCTAAATTCCTTCAACCTCCTGCCAGTGAGATGAGTCCGGAACTTCGATGAATTTACTTAGCCAAGTCGTAATTTACGGACTTGTGGTTGCACTGTTTTACAAGGGAGTTCATGACAAGATTCGGTCCTTAGTGGTATCTGGGCGGGCTACCACTAACCCACTTTTTATACATCACTATCTCACTGTTGTGCTTCCACTGCACTTTTTATACATCACTAACTCACTTTTGTGCTTCCACTGCACCACACATACACACCCTCGAATCAGTCCGCCCAGACATTAAAGCAAGTTGGGATTTTTGGGAGCATAAAATAATCATATCGAAATATGCCAGTCATTCCCACTATGACTGCCCAAACCAGTTCTCATGATTAAACATGTTGATGACGTTTTTGGGCATTTCAGCGCCCCATGTATATCTATGCAGTACTAAGCATATCATTACGGACTTATTTTCGAAATATTGCTGTTATAATTTTACTAGGGCGACAAGGTTCATTCATTCAATCATTTCAACAGAGGGTGTAATATTATTCAAGGTAACAGTGGCATATAACTAGAATAGTAAATTTAGCATGTCTTTTCATATAAATAACAGCATGCAATTTGTTAATTTAAAACAAAGTAATTGGCAGAAATATAGGTTCAACATGATCAAAGTATTGACTCGCCTTGGTCACAGTGGTCGGGATCTGGATTCTCTGATGCTTCTAGTGTCGCTGCCTCGATTTCCTCTTCTTGTGCCTCGTAAGCTATTTTAGCGTGCGCCAAAATTTGTATAAAAAGAAAAAGCAGCAGATCAAACCAAATAACACCAGAAATTCAAATGAACTCTAAAAATTATGATTTCAGTTCCATTGGGCAGATCTTGATTTTAGATGAATTTAGAAATTTGTCTCGTTCAATTTGGAGTTAAAATGAAAAAAGTTATGATCATTCAAAGTTTTCAGTTCAGTTAATTCCAAATATTATCAGATTTCTGACAGTGGGTCCCACATGTCATTTTCTTAATTTTTATCTTTTTCTTTATTCGTTTATTACTGTGTCTATGGCCAGTGGGGTCCATCTGTCAGTGGCGTTTGATACTGACAAGCGGGACCCAGGGGTCAGCGGGCTGCTTTGGTTACAGTGACCGACAAGTGGGGCCTACCTGTCAGCCTGAGAGAAAAATCAAAAGAAATGCTCAACCGCGCGCGCGGAGCCGGGCTCGAACACGCGACGCGGGAGCAGGAGGGAGGGAGAGATGGCGCAGGAAGCCACTCGGCCGAGCCGAGCGATGCTTACCCTATAAGGGTAATAATTCCCTTTGAAGTGGCTCGCGAAGGAGGCCGGGCAGAGGAGTCGGGGGCGACGGTGCCGGCGGCGAGCGGTGGTCGGAGAGGCTCGGGAGCTTCGTGAAATACAATCTCCGTGTACTGGTGGATCTCCTGGTGCAGTCGGCGGGGAAGGAGGGGCACGGTGGCGGGCCGGCGGCGTGGGACGACGGCGGTCCAGGGAGGCGGTCGACGCCGGCGTTGCTCGTGCAATGGCTTCCACGAAGCTTTGGGAGTAATGAATCGGCCTGGGGTGGTCGGAATCAATGGCGGCTCGGTCGCCGGCCGTGAGGAAGGAGAGGTCGCCGACGGGGATTGAGAGCGCTACGGTTCAATTGATTACAGGGGAAGGGAGAAGTGATGCGTTGCGGTGCGGTAGAGATCCCCAGGCAAGGTTTTTATAGCCGGGAGGAGGCGCGGCGAGGTCGACATGTGGCCGCTGCCCTGTTCACGCCGGCGAGGGGGAATGGACAAGATCTCGCCGGGATTTGGTAGGAGAGAGAGGGCGGGAGAGGTGCTTCCCCCCTTCCTGTGCTGTCCTTTTTAATTTGCCCGCGAGGTGAGAGAGGGAGAGCGGATTAGCTGCGGCCATTGCGAGAGAGAACGGGCGCGAGGGGCGCGGCCGCGTGGAGAAGAAGGAGGGAGGAAGAAGACGCGCGCGGGCGAGGGTCCACCGGCAGAGACGTTGCGCGCGAGGGGACGGGCCCAGGTGGCAGCGAGCCGCTGCACGCGAGGGTGCGGCCCACCGCGCAGCGAGAGCGAGCGAAGGAGCGCCGGGCCCGCGTGGCAGAGATGGGGCGAGCGCGCGCTGCGCCCGCGGGGCTGGGCCGCGCGATGGAGGGCGCGGGCGACGCGTCGCGCATCGGGCCCGCCAGGTGTCGGCCCGAGAGGAGAGGGAAGATGATTTTCCATTTTTATTTTTCAAGACTTTCAGAAATGCGCAGTTAATTGAATAAATCTCGGAAAAATACAAAATTACTTGCAAAAATTTCAGGAAAATTCACAGAAGTTCCTGAGGACCTTCTGGTCTTAACAAAAATATTTTTAACTATTGTTGGTATTTAATTTATTTGCCTCCCTTGTTATTCATGCCATTATTTAAAAATGAGGGCTTTATGTTTAAACCAAAAATTTTCCCCATCCCTTTCTGGATCATCTTTTCATATTCTTATTTGATGTGTATGTTTGATTATTCTATTTGTTGATTTCTTCCTTCTTTTTATTTTTGAAATTCCTTTGTATTTACAGAAAGCCAATAAACTCCAAAATTCGAATGGAAATTAATAAAATAATCCAAAAGTTCCATAACTTATTATTTATATTTTTTTTTAGGATGTTACAGCCCTCCAGGCAAAAAACACGCCTCACAGATGCGTAATTCGAAAAAGTTAACCTTAATCATTCGGAAGGAAAGAAAGTACAATGTAGATATGTATGGGGAATATGTGCTTACCTATCGATTACTTGGCTGAGAACTGTGAAGTTCATTTTATTCTTACTTAGGGAATCAAGGTAATATACCTTGTTCCATTTTGGTACAATTACTATTAAAATCCAATGAAAGTTCTGAAGGAAGGGCATAAGTACATAATCCTTCTTGACGCAACCCAGTAGTCCTGCTGCAATGTACCTCTCGACGAGGGGTGTATCCTGGTCGATGGTTTCCTTGGCGACCAATTGTGGGTCCAAGAAACCAACTGATAAGTTGGATGATCTAGCTTTAATCACCATGTGTCTATATATATACACACGAAAGCAAAAAATTAGATATGGCATTTATCGGTATGACATTAACGGAGACTGTGATTGTACACACTTACAGCGTCCAGCATCGAATGATTGAGACGTCAAGAGCGTTGAACGTGAACAGATCGAATAAATCCTCAAAGGCGACCACGAACATACACTCTTGAAAACTGTGGTGTAAATCTTCTTCGGTGAATTTGACAGTGATACTTGAAGTCCGTTCTCCCTCTAGCTTATTGGACTGCTGCATATACCACATGTGCAATTGCATGCAACTATATGGTAGCTTTTGGAGATATTTTTCCTCGAGCAACGGCTGACCAAGCACGAATTTGCGGGCCAAAGGTAGGTACGGAATATCATCATTGGTCTTCTTTGCTTTGCCCTTACTGGCCTTGCTGCATCGGCTATAGGCCGACTTAACGGTAGTCGGCAGCAGCGGTGCAAGTTGCTCTGGCGAGAATAGGACCCGTGTAGATAGCACCGGTGCAGTATCCGGTGGTGGAACCGACTGGTCTTGTAATGGAGATGGCACCAGTGCAAGTTGCTCTGGCGAGAGTATGACCAGTGGAGATAGCACCGGTGCAGTATCCGGTGGTGGAACCGACTGGTGTTGTACTGGAGATGGAACCAGTGCATGTTGCTCTGGTCTTGCAATTCGTAGGCTCCTACATAACGATACAAAATTAGCTACTCGAATAGGCCTACCAATGGAGCAAGCATTCGAGAGGTAATAATTATTACCTGGATGTCGTCCACAGGAAATTTGGACTGGATTTGCGTCGGATTGGACGCGCAGCTACTCGGACGGTTGTGCGGGCTAGCTAGCGCAGCAGCGGCTGTGGCGGCCTGCTGACTTTCTGTCTATTTCCGCACCTCATCTCTGATTATATCAGCCATCGAACCCAGTAGCTCCTCTTTAAGAGATGCCTTGATCTCTTCTCGTAGCTGTGCGTCACGCTCGGCTTTGTTTCTCTTCCTGCGCCGATACATGTCGGAGTCATCTTGGAAACCATGTTTCCATGGAACGTAAAGCCCAAGGCCTCTCGTACGGCCCGGGTGCTCCTTGTTTCCCAGGGCCACGGAGAGCATATCATTCTCCCTTGTTCCCTGGAATGATCCCTCGGTAGATTGAAAACTCAGCTCTTCCTGCAAGAGCACGACATGTCATTTCAATTCGTACGAAGTTGTGGAGTAATTACAAGCTACGTAGTTCGATCGATATCTTACCAGGCGCTGGGACACTTGCTGGTCTGCAGGGTTTCGAAAGGAGACGTCCCCCGATGTCGTTGTAGATGACCTTGCTCTAAGCCAATTTCGAGCACGGTCATCCGGGATATTGGAAAATGGCGGGGCGATGTCCTCTGCAGCTGCCAGCTCATCCTCCAACCTCCACTGCGGGATTTTACCCGCATACCCAGCTGTGCCAAGTCTGTGGGGGTGCGTGTTTTTTGCCTGGAGGGCCTTGTGCGCCACACTTGTACTTTTGAAATCTTCGGTCGTTTTCATCGCCTTGAGCTCTTCCCATTGTGGTTCCAGGAATGGGTGTTTAGTAAAAGGCGTTTCGTCCGTCTCCACGTATTTCTTGACAAGCATGCTCTTGAAGTTCTTCCATGCTTTGCACGCCGCTTGGTAGGTTTGTCGTTCCACAGCGTGTAAGTGTTCTTCTAGGAACTCGAACGATGCCAAAATTTCGGTCCACAGCTCACGTTTCCGAGTGTCAGGAACGTTCTTCCACGAATTGTATGTGATCTCAATTCGTTCTCGTGCAACTATTCCGACCATGGTTCGGAATGCGTTTACCGCTTGCTTAGGAAGGATAGGGACCCCAGCTGCGTTTACCGCTGTGATGGTCTGTCGGCTCTGAGGCTTCTTTGATAGCCCTCTTCCTTGGCGTCTTGATGTTGGAGCGGACGCCTCCGGCGATGATGTTGAAGAATGCGCGGGTGACATGTTGCTCATTTTGTGGGTCTATTCAGATAAGATGAGAATGTAATCATATTGAATTGGAAGAGAGGAGTAGAGGGGAGGGGGAGAAGGGAGGGGGTGATATGGACATAGAGAGGGGGTGATGTGCCTATCTTAGCACCTACTTTAGTTGCTAATACTATAAACCAAATAATAGAATCAATAACAGTCTCAACATGAATATGTGCTCTCAAATTGTAGGGTTGCACAAGATTAATCTTGGCCGTCCCGCTACTAAATCATATACTCTTCCTTGATTGGTTATGCCAAATAATGAATTCAGTCTTTTGAGCTCTAGATACAAACTCTACAATCTCAAGATCAAGATATATTCAGCATGCATATATTCAGACAGCAGTTAACTTTTAACTTGTCAAGATGAAATCCTAACAGATCAATTTAATAACATGCCATAACTGTAAATCCCACAGGCAATCTCAGTATATGGAAGATTGTATATAACAGCTATTAGAGCTCAAAGACCGAATGAACCACTCAGTATATGAATTTATCATCATCGAGCAACTGTAAGCATATAACAGTAAGCCCTAAACCCTAACACTCAGTATGAAGTATCAAGCATCAACCCTAAACCCAAACAGTAAGCATGAAGCTCGGGGAGGGATTTGATGACCTTAGGGTTTTGGTGACGGAGGAGGAGGCGACGACGACGGAGGAGGAGGAGGAGGCGGCGGCGGCGACGCAGGAGGAGGCGGCGGCGACGGAGGAGGAGGAGGCCCCGGGCTCGGGGAGGCGGTCGGCGACGACGGAGGAGGAGGAGGAGGCGACGACGGCGACGGAGGTGGAGGAGGAGGCGACGACGACGACGGGAGGCGGCGGCGACGACGGGCTCGAGTGAGGCGGCCGGGGAGGGCTCGAGTGAGGCGGGCGGCGAGGGCTCGAGGGAGGCGGCGGCGAGGGCTAGGGGGAGGCAGATCGGGATTTAGATATAGAATAACTGCAGAATACACGGAAAACCCTAGACACGGGTATATATAGCGGATTATTAAAGACGGTTCTAAACTTAGAACCGTCTGTGATATGAATATCACAGACGGTTCTAAGTTTAGAACCGTCTGTAATAAGCATACTATCTTAGACGGTTCTACGTTTAGAACCGTCTGTGATAAGCCTTTGCCCGACTGTAGTCATTCATGATCAACAGCCAACCATCTGCATTCATGATCAACTACCTACCAGCTGCATTCATTTTTGTCACACATTTTCACATACGCATCTGAAAATTGACTACATCACACATTTTCACATATATATCTCAAAATTGACTACATCACACATTTTCACATATACATCTGAAAATTGACTACATCACACATTTTCACATATACATCTCAAAATTGACTACATCACACATTTTCACATATACATCTCAAAATTGACTACATCACACATTTTCACATATGCATCTCAAAATTGACTACATCACACATTTTCACATATGCATCTCAAAATTGACTACATCACACATTTTCACATATACATCTCAAAATTGACTACATCACACATTTTCAGATATACATTCTTATTGTATTTGCTTATTTCCTTTAAAAATTAGCCCTTCATCATGATCAATGCGTACGTAACTAGTTTCGTCACGTTGTTCATCGTCGACCCTTATGCCATTTCCAAAAGGAGGTAACTCGTCAAATTGATTGTATTCCTCCTCGTCCACTACATTCTCCACTCCAACAATTCTCCTTTTTCCATGAAGAACTACATGGCGTTTCTTATTTGCCGGGTCGGTTACATAGAAAACTTGAACAACTTGATTGGCGAGTACGAATGGTTCGTCTTTGTACCCGACACGTTGGAGGTCCACGGTCGTGACACCGTACTTGTCAACCTTCACCTGTGGGAGATGCACCCAACGGCAGCGAAATAAGGGGATTTTGAAAACCACATAGTTGAGCTCCCAAATCTCTTATATGAAGCCATAGTACGAGTTTCTCGACCCATCGGTACTGAATGCATCTATGCGGACACCGCTGTTCTGGTTAGTGCTCTTGACATCCTGAGACTGCGTATAGAATGTGTACCCATTTATGTCATATCCTTGCCATGTCACAACTGTAAATGTCGGCCCTTTTGCCAACCATGTCAGCGTCTCACTCGGCGAGCTCCTAGCGATTTGCTCCTTCAACCATTGGTTGAACCAACGGTTGTGTTGCCTCATGATCCAAACATCCGGCCGCTCTGGATTATGTTGCCGAAGCACATCCTTGTGCTGCTCCACATAAGGCGCCACTTCAGTCATGTGTTGCAACACCGTGAAATGGGCTTGAGTATACGTGTCCATATCTGGAGTGATTGCTTTCCTTCCGATAGTTCCGAGACCCTTCAGCCTCCCCTCATGACGAGATTGAGGGACACCTATCGGTTCAATCTGAGCCATATAATCGACACAAAACTCAATGACCTCTTCGCTTGCATAACTTTCGACGATGCTGCCCTCCGGCCGAGAACGATTCCGTACGTAGGACTTGAGAATTCCCATGAACCTCTCAAATGGGTACATGCTACGTAGGAATACGGGCCCGCACATTTTTATCTCTCACACAACGTGAACAATGAGATGGACCATGATATCGAAAAACGAAGGAGGGAAATACATTTCAAGGTGACATAGAGTCATCACCACCTCGTCCTGCAGAGCATCTAGTCCTTCGGGATCGATGACCTTCTGAGCAATTGTGTTAAAGAAATAACATAGCCTCATGATTGTCTCTCGGACTTTGATCGGCAAAATATTTCTAATTGCAATAGGGAGCATCTGTGTCATCAGCACATGACAATCATGAGACTTCATGCCATTTAACTTCAAATCTTGCATCGAAACAAGTTTCTTCACGTTGCCGGAGTAACCAGACGGAACTTTGACACCATGCAAGCACTGGCACAGTTCTGTTTTCTCAGCCTTGGACAGAGTGTAACACGCAGGGGGAAGGTACGTTCGTCCATTATCAGTGCATGTCGGTTCTAACTCAGGCCTGATGTCCATGTCAGCCAAGTCAAGCTGTGCGTTGACGTCGTCCTTTGTTTTATCACGGATGTTCAGTAAGAGACCAATCAAGCTGTCGCACACATTCTTTTCTACGTGCATGACGTCGATGCAGTGCCGAACATCTAGGTACTCCCAATAAGGTAAGTCCCAAAATATTGATCTCTTCTTCCAGGTGTTCTTCTCATTAGCCCTCAATTTACGTCCCTTTCCGAGGACAACATCTAAATCCTTAACCATATCATAAACCTCGTGTCCCCTTAAATGCCTTGGAGCTGAACCGTCTTCCTTCTCTCCGTCAAATTGTTGCTTCATCTTGCGGTATGGGTGAGCCCTCCGAAGGAACCGGCGGTGACGCATGTAGACGGTTTTGCGTGAGTGTCTCAGCCACACACTCTCGGTACCATCTAAACAGTGAGTACAAGCTTTGGCACATTTTGTACTATGGCCTGATAGGTTACCAAGGGCAGGATAATCATTTATGGTGCAGAACAATAAGGAGCGCAGAGTGAAGTTCTCTCGTTTGTATGCATCCCATACCTGTACCCCTTCGTTCCACAGTACTTTTAGATCTTCCACCAACGGTGCTAGGAACACATCGATATCATTCCCAGGTTGTTTTGGCCCTTGGATAAGTATCGACAGAAAAATGTACTTTCGCTTCATACACAACCAAGGAGGAAAGTTATATATGCAGAGAGTCACGGGCCATGTGCTGTGTCGGCTGCTCATGCTACTGAAAGGATTCATTCCATCTGTACTCAGTCCAAACCTTATATTCCTTGGTTCTGCACCGAACTCTGCAAAACTCCTATTGACGTTTCTCCACTACGCGGAATCAGCAAGGTGTCTTATCATTCCATCCTTCTTGCGCTCCTCCGAGTGCCAACGCAGCAGTTTTGCCTCCTTTGGATTTGCAAAACACCTTTTCAAACGGGGAATTATAGGAAAATACCATGCCACCTTAGCAGGAGGTCCTTTCTTCGCCTCTGTTCCCTCGCCATCATCTGATTGATTGTTACGTTTGTATCGGGATGCGTTGCACACCGGACATATATGCATGTTTGCATACTCTTTACGGTAGAGGATACAGTCGTTCGGGCATGCATGTATTCTTTCTACTTCCATTCCCAACGGACAAAGAACCTTCTTGGCTTTATACGTGGTTTTAGACAACTCATTTCCCTCCGGAAGCATGTCCGCTAAAAGACCTAGCAGCGCCGTGAAACTCTTGTCGGACCAACCGTTGCTTGCCTTCAATTTCAACAGTTCAAGCACGGCCGACAACCTCGTGTACTTGCAGCTCGTGTACAAAGGTTTCTCTGAGTCCTCCATCAAGCCACGGAATTTAACATACTCTCTCTTATCATAGTTCTCTTCTACATCGCGAAGCATCTGATCCAGATTATCATCGTGCAACCTATCCGAATCCGAGCCACAATCGACATCAACCGGCGGCATGTCATTCACTTCACCGGCGATGTCATCCGGGGGCATATCATTCACTTCGCCGGCGATGTCATCCGGGGGCATATCATTCACTTCACCGACGATGTCATCCGGCGGCATATGATCATTCACTTCGCCATGACTGGTCCAACACATATAATCCTTTTTAAAACCCCTCCGAATCAAGTGCGCTACAATTTGCCCTCGGTTCTTAAACATCTTCAAATTCTCGCAGTCAGTGCATGGACAGCACATATATTCCACCCCCTTATTCAACATATCCTCCTCGGCGGCTCTTATAAAAGCAGAAACGCCATTAATGTACTCTTCACTCACACGGCTCGCGGCATACATCCAGCTTCGGTCCTACGTTACGTACATATATAACAACTTAGTATTAAAATCTAGATTAACTAATTATAACTACATATATACGGGCCACATTTATTATATTGAGACTTAATTTGCTAGCTCAATTCATATTACAAACACAACAGCTATTATATAACCAACAATTTTGCAAATTAACCATCTTCAATAACCACTAATGGATTACTTAGACCTAAATTGTAATGCAATTAAAGAAAAAATAAATTACATTACTAACCATATCTAGAGCAACCAGGAAAGACTGAATATTCAAAGCTCAATCTCTGCCTCTTCCCACCAAATTAACTGGCCTGAAATCGCCTAGCTTCCTCCCGAGTGAAAAAGTGCGCAACAGTGGCTAGATCTGGATCGAAATGAAGACAGATGCGGTCTGAGCAGCGCAATAAATGCCTTAGCCATTATCACAGACGGTTTTTAACTAAAAACCGTCTGTGAATTATCACAGACGGTTTTTGATTAAAAACCGTCTTTGATAACTAGCTTATCACAGACGGTTTTTAATACAGACCGTCTGTGATACTTCGGTAATAACCGCCTGTGATAATCCATTTTCCCGCCACAAATACCACAGACAGCCTCCTAATTACAACCGTCTGTAATAGTGTTCATCAGAGACGGTTTCACAAAACCGTCTGTGATGAGGCGTCTACTATGAGGCTTTCTGTAGTAGTGTGTGCATGCGATGATGTGTCACTCAGGTTTGATTAATTATGACCACTCATTTGTCTGATCTGGATCGAGGACGAATCTCGCGTACGTGTTCCTTTCAGAAAACATGATATAGTCTCGTGTCCGCATGGGAAGGATATGCACGCATGCAACATGTCGCGGATATACATGCTTGCTTGCTTTGTTCGTTGATGCATACATATATCATTAAAAAGAGGAAATAGAAGGAGAATATATACTCCTGGAATACGTATGCCCATTTCTTATATACCACCTAAATAATATTATTATACATCTTTATACTTCTGAGACTACTTTAATAATGATTATAAGATACTTCAAAGTGAGTTGCATAAAATTTCCATCAAAATTCACTTTTTATATCATAATTTGTGTGTGTATACTCATTTCATACATGGAAAAGGGTACATAGCACAAATAAAGGATCTAGATAAAATTTTTTAACCAAATCACATTGGAGTATCATACAATTAGTATTTAAGTATACTGAAAGCGACAAAAAAGTATAATACATTCGTTTAAGTGGTATATTGCAAGTGAGAAAATATACTCCCGGGAGTACGAAAAAGTCTTCATATATATATATATATATATATATATATATATATATATATATATATATATATATATATATATATATATATATCACACAATCTCATATATATATTGTGTGTGTGTACATATAAGACGGTTCAAAACCGTCATCATAGATGGTTTCTGACCCGTCTAAATTTATATGTCTATGATAACATGTGGCTATCACAGACGGCTCTCGAACTATCTATGATAAAATACAAAACAGATGGTTTTAGTTAAGAACCGTTTGTGATAGTTAGTATCACAAAAAGTTCTAATTAATAACCGTCTGTGATAGTCTATTATCATGAACGGTTCTAGTTAAGAACCGTCTGTGATTGCGTTCTAGCATCCTCATAAATAGTTCTCCTTCAATTCATCAATATTCTTTAATTGCGCTACAAAACAGTACAATGAGAGAATGTAGATGAACCAAAACATTCATATTTATGAGAACAAGATCATCATGCAATAAACTTTATTACCATGTCTTCATCCTGCAATAAAACATGAATTTCAACAACGGCCGAAACCCTAGCCATCCATCAATCATCACAAGAACTAAGGCATCAATAATTAATTTTCATGCGCACAAGCATTAAGATTTACATGGCCGAAACCCTAGCCATCCAAAAAATTTCGGATGGAGGATATATCACTAACTATGAAGGAGAGGCGGCGGTAGTGTGATCGTTGTGTCACGACAGTGACACTGCACAAGACACTCTTACAACGCTTAGAACAAGAGTGTCTTGTGCAGTGAACCGTGGTATCACAACCGGAGGTGGAGGGCTCACGACAGAAGTCAGTGTCATCGAGGGGACAGAGCGCTTTGGTTTGGGGGAGGAAGCAGGAATAAGGAGTGGATGAACTAGGAGCAGCAGGAAATGTCCTCATCGGTGTTGGCTCTTAGAGTGAAACTGGGGGAAAGGGAGAGGGTAGAGTTAGGGCTGTTCATATTTGGATCTAACCGATAAAATTAAATGAAAAAACCGAACCATACAGTCAACTTGGTTTGACCTATTTGCAGGATTCGGCTTGTATGCAGATTTTGGGTTTTTTGGGAGTTTAGTTTTTTTTTTGGTAAAAATTGATTGAAAATTGAGGAAACTGAAAAACTGAGAAGCTCGATACCATCCTGATCCCTCGCTCATTCCCTTTGGGCATTGGCCTGCTAGAGTGCTACTGGTGCTGACATGCTCACTGAGTCACTGCTGAGTGTTGGCGGCTACCTGGTGGACTGGTGGTGATGTGGCTGGGCCGCTGGCTGTCTGGCTGCATACTGTGAAAACGGATTTTTTTAATAAATAATCCAATTATTATTCGATACTACAGAAATATACCAACGCCAAAATTTTTTATAGGAATGATCTCCAGTCACCCAACTGTTGGGCGACTAGAACCTGTCACCTAATGGCCACACGACACACAAGTAGTTCGTGGACCGTTCGGTGACATAATTACAGTTATCGAGCAGTCAGACAACTGGGACTAGTCGCCCAGCCATTCAGCAACTAAACATACATATAAATCAACTGCTCGGCCGAGCCCCTGGCCATTTGCATCTGCCGACGCTGTGCCACGCGAAGAAGAGAGAAAAGAGAAGGAAAAGAAAGAAGAGAAGAGGGGAGGGATGAAAATGAAAGGATAGGAGAGGGAGAGGTTGAGGAAGAAGGAGAGGATCCGCTACTTCAACGAGGTAAATTTTTTTGTATATTGTAGTCAATATTTTTTTATAAAGTAAATAATTTGTTTAGTGTATAATTAGGATCCCTAGAAAATTATAGTTGTAAAAAAGAATATACAACTTTGGTATAAAGTAAATAATCAAAGAAAATTTAGTCAATGTAATTTGAAGAAATTTTAGTCAATATAATTGTAGAAAATTAGCTTCCGTAGAGAATTATAATTGTATAAAATTAGCAAATATAGTTGTAGAAAATTAGCATCCATAGAGAATTATAGTTGTAGAAAATTAGCAACCGTAGAAAATTATAGTCATTGAAAATTTAGTCAATATTATGCACAAAATATGCATCCGTAGAAAATTATAGTTGTTCAAAATTTAGTCAATACTTTTGTACGGTGTAAATAGTTCGCTTTGTGCAAAACATTATTATGTAACATTTATGATTAATTACAGATGAATATAATGTGATTAGTACATTGAAAATTTACACATACCGTTAGAACTGGTATATTGGCATTTAAATCAGTATGCTATGTAAATTATTAAAACCATTAGGAATTATTTACAGTAGGAGAAGCTGAAGCTGCGAGAGAGGAGCGACGTCGGTGCACGTGGGAGCCTATAGGGAGTTGATGCGTATTGGGTCGGAGGAAAGGGAGTGTTGTCGGTGCGAATGAGGATGGGTTATACTATGAGGGTAGTGTAGTTGGTCATGATAGGCGAATGGTTGTAGAAATGTTAATTATAGTACAACAATACTTGCATAATGTGTGATGCGATTTGACCAGCTGCAACATTGAAAATATTTGCAGGTAGACATCAGTAATGCCGATACCCACTACATTGAAAGTGCGTTACGGTGTCAGCACCATTCGTGAAGGTCCGAGCGGTGTTGACTTGAGCAGTTTTTGTGTAAACCACTCTGGTACACCTGAACGGTGAGAATACTCGAATCATAGATGTGATGCACTGGCTCACCCGCAACTTCTCCTTGGACCCTCCTAACATTGATGGGTGTTGAGAACATTGATCCGTACTGTTGCGTGGACGGAGTTTGTGCAAGGCTGTTGGCACCATGGATATGAGTGTGTGCTACTTGTACAACCATGCCCAATAGAAGTTGTACAAGGCCGTGCTAGCGGCTACCATCCGGGTGGTGCGAGTAGCTCAGGCGCCCAGCTGTTGGTCAAGAGGAGGACCCAGAGGGTGGTGTCACAGTGGTTGCGGAGGAAGATGCTCGTGATCCAGCTGATGCAGTGCATGGACGAGAGGAAGAAGGGTCACGGTGTGGTGAGCCACAAGACAAGCTGATGAAGGGGAGCATGTGGAGTACATAGTGCATCAAATGGGGAGTGATGATCAGATGGCCTAGGCTGAAGAGGAAGCTGTATAGGAGGACGACGAGGACAATTCTGATGAGGACGATGTTCCCATCCCACATGAATGGAACATGTTTGATGCTGAGGGTGTTGCTGTGCATGACGAGCACGAATCACCATAGGAATATGATGGCACAGAGGTTCGGTTGCACTCAATGTTTGCTGACAAGGCATCGTTGCAGGATTCCATCAAACTGTGGGCCCTGTCCATACAGCGGACTTTCTAGGTCGTGAAATCTAGCCAGGAGCAGTACACCATGAAGTGTGAGTAGACCAGTTATCCTTAGAGGGTGCACGCACATAGACCGAAGTATGTGACTCACTGGATTGTCTTAAAGGTGGAGCCACACTCCTGCATTCTTAGCAGTGTTTTGCCAAGGCATCATTACCTAACATCTGACTTTATAGTCAATTTGATGTGTGGAGAGATAGTAGAGAAGAAGGACATCGAGGCTACGCACATCATGGTGGTTATCAATAAGAAATTCAAGTACAAAATTAT
This sequence comes from Dendrocalamus latiflorus, assembly GCA_017311315.1. Lineage (NCBI taxonomy): Eukaryota > Viridiplantae > Streptophyta > Magnoliopsida > Poales > Poaceae > Dendrocalamus > Dendrocalamus latiflorus. The sequence goes on along the minus strand of CM029641.1, from coordinate 21,590,041 downwards.
CTACGTGAAGGTATGGCGTGCAAAGCAGAAGGCTTCGAAAAAATAGTTTTGGTCTTTCGAGGTGGTGTACGACAACCTTTCTCGTATGCTTCAAGTGTTGCAGGACAGGAACTCGGACAAGTACACTACTATGAAGGACAAGCCATCTACAAGGCCGCTAGGTTTTGCAATGTTGCAGAGGGCCTTCTTAGCCTTTGGTGCATGCATCGAGGTATTTAGGCATATGCTTCCTGTGATCTCAATTGATGAGACCTGTTTGACCGGCAAATATAAGGGCCAGATCCTTATGGCCATTGGCATTGATGGCAACAATCAAATTTTGCCCTTAGCCATTGCATTCATGAAAAGTGAGAATTATGATAGCTGGTTGTAGTTCCTTCGACATATGTGGGTTGGAGTTATCTGTGCTTGTCCTGGTGTTTGTGTAATCCATGATCGCCACGCCGGGATGGTGAAAGCCATAAAAAACTTCAGGAAGACCCGAGGAGCCCTTCCCTTAGCATCTGCCATGGTATGTTGTCTAGGACAGAGAAGATAGTTATTCCTACTATCAGGGGTAGGGTGTGTATTTTATAGCCCATGGGGGAAGGCAGCGTGCTTTATGATAAATCAGGTCATGTTCTACCTTTGTGCAGCTTTGCCCCAGAAGGGGCAGCTTTGCGCACAGTGACGAGACCGGACGGTGCAGCTTTGTGCAGTGGTAAGACCAGACGGGACAGCTTTACATAGTGATAAGACTAGACGGGGTAGTTTTATGTAGTGACAAGACTAGATAGGGCAGCTTTGCACGGTGACAAGACCAGACGGGGTAGCTTTGCGTAGTACAAGACCAGATAAACCAGCTTTGCATAGTGACAAGACCGAAGGGTGCAGCTTTGCGGAGTGACAAGACGAAAAGGTGCAGCTTTGCACAGTGACAAGACCAAACGGCCTAGCTTTGCGCAATGACGAGACAAAACCCTATGCGCCGTGTTACGTCCAACTTTTTTATGAAGCCTATTTTAATTCGCAAAAGCACTTGTCCTCGTCTTTTCGCACAACATGAAAAAACAAGTTCTCCTCCATGTATGAATTCTCGGTTGCATCACAATATCACTTACCTTCGTACTTACCAATCATTGCTATCTCAATCGTCCTAAAAAAATTCCACAAAATTTTTTGCACTACAACAACATACGATAATCACAAAATGTTATTACGAATCTAATAGATTTTATACCATTAATAATCTACGAAAATCACAAATGAATCAACCAACATTGTCTCCTATTTTTTCAAAACAAATACAACTCGATGACAAAAATTTGATAAATGTTTCCTATCTACAACAATTGTTATTTACCCCATGTGCGGTTCCTGGGGTCAGTTGCAGTCGTTGAATAGTCAGACGGCTGGACTTCCAATTGCCTTACTATTCGGCAATAGGTCCTAGTCGCCCAACAGTGGGGCGACTGCAACCTGTCGCCTAACGGCCCACCAAGTGCATGTCTGTCGCACGACCGTTGGACGCCAGCTTCTAGTCGTCCAACTGTTGGACGACTGAACATCATTCCTATAAAAAAAATTTAGCGCATGTATATTTCTATAATTTCGAATAAAAATTAGGTTATTTTTAAAAAATTCCTGTGAAAACATGGTTCAGATCTTACTGAAAAATTACTAGCTAGCATTCACGATGTGAGAATTAAGCATGTGGATGTGCAGATACTGGCTACAATTACAGAGTACACGCATGCATGCGAAATGACAATAATAATTAATAGTAATATAACAATAGAGACCCCCCCCCCCCAAATATATCATTAGCCAGTAGGGGCGACATAACCGGCTCATCACTTCCTACCTGCCTTTGAGAAAATGGAACTCGTACCTTGCGGTAATATGTTAGTAAGCTCCGAACCATGTTTTTTTAGAAACCAATAGTTCTGGTAATATATATCATTCGCATCAACTTTGATAAATATGGTATTTACTGATACCGTACCAAAATAAAGTGGAATTTACCGATACCGAACCATATTTTAAAAATATATTGTATTTACCGAACTAACAATACCATATATACCATATGTACCGTATTTACTGAACCAAATTTACCGAAACAACCGAATGAATAGTCCTAGGGGGAGTACTAAAGGGCGAGAGGTGGGAGTAGACCGGTGTCTGCCATTCGATGAAGAGAGAATAAATGGGTGAGATCGAAATCCTGGTAGAGATGCCACAGATCGGCGATGTGGCACTATCACTGATGGTTCGCTGGCATCACAAATGATTTTTAATCCTAACCGTCTGTGATAATCGAAACAACGTCTGTGATAAGTACAGACATCACAGACGGTTTTTATTTTGCATCGTCTGTGATATTATCACAGACTGTTCGGAATAAAAATCGTCTGTGGTGACTTTACCATTAACGGTTTGTGTTGAACCATCTGTGATGAGTTGTCCAGAATGGTCCTTTTTGTAGTAGTGATAATATGTATATATACACATACGTATATGTATATGTATATGTATATGTATACATACATACATATGTATGTATGTATGTATGTATGTATGTCTATAGATATATATGTATACATATATATACATACATACACATATATACA